>BSBM01000343.1:10980000-11580000 GCA_027924585.1 Larix kaempferi | reverse complement strand
CAAAAATATTTACATTATGTAATTTTAACAATTGATTTCTAACACTTACATTGACATAATATTTCTATACATAGGGTTCATCTTAACAATCTAATGCACTATTAATTTCCATTCGGATTAAAGTCACAATAAATTTGCTTTTACTCACTTTCTTTTATTCATTAATTAGTTGTTTGATCATTTATTTCGAATTAAAGTCACAATAAATTTGCTTTTACTCACTTTCTTTTATTTATTAATTAGTTGTTTGATCATTCATTTCAGTTAACATAGTTTCATGCAGTTTGTTCTATATTTTTATTCAATCATTTTTTTATTTTGTCGACATACTATATATATATATATTTGACTAACATTTGTGTACTATATATATATTCGACTAACATTTGTGGGTTAATGATTTGGGTTTCCATCCCTCTTTTCCCCTTCACCAACTCTCTAAGGGCATTCCTTCATTGTTTTTTCCCAAATCAATTTGAGCATCAAAAGATATGATGTCAAAAAACCATATCTATTTAGCAAGGCATTGACATCAAAGAACATTTGGAGGTTGATTTCAGTTAATCTTTAGAAAGGGCCACTGGTAGCAAGTCATGGCGAAGAAATACATACAGCAACAACCAATTGAAACATGGGCTAAAGACCCTATAAAAAGACAATCCAATAAATCTATTTTAAGGAAGGGCTTGGTTAATTATTTTCCTTTGGTGGCCTAAGTTGAAGGATAGGAAATGGGAGTAAAGTGAAATTGGTCTTAGCATTGGATAGGAGGGAAGGATGTATACAAACTTTCTAAAGGCCTAAAAAGAGTCATTTATTAGAAGGATGCCCCAAATAAGAATATATGTGTCACCTAAGGTTACAAATCCCATCAAGAAGGGCTACAAAGCCCAATATCATAAATACAAAAGGCTTCTTGCAAACTTGACCGACTTTGACAAACTCTGACAAGATACTAACTCAACAAACTTCTACAAGCCCTTGTTTGAGGGATAGATAAACTTCTTCAAAGTGGCATCGATGGCATGGACCCTTGAAACTATCCCACAAATCTAATCATAAGTATCATACCAAACTTTAAACCTCGTTTGACATTAATGACAACATAATGGCCAACACATCCCCCATCGTGGGAGGACACCCACTCCTCTCACTCACTGGAACGATGTGATGGTTAAAGTGATAACTGCAGACACATGGAATCTCACAAAAGACAAACCTACCAGAACCGAGATGGACAATTACTTCAACGGAGGGAGAAATGATGAGGAGAACATGATCTAGTTAATCATCATGGAAGATGATGGTTGTGTTTTAGGCAGTAGACAAAATGCGAGGTTTCAAAAACTTAGAAAACTCCTCCTAGTGATTCTTTGTAAAACCAAACCTTCGATTCAGAGAGTTCTTATTCCTTCAAGCTATGAGAAAAATAAGCGATTCTTTGTGAAACCAAACCTTCAATTCGGAGAGTTCTTATTCCTTCATGCTATGAGAAAAATAAGCGATTCTTTGTAAAACCAAACCTTTGATTCAGAGAGTTCTTATTCCTTCATGCTATGAGAAAAATAAGGAAATATGGGATGGTGACCATATAGTGAGTAGATGGAATGTAGCTTGTGAGTCTTCGAAAGGAAAGATGGAGTCTAAGAACTTGGGGAGATTTGAAGTCTTAATCGATCCTCAAATAGAAAAAACCAATGTAGCAGTCAACAGGGAGAAGAGCAGTGTGTGGTCACCACATCCAATGGAGAAGCAAGGGTCATAGATCCTATTTGTCATCACCGTTACACCCTCACTCACCTTCTCAGGTTTCAATGTAGTTATTATGTATGCAAATATGGTACGCAATAGAAGGTCGAGGGGGACTCCCATTAGGAAGAACGACAGTTAGGACCACATGTCGAGGGTGAAACATGAGATTGAGGAGGCAGAGGAAACCTATTCTTCTACATTCCTAAAAGCCTAGGTCAATAGAGAGAAGGAAACTCTCCTTACTGAAGTAGAGCAACAAGATCTGGGAAATTGGATTTAGGATGCTAGCACCTCCTACACAAGGAAGACTAAGAATGTAGAAATTGTTCTTTTATACTGGAAAACCAAAACCTTGTTAGGTAAGGTCCTAATGGACAATCAAGCATAGCAAGCTAGAAAGGCGAAGGAGGTTCAAAATTAGCTTCAAACCCTCAATGATGGGCTAGAGTATTATCTCAACAATATATTCAACCTCCTGATAAAGGATCTCACAAGCCTAGATACAAAGTTGAACAACATGGCTAAGAACACAATAGGACTCGCCTTTACAATGTAGCTTGCACCCCAACAAAGCAAGTCACTATCCAAGAATCAAAGTTTCCAATCATTCCAATCATATATGATGACTAGATCAGATATTTTTTGTCATAGCTCAAATAGTTTTATGTCAGATAGAAAAGCAAGTAGTTTTTTATTACAATAGTATAGTAAAACTCTTTACTACTTATGTCAATATTGAAACTACCATATGAACAAAGGCAAAGACAATCTTGCACTATGAATGGTCTGGTTTCTAGGTGGAAAACGAGTTTAGTACTCTTATTGTTATCTCTTTTTTGACTTAATATAACATAGAATAGTGTATAAAACAAAAACAAAAAATTAAAAAGAAAAAAAAAAATTAAAAAATAAATACAACTTTTGACCAAAAAGAGCAAAATTTTAGGGCATTTCTTGTCCATGAAAGGGTAAAGGTAGCTCTTGCAAAAATTAAACATAATCCCTAAATGGCTCCATAACACTTGGGAGTGACTTTAGGTGTTTTATTTGCCACAATGTATTATGGAGGTTTTGTTAGGCATTGTGCTCAAATCATGCTACCACTAACAAAATTGCTAAAACATGATCATACAAATGGGATGATGCTATAATGATGTTTATAAGAAAAATTAATAACTTTATATTGATTAAAACAATTTGAAATACATTTTAGGCTAACAAAACTTGGTCCTTCAACAACAATATTGGATGATTAGAAAATCAAACTTATAGAAAAAAATTTATAATAAAAAAAACAAAAACAAAAACAGTTTGAAATACATTTTAAGTTAACAAAACTTGTTCCCTCTATCACAAATTTGTGTCAATAATATTGAAAGTCTTTTTTAAGAGAGTTTTTTTAAGAGAATTGGATCTCGTATAGATTTTGAAAGAAAGAAAGAAATAATAGGACCAAACAAATTCAAATAGTTTTTGAAAGAAAGAAGGTATAAACAATACTATGCTCCAAATAAATGATTATTTTAGATTGGATATAGATTGGTGTTATAATCAGATATAGTAAATGGTGTGCTCTATATCAATGGCTATTTTAGATTGGATGTGGTACTCTATATCAATAGCTAGTGCAGATTGGATGTAGTTTCTTAACATTGAAAGTCCAATATAGACACTAAAATTGCAAAAAAAATATTGATAACCAAAAATAAAATTGACATTTTATAAATAAAGATAATATGTGTAAACTTCCTTAAATTTTAAAACCATTTTAAATTAAAAATGTAATTCTCTTAATGCTAGTAGTCATGTTGAACTCTCTTATATTTTGAAAATCATATTTTAAATCAAAATTAAATTCTCTAAGTAAATCTCATCTATTTATGAATTATATCAAATTTGAAAACCATATTTATTTCAATAGTACCCATTATATGATAAAATGTTATTAAAAATATAAAAATATAAAAGAGAAATGTTATAAAAATACTTTGATAATTACAGAAAAATAAGTAATTTCTTCTTTGTTAAAATTTAATAGACTAAAGTTGGTCTCAATGGATGTTCATCCTCATAACTAGAAAAAAAAATATATCAAAAATAGGTTGTTGAAAAATTCTTAAACAAAGATACATGTTTAAGTGCTTTACATAGATGGAAAGATGAAGTAAAAGAAGAAGCTTAATAAAAAAATTCTTTAAACAAATTTACATGTTACTATTAATATTATTATCCAAATAAATAATAAATAATAATTTTATTTATGAGACAAATTACATTTGGCTATTAATTATAAAGACTGTTAAAAATTTGCCATAACAATCCAATAATCAAAACTCAAAATTCATAATAATTTATGCAATCTTGATATAAATATCGTATATCCATGTGAGAGTAAACAAATATGTGGGAGTAAACAAATATCTTTGAAAATTATAAAAAGAATTATAAAGATAACTTCAATACAAATAATCCAAATAACCATTTTATAAACCTCACATCCTTTTAAATTATTTAAATTATTATAATAGTAGATTTATAAACCTCACACGCTTTAAATTATTGTAATGACATTTCATTATTAATGTGAATGAAAGATTATAAAGACAATTTTTTAATTAAACGATGAAAACACAATCCATCTAAAATTTTGTATTATTATATAAACATTTATTTAAATTATTATAATAGTATATTTATAAACCTAACACTCTTTAAATTATTGTAATAGCATTTCATTATTAATGTGAATGAAAGATTATAAAGACAACTTTTTAATTAATCGATGAAAACACAATCCATCTCAAATTTTGTATTATTATATAAACATTTATTGTAATAAGCATTTTTTATATTATTGCTATATTATTGTATAACATTTTAAATACTATTATGATAAAAGATGTGTAAAGCATTAACATATATATAAATAATTATTTTATTTTTTTTAAATATATAAAAAATAATTATTTTATTTTAATATTAGATTTATATCATTGCTATATTATTATATAACCTTTTAAATATTATTATGATAAAAGTTATGTAAAGATTTAAAATATATATATAAATAATTATTTTATTTTTTATAAATATATAAAAAATAATTATTTTGTTTAGTATTTTATTGGTTATGATAATTAAGATAAAAAAATTGTAAAAATATCCATCATTTGAATAGTTAAACGATAAGATCATGTAAATTGAGTTATAAAATAGACATACAAATATAAGATATATAAGATAGTTTAAGTTATCTTACCATAAAATTACTTAATATCAAAAAATATAACTTTAGTATTAAAAAGATGACCACTCAAAAGTATTAAAAAGATGAAAAATCTATTCTTAAATATTAGTATTAAAAAGATGACAAATTATATTTTAGCATGGTGTTTTTTTTAGTATAAATAAAGATTAACAATTTCTATTTTATCATAAAAGATCGTTCTTATTTTTATTTTATTTTTAGTTTTGAGTTGATTTTCCTTCAATTAAAAAAGACACTTTTGATATTGGAATTGAATGGCCTCTTTAGAATGTCTTTCTCCATTCTCTAATAAAATGGGTTGGTTGTCACTATTTGTTATCCATGCATGAGCTATGAATAATTATGAGCATTTTTTATTAAAACACCATTTTTCATTAAATTTGATGTGAAAAAAAATTAAAAAATAATAGTTGTGTTTTAGCATTTTGTTTCTTATTATAATTATTATCATCCATTAAAAAAATTTGAGGTCAATTTTCATTAAAAAAATCCATAATTTGATGAGTTAAAAATAACATCTTAATTTTACAAATGGGCTATGTTAACACCAAAAAATTGTCCACCTTGTTTATCTGTTGGCCACACCATATACATACATCAAGTCCATTTTCCATTTCCACCACATAAACCTCCACATATCCAAAATACCAAAGTTAAAAATTAAATTGGCTCATAATCCACCAAAAACCATGAGCCATGTTTACCTAAATTTTGGATATTTCTTCTTTCCAAAAAAGAAGAAAGTTGGCATTCTCGAAAACATAACAAAACGATAAGGATCTCCAAAAAAACAAAATTCTCCAAAAACTAATAAAATAATAGGGTCCAATACCATCAATCATCAAAAACCATCAATCACCAAAAACCATTTATCTAGTCGGATCATTATCTTCCCTAACTTAGGCATGTGCCTATATAATAAACATGAAGTTCCCTCATTTTACACCTTTAGACCTTTAGAGGCATTTCTGCCCATTTGAGAACCATTTTCTCACCTTTCTCCATACATACACCCTCACTCTATCAAAATCTCCATTAAGACCCTATCTCCCTATGTTGAGTATTGGCACCTTGTGACGTGGAGTTGGAGAACATTTGAGCTACATGGAGCCCAAGATGAGAGCACCTCGACAGGATGCAAGGGTACTTTGTCCAAGGTATTTCTTTGGTCCATGTATAGTGTTAGTGCTAAAGTTAGCTCTTGACTGCAAGAGAGCCAAGCTTAACACATCTTAAGCTCTAAGGCTTGGATAAAATCTGAATGGGTTTGGTTTGTAATAGCAGAAGAGAAAATTGAAGGGTGGATGAATGACTAAGCCTAAAACATAGACTTATAAGCATATGAAAGAAAAGGTAAACAAGGATGATGTGAAAACATGTGTCTACAGACAGTAACAATGTATGAACCAGTTTAAGAATAATTCATATAACCACAAACAGTTGATTATATAAACTAATAAACATTCTTCAAACGGAAAAACATTCTGAAAAAAGAATTACAAACATTGGTATCTGTAATAAGAAACTAGGATAAAGACACTATGCATCATAGGAGTTACTACAAGCATGAACAACATTTGCATAAAAAGAAGTCAAAAATTGGCTCATCAAAGATTTCTCATCCTCCATACCCTTCCAAAATATACTTATAGAGCTGTAAAAGAATCCTCGCAGTGATAACTCAACCCTTACCATGCAACACACAGCCTCTCGGGCTGGAACCTCTCTTCTTTTACATTGAAAATGTAAGCATTTATAGAAATTACAATCCCCCCAACCTTTACAAATTCTTCGGAATTAAATCATATAACAAGATAAAAACAATCTTCGATCTATGCAAAGAATTATGGAATTGCTTGAAAAATCCTCTGCCACCTGCACTTGAATCTAAAATGGAAAGCACATAGGATGCCTTAGAATCTGGGTCGATCTTTGACTGATAAATTTATCTTTCCATGTGTATTGAATCTTCTTCTTGGCTACTAACTTTATGCTTGGAAATCTGGAATGAAGTTAATCAAGGTCTTCTTAGCTGTCGATTAGTCACCTTCGAATGAGGAATTGGTAGAACTACCTCTTTAAAATGGTTTTGGATGCTAATTCGATGCTTGGAAGCTCTGGATTTTACTTCTAGTTGTTAACAAACTAGCTTCATCAATTTACACTTAAAAGGTGAACAAATATAAAGTTGTCAGCTGCTAAATGCTCTGTCTTCAGATACTTTGCCACTTGTTCATTGAATCCCTCAAATCTGAAGCCCTTACCTGTAGCTATCAATATATATATGTATGCAATCAACTTGCTATCGAAAATGAACCTTTGCAAGGTTTAAAAGTTACAGCCTGTGCAACATTTTGATTTCTTTCTCCATTAACAGACGACTTGAACCTTCCCAAATTTAATACCTGCGCTCTTAGGAGTAGCCTTAATGGCTATTGATCCTAGCTTCGTTGCAAACAAGGTTGAAAAAGAAACACTGAGGCCTCCAAGGGATATTCACGCAGCACCGACAATAGACACACCTCCTCGAGGCTTCAATGAACTTGATCCTGAATTTGAACCATCGTACGAAGAAGATATGAGCAAGGCACTGATCCTTCGGGCTTACCTTTCTGGTGCATTGAAGAACAAAACTACAGATACCCAGTAGGTTATTATGATAAGTTCCATTTCCCTCGGGTTAAACTTCCCAAATAATGTGAGTTGTCGATGCTAAGTATTTGTTTGATAAAACTCTTTGAACACCTCCACGCATTTGACCATCTCAGCAGGCAGTTTAACATCAAATGACTTGTAACTTGGCCAAAATCCAGTCTGTAAAAACTGAGCACTTTCTCCATCTGCAACTCGGAGCTATGGAAGGTATTTTAATAATTAGGCATATTGAATCTAATCTTCATAATTTTTACATTTGACACGCTTTCACAGTGCTTCAACGAGTAGTGTGTTGTTTTGGCTCCTTGACGCTGGTCTCGGCACTTGTTCGCTCAGGCTCGTGTCATGCGAGAACACTTTTTAACTGTGAGAAATATCCCACATGAAAGAATACTAAAAGAATAAAAAATTAACCAATTCATCATTGTTTAATGTGTAGATGCATCGCCAAACCCTGTGGCTCTGCCATCTCTGTCAAATCTTTCAGCCAAATTAAGCATCGAAAGGTCTACTTGGGCCTCGATCTCTGTATAGAAACTAGAATTGGATCCTATCTCAACAACATGAGCGTTCACCGAGGCGATCCACTTTTGCATATTTGAGTAAATCCAAACAACTTAAATGTTGAAGCCAGAGGTATCAAATTAGTTAACAAAGTGGTTAAAGGCACAAACAAAGTAAAGGTCAATATAATCCAACTGCAGATCCTGCAGAGTACAATCCAATGCTTCTGGTACATCTTCTGGGGCGCAATCACTGACCCTAATTTTGGATTAATCCATAGATCCTCACGCTTCACCACATCCAAATGAAAGGATTCTTTTAATGAACAACCAATCTCTTCTTCATTAGCATATGCACGAGCACAATCAATATGTCTGTATCCAACCAGATTGACTAAAACTTAGAGCTTAGAAAACAAAATGCTAGTGAACACTTTCTGGCTTTGGAGTCCCTCACTACATACGTGCTACCAGAATCCAAAAATATTGTGTGACAGATCTGGTACCAACATCGGCTCTGGTTGGGGATGGCATGCCCCCTGCGGGCTGCCAAGAACAAGCAGACCTAGTGCCTTCTTTCTGCTCATCAGTGCAACCCGACCCCGCAAACTTTCCACAGTTTTTATATTGTGCCTAATCCATTGGGTTGGAGTCTTATTAGCGTCTGAACCACTACAAACAAACTGCATGCTGAAACTAATCCATGTGCTGCAACTTTCTTTGTTGAAAACCAAAAGCCAAACCACTGCTCTTATTGAAGATTGGAAGAAAATAAATGCTCTTGAGATGAGCTTATTTATAAACAGGTACTAATCTAATCAACCGAACTTTGGAAGATCAAGTGTAATTCCATTTCCAATGAAACCAGGTTAAAAACTGACTTAGCAATTGAACTCCTGGAATATACTTTAGTAAAATAAAGATTGAAGAATTTATAGGCAACTCATCATGAAACTGAAACCCATATTTACAGCTGAACAAAAATGAATGACTTGAGTTGATAAAAACCTCTAGATAAGCAACTACTGGATCATAAAAACAATTGGAAACCATGTTCTGATTTGATACCTCTGTTTCTTGTTCAAGATAAGTGAACTGCCTTTAGATAAGCTCTTACCTCGCCGTTTCCATAAAAGCATTTTTTCCACAATTATCTGAAAACCACATTTTACTTTCCAAGATATGTTGATTTAATTCTTTATTCAAGTTCTCACACATATCTTCATACTAACCTTTAGAAATGTTAATCTCATAAGAAAAATTTTGGGAATTTTTCTGAGTCAACAAAATTTCATATTCTAACTCGAGTGTTTTAAGAAACTTCTTCAAAAACCAAATTTATCTTCCTCACTAGAGATGTTGTAAGAATCTAAATAAGAAGATAAATCTTCATTCCATTCATCATCATCAGAATAAATCCATTCTTTGAAATTTTTACGAAAAGCAGGGTCTGCCACGAAATCTGCAATCTCGATTGATGAAGTAACTGGATTAGCAATTGAACTCACCATTATGGACCTAGTGGAGTCGCCCATAGATTCATCTGTAATGAAGTTGGAGTCGCCAGGTAGAAATTTGCAGTCAAACTAATGTCCTGCTAATGTCTACCATCAAGAGCTGGATCTGATCGTTGTCATACTTTCTGGGGAAGATACTATTCACTTCCATCCCCGGTATTGTCGCTAAAATATGTTAGTGCTAAAGTTAGCTCTTGACTGCAAGAGAGCCAAGCTTAACACATCTTAAGCTCTAAGGCTTGGATAAAATCTGAATGGGTTTGGTTTGTAATAGCGGAAGAGGAAATTGAAGGGTGGATGAATGACTAAGCCTAAAACATAGACCTATAAGCATATGAAAAAAAAGGTAAACAAGGATGATGTGAAAACATGTGTCTACAGACAATAGCAATGTATGAACCGGTTTAAGAATAATTCATATAACCACAAACAGTTGATTATATAAACTAATAAACATTCTTCAAACAGAAAAACATTCTGCAAAAAGAATTACAAACATTGGTATATGTAATAAGAAACTAGGATAGAGACACTATCCATCATAAGAGTTACTACATACATGAATAACATTTGCATAAAAAGAAGTAAAAAATTGGCTCATCAAAGATTTCTCATCCTCCATACCCTTCCAAAATATACTTACAGAGCTGTAAAAGAATCCTCACACTGATAACTCAACCCTTACAATGCAACACACAGCCTCTCAGGCTGGAACCTCTCTTCTTTTACATTGAAAATGTAAGCATTTATAGAAATCACAATCCCCCCAACCTTTACAAATTCTTGGGAATTAAATCATATAACAAAATTAAAAAAATCTTCGATCTATGCACAGAATTATGGAATTGCTTGAAAAATCCTCTGCCACCTGCACCTGAATCTGAAATGGAAAGTACATAGGATGCTTTAGAATCTGGGTCGATCTTTAACTGATAAATTTATGTTTCCATGCGTATTGAATCTTCTTCTTGGCAACTAACTTTTTGGCTACTAACTTTATGCTTGGAAATCTGGAATGAAGTTAATCAAGATCTTCTTAGCTGTCGATTAGTCACCTTTGAATGAGGAATTGGTAGAACTACCTCTTTAAAATGGTTTTGGATGCTAATTCGATGCCTGGAAGTTCTGGATTTTACTTCTAGCTATTAACAAAATAGCTTCATCAATTTACACTCAAAAGGTGAACAAATATAAAGTTGCCAGCTGCTAAATCCTCTGTCTTCAGATACTTTGCCACTTGTTCACTGAAGCCCTCAAATCTGATGCCCTTACATGTAGCTATCAATGTATATATGTATGCAATCAACTTGCTATCGAAAATGAACCTTTGCAAGATTTAAAAGTTACAACATGTGCAACGTTTTGATTTCTTTCTCCATTGACAGACGACTTGAACCATCCCAGATTTAATACCTGCGCTCTTAAGAGTAGTCTTAATGGCTATTGATCCTAGCTTCGTTGAAAACAAGGTCGAAAAAGAAACACTCGGGCCTCCAAGGGATATTCATGCAGCACCGAAAATAGACACACCTCCTCGAGGCTTCAATGAACTTGATCCTAAATTTGAACCATCGTACGAAGAAGATATGAGCAAGTCACTGATCCTTCGGGCTTACCTTTATGGTGCATTGAACAACAAAACTGCAGATACCCAGTAGGTTATTATGATAAGTTCCATTTCCCTCGGGTTAAACTTCCCAAAGAATGTGAGTTGTCGATGCTGAGTCTTTGTTTGATAAAACTCTTTGAACACCTCCACGCATTTGACCATCTTAGCAGGCAGTTTAACATCAAATGACTTGTAACTTGGCCAAAATCCGGTCTGTAAAAACTGAGCACTTTCTCCATCCGCAACTCGGAGCTATGGCAGGTATTTTAATACTTAGGCATATTGAATCTAGTCTTTATAATTTTTACAGTTGACACGCTTTCACATTGCTTCGACGAGTAGTGTGTTGTTTTGGCTCCTTGACGCTGGTCTCGGCACTTGTTCGCTGGTCTTGGCACTTGTTCGCTCAGGCTCGTGTCATGCGAGAACACGTTTTAACCGTGAGAAATATCCCACATGAAAGAATACTAAAAGAATAAAAAATTAACCAATTCATCATTGTTTAATGTGTAGATGCATCGCCAAACCCTGTGGCACTGCCATCTCTGTCAAATCTTTAAGCCAAATTAAGCATCGAAAGGTCTACTTGGGCCTCAATCTCTGTATAGAAACTAGAATTGGATCCTATCTCAACAGCCGAGCGTTCACCGAGGCGATCCACTTTTGCATATTTGAGTAAATCCAAACAACTTAAATGTTGAAGCCAGAGGTATCAAATTAGTTAACAAAGTGGTTAAAGGCACAAACAAAGTAAAGGTCAATATAATCCAACTACAGATCCTGCAGAGTACAATCCAATGCTTCTTGTACATCTTCTGGGGCGCAATCATTGACCCTAATTTTGGATTAATCCATAGATCCTCACGCTTCACCACATCCAAATGAAAGGCTTCTTTTAATGAACAACCAATCTCTTTTTCATTAGCATATGCACGAGCACAATCAATATGTCTGTATCCAACCAAATTGACTAAAAGTTAGAGCTTAGAAAAAAAATGCTAGTGAACACTTTCTAGCTTTGGAGTCCCTCACTACATACGTGCTACCAGAATCCAAAAATCTTGGTACCAACATCGGCTCTGGCTGGGGATGGCATGCCCCCTGCGGGCTGCCAAGAAAAAGCAGAACCAGTGCGTTCTTTCTGCTCATCAATGCAACCTGACCCTGCAAACCTTCCACAGTTTTTATATTGTGCCTAATCCATTGGGTTGGAGTCTTATTAGCATCCGAACCACTACAAACAAACTGCATACTGAAACTAATCCATGTACTGCAACTTTCTTTGTTGAAAACCAAAAGCCAAACAACTGCTCTTATTGAAGAAAATAATAAATGCTCTTGAGATGAGCTTATTTATAAACAGGTACTAATCTAATCAGTCGAACTCTGGATGATCAAGTGTAATTCCATTTCCAATGAAACCAGGTTAAAAACTGACTTAGCAATTGAACTCTTGGAATATGCTTTAGTAAAATCAAGATTGAAGAATTTATAGGAAACTCGTCATGAAACTGAAACCCATATTTACAGCTGAACAAAAATGAACGACATGAGTTGATAAAAACCTCCAGATAAGCAGCTATTGGATCATAAAAACAATTAGAAACCATGTTCTGATTTGATATCTCTGTTTCTTGTTCAAAATAAATGTACTGCCTTTGGATAAGCTCTGACCTCACCATTTCTATAAAAGCATTTTTTCCACATTTATCTGAAAACCACTTTTTACTTTCCAAGATATGCTGATTTAATTCTTTATTAAAGTTCTCACACATATCTTCATACTGACCATTACAAATGTTAATCTCATAAGAAAAATTTTGGGAATTTTTCTAAGTCAACAAAATTTCATATTCTAACTCGAGTGCTTAAGAAACTTCTTCAAAAAACAAAATTTATCTTCCTCACTAGAGATGTTGTAAGAATCTAAATAATAAGATAAATCTTCATTCCATTCATCATCATCAGAATAAATCCATTCTTTGAAATTTTTAAGAAAAGCAGGGTCTGCCACGAAATCTGCTATCTCGATTGATGAAGTAACTGGATTAGCAGCTGAACTCACCATTATGAACCTAGTGGAGTCACCCATAGATTCATCTGTAATGAAGTTGGAGTCGCCAGGTAGAAATTTGCAGTCAAACTAATGTCTTGCTCATGTCTACCATCAAGAGCTGGATCTGATCGTTGTCGTTCTTTCCGGGGAAGATAATCTTCACTTTCGTCCCCAGTATGGTCACCAAAAGATGTTAGTGCTAAAGTTATCTCTTAACTGCAAGAGAGCCAAGCTTAACACATCTTAAGCTCTAAGGCTTGGATAAATCTCTGAATGGGTTTGGTTTGTAATAGCAGAAGAGGAAATTGAAGGGTGGATGAATGACTAAGCCTAAAGCATAGACCTATAAGCATATGAAAGAAAAGGTAAACAAGGATGATGTGAAAACATGTGTCTACAGATAGTAGCAATGTATGAACCAGTTTAAGAATAATTCATATAACCACAAACAGTTGATTATATAAACTAATAAACATTCTTCAAACAAAAAACCATTCTGCAAAAAGAATTGCAAACATTGGTATCTGTAATAAGAAACTAGAATAGAGACACTATCCATCATAAGAGTTACTACAGACATGAACAACATTTGCATAAAAAGAAGTCAAAAATTGGCTCATCAAAGATTTCTCATCCTCCATACCCTTCCAAAATATACTTACAGAGCTGTAAAAGAATCCTCACACTAATAACTCAACCCTTACAATGCAACACACAACCTCTCGGGCTGGAACCTCTCTTCTTTTACATTGAAAATGTAAGCATTTATAGAAATCACAATCCCCCCAACCTTTACAAATTCTTGGGAATTAAATCATATAACAAAATAAAAACAATCTTCGATCTATGCACAGAATTATGGAATTGCTTGAAAAATCCTCTGCCACCTGCACCTGAATCTGAAATGGAAAGCACATAGGATGCTTTAGAATCTGGGTCGATATTTGACTGGTAAATTTTTGTTTCCATGTTTATTGAATCTTCTTCTTGGCTGCTAACTTTATGCTTGGAAATCTAGAATGAAGTTAATCAAGATCTTCTTAGTTGTCGATTAGTCACCTTCGAATGAGGAATTGGTAGAACTACCTCTTTAAAATGGTTTTGGATGCTAATTCGATGCCTGGAAGCTCTGGATTTTACTTCTAGCTGTTAACAAACTAGCTTCATCAATTTACACTTAAAAGGTGAACAAATATAAAGTTGCCAGCTGCTAAATGCTCTGTCTTCAGATACTTTGCCACTTGTTCACTGAATCCCTCAAATCGGATGCCCTTACCTGTAGCTATCAATATATATATGTATGCAATCAACTTGCTATCGAAAATGAACCTTTGCAAGGTTTAAAAGTTATAGCCTGTGCAATGTTTTGATTTCTTTCTCCATTGACAAACGACTTGAACCATCCCAGATGTAATACATGTGCTCTTAAGAGTAGCCTTAATGGCTATTGATCCTAGCTTCGTTGCAAACAAGGTTGAAAAAGAAACACTCAGGCCTCCAAGGGATATTCATGCAACACCGACAATAGACATACCTCCTCGAGGCTTCAATGAACTTGATCCTGAATTTGAACCATTGTACGAAGAAGATATGAGCAAGGAACTGATCCTTCGGGCTTACCTTTCTGGTGCATTGAACAACAAAACTACAAATACCCAGTAGGTTATTATGATAAGTTCCATTGCTCTCGGGTTAAACTTCCCAAAGAATGTGAGTTGTCGATGCTGAGTCTTTAATTGATAAAATTCTTTGAACACCTCCACGCATTTGACCATCTCAGCATGCTGTTTAACATCAAATGACTTGTAAGTTGGCCAAAATCCGGTCTGTAAAAACTGAGCACTTTCTCCATCTGCAACTCAGAGCTATGGCAGGTATTTTAATACTTAGGCATATTGAATCTAATCTTCATAATTTTTACAGTTGACATGCTTTCACATTTGCTTCGATGAGTAGTGTGTTGTTTTGGCTCCTTGACGCTGGTCTCGGCACTTGTTCGCTCAGGCATGTGTCATACGAGAACACTTTTTAACCGTGAGAAATATCCCACATGAAAGAATACTAAAAGAATAAAAAATTAACCAATTCATCATTGTTAATGTGTAGATGCATCGCCAAAACCCTGTGGCTCTGCCATCTATGTCAAATCTTTCAGCCAAATTAAGCATTGAAAGGTCTACTTGGGCCTCGATCTCTGTATAGAAACTAGATTTGGATCCTATCTCAACAGTTGAGCGCTCACCGAGGCGATTCACTTTTGCGTATTTGAGTAAATCCAAACAACTTAAATGTTGAAGCCAGAGGTATCAAGTTAGTTAACAAAGTGGTTAAAGGCACAAACAAAGTAAAGGTCAATATAATCCAGCTACAGATCCTGTAGAGTACAATCCAATGCTTTCGGTACATCTTCTGGGGCGCAATCACTGACCCTAATTTTGGATTAATCCATAGATCCTCACGCTTCACCACATCCAAATGAAAGGCTTCTTTTAATGAACAACCAATCTCTTTTTCATTAGCATATGCACGAGCACAATCAATATGTATGTATCCAACCAGATTGACTAAAACTTAGAGCTTAGAAAACAAAATGCTAGTGAACACTTTCTGGCTTTGGAGTCCCTCACTACATACGTGCTACCAGAATCCAAAAATCTTGTGTGACAGATCTGGTACCAACATATAGCTCACCACATATAATACAAAAATCATTCTTTAATATACTCATTGTGTGTTGAGTGAATGTTAGTTAATTTTATTTACTGTTTACATGCGTATTCATCTTAGATTTGTTTTCCTGTTGTTTGGTTTAATTTATTACTTCTCCTGAACTCTACTTCAGATTCCATACTCCTTAGTAGGTGCCTTTTGGCACGTGTTGGTGTGAAAACACTAGCAACAGGTTAGAAGCGGAAAAAAAAAGTACTCACTTACATTTTTGTCATCACATTTACAATTGGGTGAGAAACATCCTCTGATAACCTCATGAAGATCAATATAATTGAGGTTTGATAACTCAATCAATTATTAAACGTTAACTAGGATATTCTAAGTGTTTTTGGCATCTTTCACTTCTTAGTATAAAAAAGATGGCAAATTCTATTTTACCATGGAGTTAACAATGTTTATTTTTTTCAATAAAAGTTTGGTTCTCCATATTAGGATTAATGACCTCTTTACAATGTCGTAATTCTATTTTATACTTTATCTTTTATTGAACAACATTTTTCCAAACATACTATATTGGGGTTACTCGTCTTCGACTATCATTGGATACTTCAAAAAGATCGAACACCTTGAGCAGTCGTTCACACAAACAGATCACAGATCAACACACCGATGTTTTTACGTGGTTTAAACCCTCGAGAGGGAAACAGTCCATGACCACATCCAAATAGCTACTTGAGGAAATATTATTATGCAAAAGAAAAAATATTACAAATAAGCTTCTCATAATCGATCAACTATCAAATGACCCTCCGTGCTCTTTAAATAGAATTCATGGACCAATCGGGTGTTAATCCACGGATCAATGGTCATTAAGATCAAGGAGAATATGAACCATCAAATCACTCTATGTCAAGAACATATCATGACTGTCGGATTACATATATACAAATGCAGACTAAAGAAACTCACTTTACCTAATGGATATATTATGACAAGTTGATCTAAACTAACTCGTAAGTGTCTAAATATTCTAACATCCCCCCTTAAGAACAACTTGGAATAGGATTGAAGGATTTACAAAAGTGACATGTATAGGAGAAAGAATGAGGCATTATAGCCTATCCCCCCTTAATGACAAATTCTTAAACTCCTAACATAGATCAAAGTTTAGAAAACTTTGCTTCTGTAAGAGACTTCGTGAAGATGTTTGCAACTTGATCATCTGTAAGGCAAAAGAGCACTTCGAGAACGCGATCATGAACAAGCTTTCTGATGAAGTGCATATGTAGCTCAATTTGTTGTTGCATTGATGTTGAACTAGATCTTTGGGGAGCTTGCACTTTGATTATCGCTTCGAAGGGGATTCAGATGTTGTTGCTCGAATCCTAACTCTAAAAGGATATGTTGAAGCCACAAACATTCATGACTGGCGTTAACTGCAACTTGATACTTTGCTTCTACTTAAGAAAGAGAAAGAGCTTGTTGTTACTTATAAGCCCAAGTGACAGGTGCAGAAACAAAACTGAAAAAATAACCTGCAGTAGACTTCCAATCATCAAGATCGCGGACCCAATCTAAATCAGTGAAACCAACCAACAAAGGAGCCTCCCCTAAACTATAATGAATTTCAAACTAAACTGTAGCTTGGAAATATCAAAGTATCATTTTTGTTGTTTTCCAATGGCTTTCATGGGGTGTCTGCATATAGCGGGCAACAAAACCAACAACAAAGGAAAGATCATGACGAGTAAGAGTCAAGTATAAGAGGCTACCAATAAGCTAACAATACGAGGTGACATCTACTTCAGGTGAAGTGCAAGTGGCAGAAAGTTTGACTCCATATTGGAAGGGAGATGGGGTTGGTTTACAGTCTTCCATGTGAAAGCAGCGAAGGTCAGAGGCATACCTAGACTGAGAAATAAATATTCCTTCTTTGGTTTGCAGGACTCGGAGGCCAAGAAAATAATGAAAATCTCGTAAGTCTATCATTTCAAAGTTCTTCTTAAGGACGGATTTCACATGGGTTAAAAGTTCATGGTTGCTAACAGTAAGAATAAGGTCATCAACATAAAGAACAAGGATGATGAGATGGTTTCCTAATTTCTTGGTATAGACATTGGGGTCAGAATGGCATCTAGAAAAACTAGTGTCAAAGAGAAAGTTATCCATTTTGGCATACCAAGCTCGAGGAGCTTGCTTAAGACCATATAAGTATTTCTTAAGGCGACAGACAAGGCTACAATCATTCTGAACATAGCCAAGAGGTTGTTCCGTGCAAAATTTCATCCTACATATCCCCATGCAATAAGGTGTACTTGACATCCATTTGATGGACCTCCCATTTATGTAAGACTGCAAGGGAAAGAATAAGACAGATGGAGTTAATTTTAGCGATAGGGGCAAGGTTTCATTATAGTTAATTCCTTCAAGTTGGGAAAATCCTTTGGCAACTAACCTTTCCTTCATTCTTTCAACACGTCCATCTAATGCATACTTAGTTATGTAGATCCCTTTACATCTGACAAGTTTTATTCCTTTCGGAAGAGGTACAAGATCCCAAGTATCCTTCACCATTAAGGAACGATATTCTTTATCCATAGTTTCTTCCCAATCTAGCCTCCCTAAAGCTTTTGCAAATGTCTCTAGATCGTGATTCTCTAAAACTTGAGCCAAAAGAGAAGTGACTTGCTAGAACTAAGAACATGTTCGTTATTGATCTTTGGGATCACCGGCTACATTGCATGTTGAACAATCCCATCAAGGAAGTGGTTGTTGTTAAAATCTGAACTTAACTCACTGACAGATATCACTGAACAGTACTATGATCTCAATCTTATCTAGTCATAGAAAAATCAAAGCATAACGCATGCACACATTTCCATATAACAACAAGCTAAGATACACATGTTAAGAGCACATTTGCAACAAAAATAACTCATGAATAGCAAACTATAAAACACATTTGACATAGTATCTTTTGGTCAAATGACCTTGAGAAAACCCCAAAGGGAAAAACCAGTCAGAATGAGGAAATATTTCATTAAAGAGCTCTCAGCACAACTCAGAAATTTACAGCAAGTACATTCAACATTAAATGCTCCTCGATTTTAGTGCACACTCTCAATTGTACGGTCCTCTTGATTTAGGTGCTAAATCTGTACGGCCCATCAATACAACCTCCTTGCCTTGGAAAATGTGTTGCACTCCTTTGCCTTGAAACTCATGCCTCCCTCCAAGCTTGGGTATCTCACCCTCTTGGGTAAATACACCCTCTCTTGCTTCTCTAAACTTCTGCTCCTTCAACGCTTCACTTTCCTCATTCAACTCTCCAAAGACTCTCTCTTGGAATGCCTCTCACACTTCTCTCCAAAACTCTCTTGGAAAACGTGTCTAAAGTCTCCTACTTCTCTTTTTATTAATTGTAAGAATGTCTTTGTCTCTACACTTTCCCAAGTGACTTTGTCTCTTCCTTCCCAAGTGACTCTTCACTTCCCATGGGTGAGACAAATTACACTACTGTGAAATAAATCCATTTCCACTCACACTTTAATAAAATACTCACATTCACTCTAGGAGAGTCGCCTAGGTCCTTTCTACATGCATAAACACCAAGCAACGTAAAAGACCTTCCTCGCTACAAATTTCAACACTCCCTCTTAGCAAGGGAGGTACTTCTACCACCTCCACCTGGATTCATCTCCAACCCCCTCACTCCAACTGTTGAAGCTGCTCCCTCTAAACCAGGAGGTCTCTCTACTACCTACTCATGGATCATGCATTGAAGACCTGTGCGAGACAACTCTGAATTGATAGTTCACCTTACTATCATGCTCATCCTCTAGAGTCATCTCGTACAGGCTCAGTGTCCTCACTGAGATGGAAGAAGCGTCTCCATTGGCTGCCTCCAGTACTGCCAATGAGTCTGATATCCATCCGGACTCACCATCTACAGGATGCCCCAACAACTTGTGCATGCTACCATCTCTAATGCCCAACACTCGTGCTACATCCAAATTCTCTCCTAATGGATTACAAAACATTGGCCAACATATCCATCATCCTCCAAAGTTGACAAGGAGAGTAAGTTCATCTTCAGCTATGGTACTAGATACACATTGGCCACCTCCATATGTCCTACTGACTCCAGTTGGAATATGACACATTCAATCTCCCCCACTACTTGTGTGGTGTTAACCCCACTATCAACATGCATACCTAAGTCGACATCTGAAACACTCAGGAACATAACTTGTATCCTTGTCATGTGGTGCGAACATAGCTTGTATCCTTGTATCCAAAGCTGACAAGGAGAGTAACAATGTTGATTTTTTCCTTAATTAAATAAACTCTTTACAATGTAGTAATTCTCTACTTTTGATTCTCTACATAAACTCTTTACAATGTAGTAATTCTATCACATGCTTTATGTTTTTGTTGAAGCATATTTTTTCAAGGATACTTTTGATTCTCTATATTAAGATTAATTGCATCCTTACAATGTGGCAATTTTCTCTTATACTTATTTTTTATTCAAACGCATTTTTCCTTAAATGTGACGTAATATTATTTTATACCCCTATACTCTAAAAGTTTAATCAAACTTAATTTCTTAATATTAACAACCTTTAACCACAAATAACTTTAATAACAATTTTAAAAACCTTTATCCTCCATGTTAATTATCTTATACTAAGATAATACATTAAGTAGCTAACCATCAACCATATTCTTATGGCTAGACCAACTTATATACCTACCACTTTTAAACAACCCTTGTATATACATATCGATTCATGTTTTCTCATGGCTAGATTATTCTCCTTAGCACTCTAAGGAATCATTATTATAAATTTGGTAACCGATTCATGTTTTCTCACCAACTCCACTTGGAACCAACTCCACGATTATTCTCCTTAGCACTCTATGATTCATGTTTTCTCACCAACTCCACTTGGAACAAACTCCCTTCTTGGAGGGCATCCTTAAAAAAAAAAATCAAAATTGTCAGATAAGATTTAAAATTTCCTATATGAAAAATGCTATAAATATAAATATAATAATAAAATAAATATTATTGAATATAAATATAATAATAAAATAAATATTATTGAGTACATCTTTTAATGGTATCAACGCTAATAACTTTACAAACCCTTCAATTGGAATTCCAATGGTTTAATTAAAAAAATGGTGTTCAATTAAAATGCTATAAATACAAAAATAATAATAAAATAAATATTAAAATGCTATAAATACAAAAATAATAATAAAATAAATATTATTGAGTAAATTTTTTCTTAAATTTGATATAATAATATTTTTAATGGTATCAATGCTAATAACACAATTAAAATGCTATAAATACAAAAATAATAAAATAAATATTATTAAGTATATCTTTTCTTAAATTTGATGTAATAATATTTTTAATGGTATCAATGCTAATAACTTTACACCATTTCAATTTTCCAATGGTTTAATTAAGTAAGCGGCATACATAGATCCATTTTTAATCTAGATCTATCAAGCACTGAAAGTCAATTTTTCAGGGTGTAATTTTTTTTAATTTATACTCAAGAAATTTAATGTCTCTTAGATCTGGTTTTAAGTTTTAATTTTTTATTTTATAGACGGAGATCAATATGTTTAATTATTTTTCATAATTTTTTATTTTATAAGCCGGCATGGATTTTTTCATAATTTTTTTATTTTATGAGCCGACATTAATTCTTTCAATTATTTTTTGTGTTATTTTACATTACCTTACATAGCAACATCTCCCCCATACTGAGTTGTGAAGCACCTTGCTCCTCTCGATAAGAACTTTACACCTCAACTCTTCAATGATTTAATTAACTCTCCATGATTTAATTAAGATTTAAAATCTTTATAGCATTTTATATCAATAATCTTACCCTCAGCTTTCATATTAGTTGTCTTATGCTTAACATTTTCTTACCCTCAGCTTTCATATTAGTTGTGTCTTATGCTTAACATTTTCTTACCCTCAGCTTTCATATTAGTTGTCTTATGCTTAACATTTTATATCAATACTTCTGGACCACAACTGATGATGATTTTTACTAGAGTTTAAAACAATCTTACCATCTTATGCTTAGCATTTTATATCAACAATCTTACTCTCAGCTTTCATATTAATTGTCTTATGCTTAGCATTTTATATCAACACTTCTGGGCCACAACTGATGATAATTTTTACTAGAGTTTAAAACAATCTTACCATCTTAGTTTGAACCCTCAGCTTTCATATTAGTTGTCTTATGCTTGTTAGTTTAGTTTGAACCCTCAGCTTTCATATTAGTTGTCTTATGCTTGTTAGTTGTCTTATGCTTAGCATTTTATATCAATACTTCTGGACCACAACTGATGATTTAGTTTGAACCCTCAGCTTTTGTCTTATGCCTAGCATTTTATATCAACACTTCTGGACCACAACTGATGATTTTTACTACAGTTTAAAACAATTTTAGCATCTTAGTTTGAACCCTCAGCTTTCAGATTAGTTGTCTTATGCTTGTTCATGAGGTAGCTGATATCAAGCATTTTTAAACAACCCTGTAATCATCCTTAATATTAAATATCTCTTAACACGTGTGGTTATCCTCTTTAGCGCTCTAAAATAGCATTTCCAAACCTCTACGCAAATTAAAATAGATGATAATGTTAAATACCCTCCAAAATACGATGGCTGAGAATGTTATTGCGCCCCAAGGTGACCGATTCATGTCTTTTTACCCCAAAATAGGATGGATGAGAATGTCATTGCCAAGAAAGGTGACCGATTCATGTTTTCTTACCCCAAAATATGATGGCTGAGAATGTTATTGCGCCCCAAGGTGACCGATTCATGTTTTTTTACCCCAAAATAGGATGGATGAGAATGTCATTGCCAAGAAAGGTGACCGATTCATGTTTTCTTACCCCAAAATAGGATAGATGAGAATGTCCTTGCCCAAGAAAGGTGACCGATTCATGTTTTTTTACCCCAAAATAGGATGGATGAGAATGTCATTGCCAAGAAAGGTGACGGATTCATGTTTTCTTACCCCAAAATTGGATGGATGAGAATGTCATTGCCCAAGAAAGGTGACCGATTCATGTTTTTTTACCCCAAAATAGGATGGATGAGAATGTCATTGCCCTCCAAAGGTTACCGATTCATGTTTTCCCCCTTCAATTCTTGGAATCAGCTCCCTTCTTGGAGGGCATCCTTGATAAATTTGTGTCAATATGATCCATATCTAAAATTTTCCCTGATGAAATATTAATTAAAAAATGCTTAAAAGTACAGATATATGAAACTCTCTTCAAATTGCCATATTGCGATTATTTTCCAAATGTTGAAATAATTTGCTAATTTGAAGATCAATTACAAAAATGAAGTACACAGGAATCACAATAAAATCCCAAAAATGTACAGATTTTTAGAACTAAATAAAAATATGAGCAGAGATTAGCAAATAGCAAGGACACTCAAAGGCCTTGTCAATGAATTGGACAGACCCTCTTTAAGTATAATGTTTCAGACTTCAGGGCAAACCCTGTAAACTGACGAGCAAAAACATAATTAATCTATCTCTAATGAGGCATTGTCAAATCAAATAAGTTGCAATTATTTTACATACTAGAGTAATACAAGCTTCAAATTAATCTATAAACCTATACAGCAAATGAATTTCTTTAAGGACCAATAATGCCTCCAGTGTAATACAAGCTTCTAAATACTGTATAAACCTACATATTGGTGTAAAATAATGTATAAACCTATAAAGCAATTGAATTCCTTCAAGAACCCATATGCCTCTAGGTTGCAGCAAACGAATTTTTTCAAGGCCCCGTTTGCCTCTAGGTTGTTAGCCCCCTTACAACTTCTACCACTTCTCAATTCATCATTCTGTGCATATTCAATCATAAAAGAAATGGAAACAATATGTAGCCAACACGATTTCGAGAGTAGACCAGGAAAGCAAATTTCCTTGAGACCATCCAAATCAAATCAAACCGACTTGTTGTCTCTAGCCATGAATTGAACATCACCATGTTGCTTCAAGTATTCATCTCTGCGTCGGCGTTGCTTGCTGTACACAACCCAAAAGATTATTGAAAGCATTATACCAGTTGAGACGAGCGCCAACCCAATGTAGACCCAGCTAAGATGCTCTCGAAGGCCAGGGCAGTAATTCTCAGTTATATCTCCAAACGTGACCCTCACAAATGTGCAGTCCTCCAAACTAACAAGGAAAGGAGTGTAGTGATACAAACCATAGCTGATATTGACTGCTAATACTAGTTGTTTGTAAATATCCGGGGTTATCCTACCAGTTGTTGCACAGATTCCAGATGATGAAACTGTGCATGTATAGTTTTTCCATACCTGAAAATGACGAACAGCATGAATATTAGCTCAACTAAATCAGATGTTTTATAATTCTTTTGAAACTTCTAAGAACTTCGCAGCATCCTATCTGCAAATCACCTGTGGTGCATTTGTAAGGTTAACTTCTCCAGCCTTACATTGTCGTTCATCCAGCCGAACAGTATAAGGATTGCAGAGTGTAGGCACTAGAGGACCAGATTGGTTATAATAAAGAGGGCCAGCATTTGGTGGCAAGTTACTATTAGCAATAGTATTTAGCACCTGGTTCACAACTGCTACCACTTTACTGGTTACTTCCTTACTCTGATTTAAAGATTGTTCGGCTGTTGCCACATCTACACAAGGCAGAATTTGGTCAAGGGCAGTTTCTGCATAAGGATGTGCAACCCACTCTTTCATGGCGACACAGGCATCTCCAACCGCACTGGCAGGAACAAAGGAAAAGTGTAAATAGCTTAGTAACATCTAAATGACTAAACAACCATAAATTTCAAGTGCTCGTGATCATAATGTCGCAGTGAATATATTAATAGAATGCCAAGCAAACTGTACCCCAAACCCACTTGTTAGCAATTATTACAGGCCACATCAGGGATCCAATACATCAAACTAGGGGAAATGGCATCGGAAAACTTGAAAATTTTAGAAAATCACTTCATATAAGGTGCATTCGTAAATGGTAAAACCCACTTGTTAGCAATTATTACAGGCCACATCAGGGATCCAATACATCAAACTAGGGGAAATGGCATCGAAAAACTTGAAAATTTTAGAAAATCACTTCATATAAGGTGCATTCGTAAATGGTAAAAAAAGCCCAATTTGAGGCTTATCACTATCAAGCGGAGCCCCCTTCACATATTGGTTAAAAAATTGACCCGAATTAAAAATAAATCTACATCAGAAGAGGATCACTTTAGATCCTTGTAACCAAAACATTTTACTGAAAACTTAAGCTCTATCGTTAACAATGGGAAGATGGCCAAGGTTCAACATAAATTACAAAACAAATGACAGAAATCACAATAAAGTTCAGAATGCCAATCATATGAACACAGTTAACAGCAATGCAATTACTCACATATCCAAGCAAGAATGTGAATGAAGTACCCAAAAGAGACTGCCACAACTGTACATGCTGTACACTCGAAATTTTAAAATATATGTATATAGAAGTACATGGTTGTTGGAGGTTGAGGTATGATGGCCCTGGCAATTGTTCGAAGATTCATGGGTATGAACGTTAAAGGGGAAACTGTGACAGGCCTAGAAGTCCAACTCGAGACAAGAGCCTTGTTCCTTCTTCTAGGCTATGCGGCATTGCCCAGGCTTCACTACGTTACCATCCTAGAGGAAACCTGCCATACTACGTCTCTTAACTGCTGAAATATTGTAACTTCGAAGAATATTCTATTGTATTTTATTATTGTAATTTATTCGGAAATGTTTTATTCCTCCATCGGGATGTTATTATTACATTTGTTCATGTAAAGTCATTGAGGTAAATCCTCCCTTGTAAGTCGGGGCATTAGATCCCCCTAGAGTCATTTGTATTAAAGGTTATTGAGTCTCCTAGAGGAGTCGGCCTAGTCAAGTTTAGTTGGGGGCCGACATGTTAAGTGAAAAGGTCAAGTGAAAGATAAAGTATAAATAGGAGTGATGTGCTCCTCATTTGAACACACACACTCACTTGTGTAATTCACATAGGAGAGAGAGAGAGAGATATCTGCAAGGAGAAGGAGCACTTGTTTGGGGTTTTGTCTTTGTACTCTTGATCATCTATATTGAGAAAGTTTTGTTGGGTTTTCTTTCCCTAGAGGGTTTCCCAGGATAAATCTGTGTCTATCTTGTGATTGGGTTTCTTTCAGTGATCCTATATATGCTATTGTTGTGAAATTGAATTGAATATTGATGTTATCTATCTTAGCATATTGAATCTTAACATGGTATCAGAGCTAACCTGAATAGGACAGCTTTCACAAGGTGAAACTCTCTCTCTTCTCCCTCCGGCAAGAAATTAGGGTTTTTGTTAAAGTTGGAATTTTGGAAATCTGATTGCATAGAAAGGTGCACCTCTCCAAGAGAGGAATTTTGAGCCCTGGATCGAAATTTTAGAGTGGATCGAAATTTTAGAGTGGGTAGATCTCCAGGAAAGTCAAACCCTAGTTTGACTTTGGACCAGAAAACTGCAGAAACTGCAGATTAGAATTTTGCAAGTCAATTTTGAGAGGTGAAAATTTGGAATCTCCATAAACAAAGTGTACCAGTCAATTCACCTCAGTCAAGCGCATCTCCTGGTAAGGTCAGTTTTGCATTTTGAGAAATTTCATTTTTTGGTGACCTCCTGGATAAGATGGCCCCAAGCACTAAGCTTGAGGATAAGCTAGAAGGCATAGAGAATTTCCGAGCATGGAAATATAGGATTGGCCTCATTCTTGAAGAGAATGATCTTGCCAAATACATCGAGAAAGAAGTTGCAGAACCTGAAGAGGATGGAGCTAAGGAGAAGCACAAGAGGGATCTGATTAGGGCAAAGAGTATCATTGTTGATTCTATCAAAGACCACTTGATTCCTCAAGTGTCGTCCAAGAAGACCCCGAAGGAGATGTATGATGCCCTAGCCAGAATGTATGAAGGAAGGAACATCAATAGGAAGATGAATTTCAGAGCTCAATTAAAGAGTACCAAGATGTGCCAAGGAGAATCCATCCAAGACTACTTCACAACGGTCTCCCAGTTCAAGGAGCAACTAGAAGCCATTGGAGACTCCCTTGATGAAATGAGCTAGTTATGACTGCTATCAATGGTCTCACTAGACCTTGGGATTCATTCATCCAAACTATGTGCGCCAGAAAAGAAAGCATGAAATTCGACGTTGTATGGGAAGATTGCATCCAAGAAAAGGCTAGAGTAGCGAATAGAGAAGCTCTACTTAAAGAAGATGATCAAGCCCTGGCCACCCATACCAAGAGAGAAAGAAGTCAATCTAACTTCAAGAAGGAAAGCAACAAGGAGTCTCAACCTCCCAAGAAGTTCCAAAGGACAAGAGGAAACAATCCAAGAAGAAACTACTCCAACTTTCAATGTTTCAATTGTGACAAGCTAGGACACATTGCCAGAAATTGTCCATTGAAGAAAGAATAATACAAGAAGAGGAACAACAACAAAAGACATCATACATACCTAGTTGAAGATAAAGATGAAGAAGAAGAGAAAGAAGGACCTTGAAGAAAAGAAGCAAAAGAAGAAGATGCAGAAGAGTATGTATTATTCTCTACTCTCTCTGGGTCTATGACACCTAGAGAATATACATGGCTTATTGATAGTGGTGCTTCAAAGCACATGACGAGACAAAAGAAAACTCTGTCAAAACTTGAAGAGAAGAACTCTCATCAAAAGGTATCATTAGGAGATGACTATCAATATCCTATCAAAGGAATTGGTGAAACAAGCTACAAGCTTGATTCTGGAACCCCCATGAAGATGAAGAAAGTCTTATATGTACCAGGTTTGAAGAAGAATTTACTTTCTATCTCAGCATTATAGATAAGAAAGCATATAGGGTTGCATTCATAGATGGACAAGTACTTATGTGTCCCAAAGCAAAATCAATTGAAGATGCAGTTGTCATTGGTGAAGAAGAAGGAGGCTTATATAAACTCAAGGGACATTCAGAAACAGCCTTTGTTCATGAGACCACTAATCCAAGTGAATTATGGCATAGGAGGCTTGCTCACATCAACTCCAAAGCACTACCCCATGTGAGCAAAATAGTGATGGGATTACCAGATTTGAAGATCGATCATGAAGACATTTGCAAAGGATGTGCAAAAGGAAAGAATCCATTTCCGAAGAGTGAGACAAAGACTAAAGGTACATTGGAATTAATCCATTCAGATGTTTGTGGTCCAATGCCCTCCACATCTTTGAGTGGTTATGAATATTATGTTACATTTATTGATGACTATTCAAGAAAGACATGGATATATTTCTTGAAAGCAAAGGATGAAGTATTTGGAAAATTTAAGGAATTCAAAGCCTTGATAGAGAATCATTCAGAAAGAAGAATCAAGACTCTCAGAACAAACAATGGTGGAGAATATACTTCAAAAGATTTTGAAGCCTTTTGTAAAGAAGCTGGAATCAAGAGGGAACTAACTACTCCCTAAAATCCTCAACAGAATGGTGTCGCGGAAAGAAAGAATAGGACCATTATAGAAGCACTGAAGACAATGATACATGATCAAGATCTTCCAATGCATGTATGGGCTAAAGCAGCAAGGACGACAGTTTATGTACAGAATAGATTATCCCATAGTGCCCTTGGATTCAAGACTCCAGAAGAAATGTTCACAGGAAAGAAGCCTGAAGTGAGCCACCTCAAGATATTTGGTTGCCCAGTATATTTCACATACCAAAAGAAAAGAGAACCAAGTTGGACCCTTCCGAAAAGATGGGAATATTTGTTGGATACTGTGAAGTCTCCAAAGCCTTCAGAATATACATTCCAGGATTCCATCACATGGAGATTAGTAGAGATGTAACATTTGACAAAGAAGCAGCTCTCAAGAGACCCAGAAAGTGCCAGCATGAAGAAGTATATGAAGAAGATGTACCTCCCAGAAATGTAGAAGCTGCACCCTCCCCCGAAGATGAAACACCAAAAGACCATGATATGCTAGAACCTCCCACTATGAATATGTCACGAAAGAGAAATCTTGCTTGGGCAGGAGAAATTATACAAGAAGCAAAGAAGTATGGAGCTCCAGAAGGCTCCACAAGACTAAGCAAGAATCCAAAGCCATTTTCCAATTATGTGGCTTTGATGTGTGATCTTGTAGATCAAGAACCTACCAGTTATGAAGAAGCTATACAGAAGAAAGAATGGGTAGAAGCAATGACGAAAGAATACCAATCAATAATGAAGAATGATGTTTGGGATATAGTTCCCAAACCAGAAGGCAAAAGTATGGTATCCTCCAAGTGAATCTACAAGATAAAGCATGCAACTGATGGAAATATTGAGAAATACAAGGCAAGGTTTGTGGCTAGAGGATTCTCTCAGAAAGAGGGAATTGATTATGAAGAGACATTTGCACCAGTAGCAAGGTACACTTTCATTAGAACCATCATGGCACTTGCATCCATGATGAAGTGGAGTTTACACCAGATGGATGTGAAGACAGCCTTCATGAATGGTGTGATTGAGGAAGAAGTGTACATAGAACAGCCACAGGGATTTGAAGTTGAAGACAGATGGATTCACGTATGCAAGTTGAAGAAGGTTCTGTATGGATTGAAACAAGCTCCTAGAGCTTGGTACAAAAGGATAGATAGCTTTTTGATAAGCTTGGGCTTTACCAAAAGTAACGTTGACCCTAACCTTTACTTTAAGGTTATGGATGATGAACCTATCATATTATTGTTGTATGTGGATGATTTATTTCTGACAAGAAATGAGAAAAAGACTGTAGAGTGCAAGAAGAAGCTCGCTGAAGAATTTGAGATGAAAGACCTTGGATTGATGCACTATTTTCTAGGTCTGGAAGTATGGCAGAGCCCAGAAGGAATCTTTCTCAACCCGGGAAAGTATGTTGTGGAAATCCTAAAAAGATTTGATATGTTGGAATGTAAATCCATGGCCACACTCATGGATACCAACTTGAAGTTGTTAACTGATGAATCGTCAGAGTTAGTGGATGTGACTCAGTACAAACAGATTATTGGGTCGTTGATGTATCTGATGAATACCAGGCCAGATATATGCTTTGTTGTGAACACCCTGAGTCAGTATCTAGTTGACCCTAGACATGTTCACCTGGTCGCTGCAAAGCATGTGATGAGGTAGTTGAAAGGTACGATAGACTTTGGTCTATACTATGTTGGAGATCATGACTACAGATTGTATGGTTATACAGCAGATTGGGCTGGAAGTGTCTCAGATAGGAAAAGCACCTCAGGATCTCACGGTTTAGCAAGAAGCAGTCCAGTGTTGCTCTCAGCACAGTTGAAGCAGAGTATATAGCAGCTTGTTCTGCTAGTTGTGAAGCCATATGGCTTCGAAAATTGATGTCAGGTCTATTTGACTTGGAGTTGGATACCACGGTGATTCTATGTGACAACCAAAGTTGTATAAAGATGATGGAGAACCCAGTGTTCCATAACAAATCAAAGCACATAGAAATCCGGTATTTTTACATACGGGATATGGTACAGAAGGGCGCTATAAAGCTCCAGTATGTGAGCACTTATGAGCAAGTGGCTGATGTGAAGCTTGAGTACTTCCGTGACAAGCTTGGTGTGGTTCGAAAGGACCTTCCTCGAAAGGGGGAGCAGTGATGATGATGTTGCAGTGGGATTGTATCAACCCTGGACATTAGTCCTAAAGTGATCCGCAGACTTTTGTCTCTGTGATGTTGCAATGGAATTGTATCATCCCTGAACATTAGTCCTAAAGTGATCCGCAGACATTTGTCTCTATGATGTCAAGCTTGGTATGGTTTGAAAGGACCTTCCTCGAAATGGGGAGCAGTGATGATGATGTTGCAGTGGGATTGTATCATCCCTGGACATTAGTCCTAAAGTGATCCGCAGACTTTTGTCTCTGTGATGTTGCAGTGGGATTGTATCATCCCTAGACATTAGTCCTAAAGTGATCCACAGACTTTTGTCTTCGTGATGTTGCAGTGGGATTGTATCATATCTGGACATTAGTCCTAAAGTGATCTGCACACTTTTGTCTCCGTGATGTGGTTGGGATTGTATCATCTCTGGACATTAGTCCTAAAGTGATCCGCAGACTTTTGTCTCCATGATGTGGTTGGGATTGTATCATCCCTGGACATTAGTCCTAAAATGATCCGCAGACTTTTGTCTCCGTGATGTTGGGATTGTATCATCCCTGGACATTAGTCCTAAAGTGATCCGCAGACTTTTGTCTTCGTGATTGTATCATTAACCTTATCTTATGTGTGTGTGTGTTGTTACTTAGTTACATTCATACCATTCAACTAGAGTAATACACAAGAAACCCCAAATAACAGTACACATAAGAGATTGACACAAGTCGGTGTCACCACAATGGCCCTAGCGATTGTTGGAAGATTCATGGGTTTGAACATTAAAGGGGAAACTGTCACAGACCCGAAAGTCCAACCCAAGATCAAAGCCTCACTCCTTCTTCCAAGCCGTGTGGCACTACCCAGGCTTCCCTGCTAGCGGCATGGCCAGCCTAGAGGAAACCTGCCAGACTATGTCTCTTAACTTTATCTTATGCGTGTGTTGTTACTTAGTTACATTCATACTATTCAACTAGAGTAATATGCAGGAGGCACCAAATAACAGTACACATAAAAGATAGACAGAAGAGTATATCTCGGCATCACCACAATGGGGTGCGCCCAAACTTTTGTATAATATACACCTACAACAAAGGAGGGCGCCACAACCCAGCAGCCTCTCCAAGAGTGTGTCTAACCGGCAGCAACCCAATATAGAATTACCCAAGTGACTCGACACTCTTGCCTCCTTGTCACAACTGCAGGTCCGCTTCTTACGGCACCTGTCAAACTTCACCTAAGTGCCCAACAATTCACCTTGCTTCTGAACCAAACTCCCAAATCGTGTTGCAGCTCCCTTGTTGAGTCTTACTACTACTTGCTTGAATCCTCTTACTTGTCTCTGCTTGGTTCACTTGCTTCTCTTGTTTTCCAAATCCACGCTAGTATATATACGCACTAGGGGAGGGATGCACGCTTTGGGAAAGCATCTCCTCACACCCTCTAGCCGACTCGTCTTTCATTTTCTCAAGTGCACCCAACGCGTGGGCTGTGGTCCCACTCCTCACGTGCTCTTCTCACGATTGACTCATCTCCATGGTGTTGGTCTCCCCTTTTGTGCGCTTCCAACTTGACATGCTTTCCTTTGTGGGTGCTTGCCTTTCCCTTACACGGGCATTACATTAAGCATGCCTTTGGGGCATCTTGCCTAACTCATCCCTCGGATTGGTCAAGCGTCCCACGGATGGTTGATCCAATGATGACATCCAATGGTTGCATGCCATCTCAACCGTTTGCCTTCCCTTCCAAGGAGTTTGTTTCTCTGCCCAACTTGTCTTAGCGTGAGCACCCAATGCCTCACCCAAGCAAGGTTACTTGCCCTCTTTCGAATGCATCTGAATGCTCCGTTGGTCTAGTCGATGGTTGTGCCCTATATCCCTCTTCCATTTAGTGTGCCTGTCAATCTTGGTTCGTCCATCGCATTGCATATAGTTCGCCTCATCGATTTGGGGCTTGATACATCATATGTGCTCCATCCTTGGTCATCCATACTCGAAGTTCCCTTGTGGGTGGAAGAGGTGCTCGAGGCCCCTTCTTCAGCTCATGTTTTATTTCATTTTCAACACATATAGCCTCACTTATAAAGGCTGATTTTGGATGTATAACACCTCATTATAAATGCTAATTTTGGATTTTGCACCATGTAATCATCTATGACAGTTAATAAAGACATCATTTTCCTTCTAATTGTATTTATGTGTGTCATTATTATTTTCTTGCAAAAGAAACTGCGTGTGTATTTTTAGTTTTTTTATAAACCACATTTAACCCATTTTGGGGGGTCACTCCCATTTAAAAAACTTGGAAACATTTCCAAGTTTCATACAACTTAGTCGAAAACCCTAACCCTAAGCAAGGTGCATTACCTAATCAAATAAAGGTCCATATGCAAGCCTCCCATGGCTCAACACAATCTAAAATAACCGAAATCTCCCTATGGGCCCACTGAGCCATACATAGACCTTGCCAAAACACAATCGATCCCTAAAAATTCAAAGTCCTCAAAATGGCTTCAAAATTGACACTAGTGTTGTTCACCAGATTGAGCCCTCGTATATCCAATCACCTGCTAGAAATGGCACTGATAAAAAATAGATTGTCCTCAGAAACTGATGAAATTCAAAACATAAGCAAATCTTCCAACTGGGTTCTTAATCGAACTAGTTTCCAAACATTGCTAAAAACAGCAGATACTAAAAATAGAAATTGTTACTTTTAGCAATTTTTGTATTCGTCTAAAAATTGAACCCCATGCATATCTCCCCAAAGGTTGTCTAATAGGGTGTCCAAAAGCATGATCAAAGCATATAAAATATAACACTGCAACTTACCCTAATCACACCCTATGGGGGTCTTCAACCTCCCGTACTCTCTAAATATTGAGATGAATTAATAAGTATGGGGCCTCCACTATTGCTATATCACTTGTCCATATGTACCTAAGATGTATGCTTTGCCTACACCTATAAAGAGAACCTATCTAAACTCGTCCAACCATCTCGTAAAAATTTCAAACCCTAGGTCATTGTTGTCCTTATGTTTTCAACTAACAAGTCAATTACTTAATTGCAAAAAATTAACTTCTTCACATAGCAAAAATCACATAGATTACTAGAAAGTAAATAAATAGCAGAAGCATAAAACATTTACACTCATTGGGAATTTATCCTTCAAATCAGCTTATCACTAACTTAAATCAAAACTTACAAGACAACCTCCATAGTCTACTTGAAACCAGTCGTTGCATAGTAAACAAATCACCCTTGAATTGAGATGCATGGCTTATAGAGGAAAAGGAATAGCAATTGTAAAAATCGTTGTACGATTACTATATGGATCTGGATTCTGTACTAATTGTGAGAACTATACTTCGACCTAATTGTTGTTGTCATTGGTCAATCCTCTTCCTTCTACCGTTGCTTTCTCTCCTCCGATCGCTTAACTTACTCACAGTTCAATTGTCCAACAAAAGACTATCTCTTGACACTCTATCTAGACCTACCCTTTATACTTCAGTTGAAACCCTGATCTACACTACTCTCACAATGAGATGCATGGTTGAGATTAATCTAAATCATTAATGTATAAATACACTAGACTCAATCAATTAATTATAAAACTTTCACTTTTGGCTTAATATTCCTAAAGTGAATTACAAAATAGAATTAACTCAAACTACTACTGGCACATTCACACTGAACCTATGCAGACGTTCCTATCCAAGCTACATTCTTCAACACATCTATCTTGTGATAATAAAGACATGCAACTATGTGCCAAGTCTGAAAAGCACTACGCAAACCATCGATGTTGTGTCACTAACTAACAAATCCACCCCATAATGTACTCATAAACTGTCCATGCCGAATGGGGAACTCTGTAACATCATGCTCACCTCGAGTGTTATCCATGAATATTTATTGTAGATTTACAATCAGATTTATAAGGTCAAATCCAATGTTAACAAGAGTTATCAATTTATATGGGGCTTTTGGGGATATAAAACCTTACTGGGATTCTTTAGTTGATTATGGTTTGTTGGAAGGAGAAAATGTGATCTTGGCAGGTGACCTAAATCTAACCATAAATGCAAGAGAGATTTGGGGGAGGTTGCCAATGGGCTAACTAGGAGATTACTTCTCACTGTTGTTTGAGTCACATCACCTAATTGATGTGGAGCCCATGAAAGTCACTCCAACATGGTGAATTGTTAGACAATCTAGAGGGGGTATCAAAGATATTGGGTCACTTTCAGGGAGTGTTACCAGGCAAAATAGCAGAGCTAATTCCCAGTAAACATAAATAAGAATAGTGACCCAATGTTACCTCGGTCACTGTTCTAACTTTTTCGGAAGTTGAAACCTCCAAGGAGAAGTATCCTTAAGGAACCCTGTGAAAACACTAGGACAACCACAAAACAATACTCTCTATGCAAATTGTAGTTAGACCAGTGCCTAATGGAGTCAATAATATTATGATCAACGCCAGTGGGTGTAAAAGATATGACCAAAATCAATAATCCACTTAGATCATTCAGCGAAATGTATAACATGCAAGTCAATAATGGACCAAGAGATAATAATCATTCACCAAATGTAGATTTAGGATCATTCACTAATTAAGAAAAGTAAGAAAACACATACACATGTAGCACAATAATCAATATTGGATCAAAAGACTATATTGCAAACATACTTCAACTACTAACCAAAAATGCATTAAATTGCAATTACTCAATCGTACACAAGACCGTTTAATTAGGTGTAACCTCAGTCCTAGATCATCTAAATTAATTTCAACATTTAATATCACTCGATGCTTAGGATGAGCATTTATATACTTCAGATCTATATGTCACTTGCTATTGTGTATGTGTCAAGGTGTGAAAGAGCAACAAATTAACATCAATTTTCAATACATCATGGTTCAGACCTTCGTAGCATTTTAACCATCCAATAACCAACATACCTTAACTTAATATCAATCCACTATTTTACAAATCTGTAAATGAAGCTCTGAGATGAATATACACAGCGAGAGGAAATAAGATAATAGCTTGATCATCCACCAATCACATATATTAGTCAAATCAGTCTTAACAATTAGGTAAATAGGTATGTCATTAAATGTAAAGCAATTTTCCAGATCTGAAATAATTATGTTAGGCCTTCAATAACTGAGTTCACCAACAGACTAGCAAATGTAGGTATGTCGACGTCACTTTATCACTTTCAGATTTGAGTGTAAATATACAGCGCATAAAAGGTTCAATTTATCACAAGCACTTATGTAGATTCTAGATTTGTATGTGATTACAGTTATCATAACAAGTGAGCATGTATTATGATAATGTGTCCAAGTCAATGTAGCATCACTAATGACCAAAATACTTCTATCATTATTCAGATCTGTTTATTGCTTGTCATTGTGTGTGCACCAAGATTTAAAGAGCAACTAACTGATATCAATTATCAATACCACATTGGTTCAGAACTTTGTGGTGTTAATATCAGCAATTTAACCACTTCAATAAGTATCATTAATAGCAATCCACCATTTCCTAATTAGTAATTGAAGTTCTGATGTGAATGTATACTGTGGACTGTATTGGAAAATGCACAGAACAAGGAGAGGAATGACTACAAGCTAAGCAATTTCTATGTATTTAACTACTAACTCAGTTTTTATTGTTCAAGTTTGCAGATGGGCAACTAAGGGAAGGACACACAAGGGCTCCCCAAAGGGCAGGCCTGTGTAGAGGATAAGAGAAGGGCTAGGCAAAGGCAGCCGAGAGGAGGTGGAGGGTAGTAAAAGGAAAGAAGAAGAGGGGATGGTGATATGGAAGATGGGTGGAATGGAAAGGAGAAGGGAGAAAGTGATGTGTAAGAAATGGTCTGTAGGTTAGGGTTTCAGCCGAAAAAGAAAGGTAAAAACACAGAAAATAGGGTTTAAATTTAATTATTTGCAAACTAACATAAAAATTAAACTAAGCTACTATAATATGTATAAAAGATACAAAACTCAGAAATTAGGGAATTTTTAGGGAGTTTTTGATAATTTTGGAATTTTTAGGGCTCCTAAAATTTCGCTCTAGGGTTTTTAGGGACAAATAGGGCAGACCGAATTTTAGGGAGGCCAAAAAATTAAAAATAAATTTTAGGGTTTTTATCATAAAATTGCAGACCTAATTCTAACCCTAAATCTACCATGAAAATGCAAATTTAACCTAATAATATTTACAAAAATACAAGACTCAGAAAATTAGGTTTAGGAGAGTAGATGAACAACCTAGGGTTTCAATAGAAAGCTAGCCACCCAACCCTAGGACATCAATGAGAGAAGTTACCCTCCCTGAGATGGTATTGGCAAGCTTGGCAACTAGGGATGACCTCAACAATCTTTGGGATTCGTTGAGGGAACCTAAAGCTCAAGCTTGATTGCAAAGATGACAAAAGACAAAAATGACAAGCTAATCAAGACAAAATGAAGCAACAATGGCTTCCATTCAACCCTAACAAGCATCACTTTCATACAATTTGAAAGAGAGACATCAAACAAAAAGTATGGATACCTCTATGTGCATGTGTTAAGCAAACAACTCTAGCCTAACCTTAGCAATGGCATAAACAAAAGTAAAACTTCCAAGAAATGCTTCAAACTTACAAAATTACCTTCATCAAGGAGTGTGCATCCCTTCAAAGAGCCCTAGTTAGGGCAAATAGCAGACATAATGAAATTATCCCAAGAGTTGATGTCTCAAAATGAAGTGGGGAGATTGAATTTATATGATCTCACACTCACTTTACACAAAATAAAGTCAATTTAATATTTAAAAATCTCAACTTAAAAATATAACAAAAATAATATAAAATAATCTAAAGATGGCCTATAGTAGGCTACCTCGGGTATTTTTCCCCATAGGTGCAAAAATATGTTAAACAAGGCCAAATTTGATGAAACTGAAAGCCAGACTATGCAAGGGGGGTCGTCATGCCCCAACTAACCCCAACGGTAATGAAAACCCTCAACGCCCACCCCCCTTTAGCAAGCAAACAGTCTGCCCAGGAGGATGACGTCATCCTCTAAAGGAGGCCCCAGAGAGAGGGCACTGCTGAACTGGAGGGCCAGGGGGATGATGGATGTGCTATGGAAGATGAGTGAGTCTCAGTGCTGGAACAACTGCCACTGGAGTGTTGAAACAAGGTCGGGGTCATGTGACCCAGTGACCCACCCCTAGAAGCCCCGGACACCAACCTCAGGGTTTCAAACCCTTTCATGAGGCAGTCAGCGATGCCATTAAGCCATAGTACTTCCAGAAGAGAAGCCAGAGGGTTTGGCCATGCCCTACCCCAGAATGAGCTGGCTAAACACCCATCCTGGTCAAAAAAAAAGGACACCCTCTCCCTGTTACGATGAGCAAAATCTCTTTGTAATGCAAACTTGAGAATCAAACCTTTGGTGGGAAATTAAGGTTTTAAAATCATCTCCCAATTATCCTTAAAGTGGAGGAGGACTAGATGTTAGAATTTGCACTTGAATAGTAGTTATGTTAGATCTTTAAACAATTTCTACTATATCACAATAAACATAAGCAATAGGATCACTAAAAGATAGACAAGCACAGCATACACAATTGTTTATCCTGGGAAACCCTCTAGGGGAAGAAAACCCAGCAGAACTTCTTCAATATAGATTCTGTCAACGAGTACAATGTCAATACAACGAAGAGCTAAAGCTCTCTCATAAAAAAAATACACAATAAGCAAAGATAAGATAACCCCAAGAATATGTCTTCCTCCAACTACTACTACTCTCTCCCTCTTGTGCACTTGTCTCTCTCTTACTTGAGCGAACTTGTGTGTGTTCCGAATGAGGAATGCAACCCTCTTATTTATACTCTTCCCTGGCTGACTTTTTCACTATAGGGCCAACTTCACTAGGGCAATGTTGCCCATTGTTTGGAGCAGATTGCCCATTGTTTTCTGTGAGGCCAACTTGACTATTTTCACTTGGTTTCTTTGAGAGTATGTCTTTAATATTATTCTTTTAGGGTTTATGCAATACAAGAATATCTTCCAAAGTTACATAATCTTCAACACTAGAAACTTCCTAGCCCCCATAATCTATTCACAAATTGTGCATACCGAATTGTGAACACTGTAACACTGAGCTCACCTCGAGTGATATCCATGAATATATTCTAGATTAACAATTAGATTTATAAGGTCATATCCATTGTTAACTAGAGTTATTAATTTATATGGGGCTTATTGGGACAAAAAACTTTATAGCAATTCTTTAGTTGATTCTAGTTTGTTGGAAGGAGATAATGTGGTCCTGGCAGCTGACCTAAATCTAACCTAAATTCTAGAGAGATTGGGGGGGAGTTTGCCAAAGGGGCTAGATAGGAGATTACTTCTCACTATTGTTTGAGTCACATAACCTAATTGATGTGGATCCCATGAAAGTCACTCCAACATGGTGAAATGCTAGACCAGATACAAGGGATTTCAGAGATTGTATCGCTTTCAAAGAGCAAAATCTCTTTGTAATGCAAACTTGAGAATCAAATCCTAGGTGGGAAATGAAGGTTTGCCAAATCACCTCCAATTATCCTTAAAGTGAAGGGGAGTAGGACTAGAAACCTCCTAGCCCCCTCATATTCAATCATAATTGGCTATTAGATCTAGAGTTTCAATCTATTATCAATAGGACTTGGAAGCCTTTTGATAGCCAAGAGAGGGACCCTACAATGTAGCAATTTGCAAATAATCTCAAGAGAATAAAGAGTGTGATGAGAGGGTGGGAAAAAGTGGCATCTCAACTCACAAAAAGAGCTTAAAGACATGGAAAAAGAATTAAATGCCCTCTTAGAAAACAACTTAGCAAGGATTTTCTCAAACAAGGAAGTTGAGCCTTTGGAGGAGTTAGAGAAAAGAAAAAAGAACCTTTTAAATAAGAAGCTCACTGGAGACACAAAAGTAAGTAAGGCTTTGTGGACAAGAAACACATAAACACCATTTGGGACATAACACACCCTAATGGATCTAGGTTGAGCATTAGCTAATATTGGGGAAATAATGCACATCTTAAGTTTATGTCCATCTCTCATCAATGAGTATATGAATAAGTATTTGGAGGCAGAAGTTACTTCCGTAGAATTGAAAACTGCATTAACCTCTTTTAAAAAAGAGAAAATCCCTAGACCGGATGGCTTATCAATAGAATCTCACCTTGGTTTCTTTTCCTTGTTAGAGCATGATTTGTTGCATGTGGTGGAAAATCCTGGGGGAAATAATGCACATCTTAAGTTTATGTCCATCTCTCATCAATGAGTATATGAATAAGTATTTGGAGGCAAAAGTTACTTCCGTAGAATTGAAAACTGCATCAACCTCTTTTAAAAAGGAGAAAAGCCCTAGACCGGATGGCTTATCAATAGAATCTCACCTTGGTTTCTTTTCCTTGTTAGAGCATGATTTGTTGCATGTGGTGGAAAATCCTGGGGGCTTTAAACTCACCCTTTGTAGACATAATTCCAATGAAGCAAAGTTGTGACACTTTTGAGGACTATAGGCCTATTTCTTTACATGTATTTATTAACAAAATTATATCTAAGATCATTCCTAGCAGGTTAAAGGTTTTTATGTCAATGTCAAATGAATAGTTTGGATTCCTCTTCAATTCACAAATACATGATGGTGTTGGAAAAGCACAAGGCATGCACTCTACAAAAACAAAAAAAATGTCCCAACTAGAATTCTTCATATTGATTTATCTAAGGCATATGACAAGGTGAATTGCCTTTTTATGAAATTATTGCTCCTCTAGCCAAGTACAAACCTACACATAGTGAACTAGTGCTTCCTATCTTCAATTTCCTTTGTTGTGTTAATTGGATTCTTCTATGCTTTTTGAGGTCTTAGACAATGTTGTCCTCCATCAACTTATCTATCCCTGTTAGTGGTTGAAGGTCTTAGCATGCTCATTAAAGAAACAAAAGGGAAAGGAGAACTAAAGGGATTACAATTATTCCTTTGTTGTGTTAATAAATGGGTCATCATTTGGATTCTTCTATGTTTTTCAAGATCTTAGACAACGTTATCCTTCATCAACTTATTAGACTTTTACTTGAGCAATTATGTTAGTCTTTCATTCAATTTATCATATCACATCACAATAATTGCATGCATAAGGATCGCTGAAAGAAACACATTCAACAATAGACAAAGATTTATACTGGGAAAACCCTCTCATGGGAAAAACCCAACAGAACTTCTCAAGTATAGATTTGTCAACAAAGTACAATGTCAATACAACAAAGAGCTAAAGCTCTCTCATACAAATATGCCCCAAGAATAGAAGATACAAAGGCAAGACAAGATAGAACCCTAAACATAAGCTTCCTCCAACTACAACTACTCTACTCTCCCATGCGCACTTATTCACTTGCTTGAGCGAACTTGTGTCATAATCCCAAATGAGGAATTCGACCCCCTTATTTATACACTTTTCTGGCTAACTTTTTTGCTATAGGGCCGACTTCACTGGGGCAATTTTTCCCATTGTTTGGGGCAGTTTGACCCATTAATTTATGTGGGGTCGACTTGTCTATTTTCACTTGATTTCTTGAGAGTATATCTTTAACATTATTCTTTTAGGGTTTTACATTAGGGTTTATGCAATACAAGAATATCTTCCATAGATGCATATTATTTCAACATAACTTATCTATTCCTGTTAGTGGTTGAAGGTCTTAGCATGCTCATTAAAGAAACAAAAAGAAAAGGAGAAGTAAAGGGGTTTTAGGTATTAGCAAGATATGAAAATATAACTCATTTACTCTTTGCTGATAATATAATTCCTTTTGGTCATGGGTCAATAAAGGAGCCGGAAAAATTAAAGGAGTTGCTAGATTTATACTGCAACGCTATAGGAATGTAAGTCAACCTAAACAAAACTCTGATATTGTTTAATGAGTTCTTTCATGGTATTCCAGCACCAGCCTAGAATACGAAGGGTAAAGTACCTGGGTTTTTTCCTAAAACCAAACGCTTATCATTACAAGGGTTGGACCTAGTTGTATAAAAAAGTGGAAGCTTAATCTTAGTACGGTGCAATCATTAGCTCTCTCATGGAAGAAGACTCATTTTAGATGAGTTAATTTTGGAGAGCATTCCAATATTTTGGTTAACTATAGCAAAGATTCATAAAGTTAAGATAAGAAAATTTTATTAATATCCAACAAATGACCACTAAAGGTCAAAGGGACTGTTTGGTACAATGATGTCACTACAAGGTGGAAACGCTAAAGCGGCTCCTATAAGAAATAGTATGTAGAAAGCAAAAGGAAAAAAGATAAGTGTTGATCTAATTTAAAGCATGTGAAAACAATCTCCTAACTCTGGAGTGGGAGGCCCTTTTAGGAGAAAGATGTACAATATAGGCAGATCTTGTCTCTCACCTACCATCCAAGGTCAAAATAAGCAATAAGCAGTGAAACGTATGTCTCACAATTTGCTAGATTTGTCTCACCTACCATCCAAGGTCAAATGGAGGAAGCGAGGATTGTATAGACTCATAGAGTAAGTGTCGGAAGCGGAATTGGATGACATATTGTGTTGTTGTTTGGAGGAGGAGGTCTGCCACTAGAGTCTGGACGATCTCCACTGACTGCTAATGTAAGATTTGGACTGGAAATGCTATCGAGGTCTCTGTGAAGTATGGACAGTCTTTCGAAACCACACTAATATCAAGGGTTGGGGCCCTGGTTGCTATCTGTCTATGACTCTATCTCATGGTGGCCTAAGCAAAAGGGAGCACCGTAAAAAGGGAAGTGATACCTGAGTGGAGGCTGGCCTCGAAGGTGGTAGGATGGAATGAGAGCAGAGTCGGGGGTCATCGTGCAAGTAAAGGGCCAAACATCTCTAATCTTGAGATCTAATGAAACTAGAGAGGATCTAGGACTCTCTAAATAAGCAATGGAACCTCCCCCTAATCCCATAGTAAATGGGACAACGAAAGATGAAAGTCCTTAGACTCACCTCCTGAAGGTGGCAGAGTTGGCATACAAAATTAGCAAGTGTTTTTAAGTTTTTTTTGGACAAGAAGAGAGCAAAAAAAGGCATTCCCCTTGTAAAAGGTGGAATAAAGTGTCTCTACCAAAGGATTTGGGGGGTGGGGATTAAAAAATGTCCATATTTAGCTTTTAGCTCTAGCAGCAAAAAGTCATTGGAGGCTTGTATTACAATAACGGGCTTTATGGCAGAGTTATGAAAGAAGAATATCTTAAAGGGAAATTCGTGGAGGAATGGTTCAAATTGGCAAACAAATATACTTCAGGGGCTTCCATGGTTTGGCAAGCCTTGGTTAAGGCTTATCCCTTGGTTGGCAATTGGGTGGCATGACAAGTAGGAAATAAAAACAAGGTGAGAATTGGAGAGGACCGATGGATTGGTGTCCAGGACAATTTCAAACTCTCTACAACCTTAGTGGAATCTTTGCATGATCTAGAAATCTACTCCATGAGTGAGGCCATTGATATGAGGACAAGAGAATATCAATTTTAGGTTTAACCTACAGGGTGAGTTGACAGAAGAATGGAGTCAATATGTTAAGTTGTTTTCACATAGTGTTATAAAATTATTTGATGAGGACGACACTTCCAAATGGCACTGGTGAATATAATGTTAAGTTGGGATACACACAAAAACTGAAGAAGATTGGAGTGGAGACTGAAATAGTGGTGGAGAAATGTTTGGAAACTAACTCGTCCTTTGAAAACTAGAATTCTTTTGTGATTGGTTTTAGCAAATAAATTACTTACTTGGAATAATAATCAAAAGAGACACTTTGTTAGCCCAAATAGATGTATGTTTTGTAATATGTATGACGAATCAGTGAATCATTTGTTTGTGTGTTGTGCCTTTTCCAACATTGTTTGGATGGAGGTTACAAATAGATTAAAAGAGAATGGGATAAAGACACTCTAGAAGATTACTTGTTGGATTGGATAAGGAGATATCAGCCATCAGGGCTATCCCATGCTATTTTTATGGTTAGGAACAAAATACTTTTCCAAGATAAGGTGGCTCACAGGATTAGATTGGTTATGGAGTGGAACAAGAGGCCATTAAAAGTCACAAAGCTCAAAGGTCTCTCCCATGCTTATTTATTTATGTGACTTTTATAGATAAGGTGGCTCAAAGGATTAGTTTGGCTATGGAGGGGAAGAACAAGAAGCCATTAAAAGTCACATCGGTCAAAGCTCTCCTAGAGCAAAATATTGATAAAGAAAAAAAGCCTTGGGGCTTTTTTAATGGAGCCTGTCAAAGAGCTCCAATGCCTTGTGGTGCTGGAGCAATGCTCTTCATCGATACTTCTCAATGTTATCATCTTAGATTTGCAACTGGAGAAGGGATTTATATTAGGGTAGGGTTATATGCTCTTTGGATTCTATTGAAGGCTGCTATCAACAAAGGGATCAAATAACTTCAAGTGTTGGGGGATTCTCGGTTGGTAACTGAATGGGTTGACAAGAATTTCAACATAAATAATCTAGCTCTTTTACCTATATTGCATCCAATTCAAGAGGTGAAAAATAAAATTGAGAATCTCTCCTATTTCTCATATTTCTCCAATCAAATTAACACCCTTAGTCATGTGACAGAAGAAGCACATTTTTACTATGCGCCCACAACATGAAGACAGAACACAAGTACATACAAAGACAAATCCTCTATGATCCAATCACTTCTCCCATAAATGGAAGGATTAGGTGAAGAAAGTAAGAACCTAAGGAGACCAAGTTCAGTAATTGAACCGCTCACAAAAGGTCCAAAACTAAGCTACACCAATCAAAAAGTGAAGAGTAATGCATTAAAGTGCATTAATTGTGCTTAAAGTATGCTAAGTTGTGCAGAAAAGCCTAAAAACTATGGAAAAGTGGGTTTTTGAGTGAAAATGATCTAAAATAATGAAAAAGAGCAATCCCATATTGAAAAGAGAAGCTTGAAGACCCATTTCCCAATGCTATATAAGAAAGGCATTTGGGGCATTGTAAGGTACACAAAGAAAGAGCAAAGGCATGCTGGAAAGATTCTGAAGGAGAAGGAAAAGCTCAATTTCTTCAAAAGCAACGGTGGAGAAAGGAAAGCTCATGACAATGGAAGAGAGAATCACACCAAGATCCATGGTAAGGATGGACCTCTTCATTGTTTTAATATGAAATGATTCAAGTTTGTTCCATTTGAATGTTTGAATGTTGTTTATCTTGTATGATTTAGATTTTCAAATGGCATTAGATCTTAACTTTGCTTATCATAATTGATGAATGAATGTAGATCTGATTGATAACTTGTGATAATCATCTTCATTTATTGACATAGAGGCTCACCACTTCTTAGTAAAATAGCTAAAATAGAGTAGACACATCCCTACACTATTTGTTGTTATCAGATTGGCGACCATACTGCTTGTTGAACTTTCTTGAAATTTCTTGATTGTTCTTCATTTTTTTTGGTGTTCTTTCTTCAGATCTACTGCTTTGTGGCTTAAAGATCAATAAAAGAACCTTAGATCCAGCTTAAGACCAGCTAACTAAACCTCTAATTCATCAAACCACCTCAAATTGCATTCAAATCTGAGTTTCTTGCATTTTGAGTTTCTTGAATTTTGAGCTAGTCGCACTGTCCCTCATAGCAAACTGCGATACATCAGCGTTAAGCATCTGAGACCTCTGCGTATTTTCTTAAATTTTGCCACAATCTTACAGTTATGCGTGTTTATTCACTCTACGTGATTCTTAAACTCTGCATTTACAAATCTTGCCATTTAAGTCTTTGTTTAGATACTCAGAATTTTTAGGAGTCTAATTACCATTCAGAATTTGAATTTTGGAGTTTGTCATTCAAGTTTCAATTAAATACACAGAGAAATTAAGGATTGAATTTAAAAATCGCAGAACAATTTTCTGGTCTAGCCTTCAATTAGAAATTAGAAATCGCAGAAGCATTTTAGATGCATGGCATGATTCTGCTGTGCGTGATTCTGAGGAACGAGCGTTAATCTCAGCATGAAACCATGAATCAAACTCTCTGCATGAATCATGAAACCATGAATCAAACTCTCTGCATGAATCATTGGTTAAGTTCTAGAGTTTAAATCTTAATTTGCAGCTCGATTTCTCTTGATGACATCTCAAACTGATGATGCGTTTACAAACTCAGAATCTTCCAATCCAAATCTTAGCATTGACTTTAGTTTCTGGGCATTTTGAAAATTGATGACATCTCAAATTGATGATTGCGTTTACACATATCCAGAATTCGAATTTTGGAGTTTGTCATTCAAGTTTCAATTAAATACACAGAGAAATTAAGGATTGAATTTAAAAATCGCAGAACAATTTTCTGGACTAGCCTTCAATTAGAAATTAGAAATCTCAGCAGCATTTTAGATGCATGGCGTGATTCTGCTGTGCGTGATTCTGAGGAACGAGTGTTTATCTCAGCGTGAAACCTTGAATCAAACTCTCTGCGTGAATCAAACTCTATGCATGAATCGTTGGTTAATTTCTAGAGTTTAAATCTTAAGTTTAAATCTTAATTTGCAGCTCGATTTCTCTTGATGACATCTCAAACTGATGATGCATTTACAAACTCAGAATCTTCCAATCTAGATCTTAGCATTGACTTTAGTTTCTGGGCATTTTGAAAATTGATGACATCTCAAATTGATGATTGCGTTTACACATACCCTGCGACAGCACTCATTGATTCCATTCACCTCTGCATGTTGGATTATTCTCATATCCACACCAGCAACCAGAGTTTATGATAATGTTTCTTCAATTGGAAAACTTTTGTTATTAATTTCACTTTATCATTGATGCGTCATGGGGTTTATTCAATGTTATTTGCATTGAGCTTCATGTTGTTCATATATGGCTGTAGTCGATAAGTGATTGTTCTATATGTCCATCCAGCGTGTTATCTTTGGAATTTCCTTTTGAGAGCTTTGTAATGCATAAGAGAAATTGTATTGCTTAATTGTCTTTGTTCGTGAAAATGCACTCCATTGCTGCAGAAAGACTATATTGTATTCGAAGGGTTTTATTTTCAAAGATTGTATTGTAGAACCGATTGCAAAATCACAGAGATCATATATGGTGTGAAATTCCCAAGATTAAAAAATTGTTCAAAAAAATCCCAAGAACCTTTAAAAGTGCTTTAAGCTGCTATCTCTTCTCATTTTTTTTCATTAAATATGTAAAATATCTTTTTGCATTGAAGACCACACTTTGAAAGTCACATCTTAAATTAATTTGAGAGTATTTTCTTTCTAAAAACAAAAACAAGCTTCAATTAGTTACATTTTGTTTTTTTTATTTAGAATATTTTCATGATTTTCATGCACATTTAGAGAGAATTGCACTTTTAGGAACCATTCAAACATTTGCATTGACAAACAAACTTGGAACATCACATTTCGAGATAAGTTAAATAATTTCTTTCCAAAAAAAAAACAGAAATAAACTTTAAAATAGTTACATTTTGTTTTGGAGTTGGAATTTTTTCATAGCTTTCATGCACAGTTAGAGAGAGTTGCACCTTTAGACTTCAGTTTTCTGGAGATATATTGTGTATGAAGCACCATATCCTCTTCACTCACACCTTAGGGCGATCTTGTGAATGAGAAACAAAGATCCCCCGTGTAATAGAATTAGATTCATTTTCACTTGAGATATCTGTTTGGGTTACATTGGTCATTAACATCAATTATTATCCATATTTCAGAAGAACTGTGCATGAACATACGAAATCTACCAGAAATTTTGCATGTCTGAAAGAAACTCATGAACCTCTAACTCTTCCTTAATTTGAAATATTCATCGAATTGAAAGGTAAAGTAGTGAGCATTTTGCATTGTTTGGTTCATTTTCCTGTTTTCGAGTCAAAACACCACTAGTTTCAATTCCACTCCTGAGACTAAGCAAACTACCCTTAAAATTGGCGCTTAATCTAAAATTGACAAACATTTGATTTTCATATCACCAACAAGTTTAGGTTAGTGCCCTGGATTAGGTTTGCAGAGTTAACACTCCTGAGCTACAAAACTTTGAAACTAGCATTGATTAAAGAGAGTAAATCCATTAGTAGCAAAAAACGCTTGTCGAGAAAGCACTTCTGAAACATGCGTCAAGCACGAGGTCAATCTGGATAAGTAAAGGGTGGTTCCCCCCTTTTGCTTATTTAGTGGGACATGAGCTTATTGAGGGGATTCTATGTTCAGTGACAATTCCTCGGGGTGACATCACTGTTTCTAGAGTTCCTGGTTATGAGAGTTGTCCTCGACTTACAACTGTTCAGCCCGACCGTCGATTGTGAAGTGGTAACTTTAGTGGCTATTCCGAGGATATCACATAGGCTATTGTGAGTGGGAAACACTTGCAATACTTGAGACAGACTTTGGAACTTTTACTCCTTGGGAGGGTGATTGGTTAGGAACCAACGCTTGCACCCCTGGCGATTAAAGTTTATTGTAACTGTTTCTCATACCTTCGCTGCTAGCAATTGTTTGAGGCTTGAGATCCCTCAGCAGCTACTAGTTTCGGAAGGCCCTACAATCCAGCTTTTCACTGAGCTTCGGTTCTTTGGAAGAGTAAGTTTGCTTGCTTGAAATCTCTAGCAAACTTCTCTTGGTGGGGGAACCGAATGACTCGGAATACGGAAGATACTACAGCCGTCATCTTATGTATCCAACTGCAGCCCAATAGAAAATTGTAGTCTATGGGTGCATCCACTATCTCAACATCTACTTGAACTGTTTTTCCCCCTAGTTCAACTGGGCAGGCCATGATAAGTCCATGAGGTGGGAACGAATGACCATCAAAGGCTTTGAGAATTGTGTGGGATGGTACTAGGGTGGGTGATCCCAAAGCTTTCCAACAAGCTAGTGACATGACACAAGTGGAAGTTCCTTCATCCACAACGGTTCGAAAAATGTTCTTACCATGTGAAGTTACTTTAATTTGGAATGCAATTTGTGAGGGAAACTTACATGTGGACTGTTCTAAGTCAAATGTGATCAAATTAGTGTCCGATGGATCAATAGCACCGATGGCAAACAATAGTGCTTTCCGTTGAGCGGGACAACTTTGCAACACTTCCAAGGCAGACATTGCACAAGGAGCTTGAGCTAAATCTTCAACCACATTGTAGTTTTGAGCAGCTCGCGCATTGGGGTTGTGTTGTTCTACGTAAGACCCCTTTTGGAGGTCGAGGCACTGTATCTATGGTTGGTTTTTCAATAGTTAGAGAACCACTAGGCTGAGATCCAACTGTTTCGGCATCTTTTGAAGGTATGTAATAAGAACTAGCCCTTGTTTGGATATGGATGTCCTGTTCACCAATTGTGAAGATATAAGCGTTGGGTGGATTGCCCCCTTGTGGGGGGTTTGCATGGTTTCCTCCTGGTGGAGGTACTGGCACCACAGCAACCATTTGTTGTTGCTGGGGGAAGGGTTGAGTTAGGACATCAAGTTGTGGTTGTTGCCCCCCTCGTTGTGCCAACATGCGATGAATATCATCCATATGAGGACAAAGATGAGTAGGATGATCCCCTTGGCAAATTTTGCAAGGATATTTGTTTTTTCGATTTTCATGGTTGCCTCCAGTAGGATTAGTATTCATCTTAGGTGCATCTCCTGTCCTATTATTAGTATTGGGTTTCTTCTTCTGTTTTTTCTTTTTTCCTTTTGGGTCGGCAGTTTGAACCTTAAGTACTTCCGAAGTTTGGGTAGGAGTTGCGGATTGCTGTGTTGCCTGGCCAGCTGTGGGTTGCGAATTTTGAACTGACATTTGTCCCAATTGTTGGGTAATCTGCTCAAGTTGGTTTACGGATCCAATCACACCATCGGTATGAGGTCCTTTTGGCGGCCTAGCTGGATCAAACGCATGTCTTACAGCATGAGGTATTAAGTCATAAAGTGTGCCCGATTGGGAATATACTAAATCCATTTGGTGAGCACTCTGAATGAGTTGTTCTTCAGTCATGGTTCCTGACATGGCTACATCTTTGGCAAGAGTAGGCAATAGGGACTTTATGAACCAATCTGCTACGAATTGGCCAGGGATTTCAGCTTTTATAAGCCTTTGGCGCCTCCTCCACCCATGGATGTGATCCGAGATGTGAGTAGCGGTGGATTGCTTAAGTGAAGTTAAAAGTTCGGTGCCCGTCTCATAGCGGATAGGTAATTGAAAATGTGTCAGAAATGCCATAGCTAAATGTGAAAATTCTATGAATGTATTCCGGGGCAACTCAATGTACCATTTCGCAGCAGTTCCCGTTAGGGTCCGCTAAAACAACCTTAATCTGATACTATCATCAACTAGGGAATTGGATGAACACCAAAGATGGAATGTCATCACGTGATTGGATGGGTCTTCCCTTGGTTTTCCGTCAAATTTGGGTATGTCCGAGGGTAGTTTAGTTGGTATGGTTGGCCACCCATTCAAATGTAGAACAGGGTCATTAGTCAGCTGTGATAAATCCGGTAGATTCAGTGTGGCTAGAAATGGTGACTTGGATGGTGCCGAAGCAAACATTTGATATCCAGGTGAAGCTTGATGGCTCCACTGTTGGTTTCCTTGGGCTTGAGAAGTATTCCAATAAGGGTTACCTCCTTGCAGAGATTGCATCCAAAAATATGGGTTACTTCCTGAAGGTTGTCCATTCCATTGTGGAATAGGATGCATGTATGGATTGCCCCCTTGCGGAGGTATGTTCCATTGAGATTGGTTACTTGGTGGAACATTACCACTCCATTGTGGGATAGGATTAATGGGTGGATTACCCCCTTGCGGGGGTATGTTCCATTGAGATTGGTTACTTGATGGAACATTACCACTTCATTGCTGGTTAGGATTCATGGGTGGATTGCCCCCTTGCAGGGGTATGTTCCATTGAGATTGGTTACTTGGTGGAACATTACCACTCCATTGCTAGTTGGGATTCATGGGTGGATTGCCCCCTTGCGGGGGTGGGCTCCAATTAGATTGGTTACTAGTTGGAATTGGACCACTCCATTGAATGTTTCCTTGGTTTGGATAAGCGTTCCAAGGTTGATTGCCCCCTTGCGGAGGTGGTGCCCAAGAAGATTGGGTACTTCCTGGAACATGCCCACTCCATAGTGGAATGGGGTTGGTGGACGGGTTACCTCCTGGTGTGATTCCCCCCAGGATTAGAACTTGGAAGACTATTTGGTATGCCAATAGAATTTTGGTTTACTCCTTGATTGTTTTGACCTTGAGTAGCCAAACCAAATGGGAAACCCAAGTTTGGTAAGGCACACCCTCCAATAGGGATTCCTGTAGGCAAAGTGGATGTACTTCCGGGATTGGGACCCGAAACTGTACCAACAGGCACTGAAGTGTTAGTTGAACTTATGGTAGCAGCAGGTAAACTAACTGTTGGAATTGTGGTAGAGGTCAAATTGGAAGTATTGCTACCTCCAGCAACCGTTTGAGGTTGTGATGATGTGGTCCCTTGTGTTCATGATGAAGCCACAAGGATGTTGGAAGTATTGCTACCTCCAGCACTCGTTTGAGATGGTGTTGATGTGGTCCCTTATGCTCCTGATGAAGCCATAGGGTTAGGTGTTCAATTTTGCATGTGTGCCAAATGTGCCAAAAGAGGATTGATGGTGTGCAATGGTTCACTGATGTGAAGTACCACTGGGTCTGAAAGATTTGTCAAAGGTGGATTTACGTGAGTTGCAGTGTTGTCTTCTAATGTTTCAATTTCAAATGGAGCAAGAGGATCAACAATTTCTGTGTTTTCCTGGGTAGGTGATGTTGCAGTATTTGTTTGATGTGTTTCTGCTCTATTGTTGTTAATTGAAGTTAGAAGTGTTTCAGTTTCAAAGTCAATATATTTTGTATCCGTCTCCGCGATGTAGTGGGTCCTTCAATTTCTGGTGACTCACCTCTATGCCACCATGACTGGCGGGTCGGGAGAGTAGCCACTTTGAAGAATATTGATGAAAGGATGTGTTTAAAAAGATTTTTGAAAAAATAGAATCAAACAATCCTATGGCTTTCTAGACTCAACAAAATAAAAAGTGTCCACACAGTAAAAATTCCTAGAGATTTCAAGCAAGCAAACTTACTCTTCCAAAGAACCGAAGCTCAGTAAAAAGTTGGATTGCCTAGCCTTCCGAAACTAGTAGCTGCTGAGGGATCTCAAGCCTCAAACAATTGCTAGCAGCGAAGGTATGAGAAACAGTTACAATAAACTTTAATCGCCAAGGGTGCAAACGTTGGTTCCTGACCAATCACCCTCCCAAGGAGTAAAAGTTCCAAAGTCTGTCTCAGGTATTGCAAGTGTTTCCTACTCACAATAGCCTATGTGATATCCTCGGAATAGCCACTAAAGTTACCACTTCACAATCGACGATCGAGCGGAACAGTTGTAAGTCGAGGACAACTCTCATAACCAGGAACTCTAGAAACAGTGATGTCACCCCGAGGACTTGTCACTGAACATAGAATCCCCTCGATAAGCTCATGTCCCACTAAATAAGCAAAAGGGGGGAACCACCCTATACTTATCCAGATTGACCTCGTGCTTGATGCATGTTTCAGAAGTGCTTTCCTGACAAGCGTTTTTTGCTACTAATGGATTTACTCTCTTTAATCAATGCTAGTTTCAAAGTTTTGCAGCCCAGGAGTGTTAACTCTCCAAACCTATTCCGGGGCACTAAACTAAACTTGTTGGTGATATGAAAATCAAAAGTTTCTCAATTTTAGATTAAGCGCCAATTTTAAGGGTAGTTTGCTTAGTCTCAAGAGTGGAAGTGAAACTAGTGGTGTTTTGACTCGAAAACAGGAAAATGAACCAAACAATGCAAAATGCTCACTACTCTACCTTTCAATTCGATGAATATTCTAAATTAAGGAAGAGTTAGAGGTTCATGAGTTTCTTTCAGACATGCAAAATTTCTGGTAGATTTCGTATGTTCATGCACAGTTCTTCTAAAATATGGATAATAATTGATGTTAATGACCAATGTAACCCAAACAGATACTCAAGTGAAAATGAATCTAATTCTATTACACGGGAGATCTCTGTTTCTCATTCACAAGATCGCCATAAGGTGCGAGTGAAGAGGATACAGTGCCTCATACACAATATATCTCAAGAAAACTGAACTCTAAAGGTGCAACTCTCTCTAACTGTGCATGAAAGTTATGAAAAAATTCCAACTCCATAACAAAATGTAACTAATTTAAAGTTTATTTCTGGTTTTTTTTCGGAAAGAAAATATCTTCAACTTATCTCGACATGTGATGTTCCAAGTTTGTTTGTCAATGCAAATGTTTGAATGGTCCCTATTTCTCATATTTCTCTTTATCACTGCAGACAATACTTTCACTGAACATGCCTTCAGAGGAGGCACACTCCTATCAGTCGCAAAGCCAGTATTGAGGATGGTTTGACTTTGAAGTAGTTTTTTGATATTTTGAAGGCCATTTTAAGTCAATATTTTCTATAAGAACATTATAGTTCTGACGTTACAAAGATAAGGAAGACTGTATATGATTCTTTTTTACAGGTGATGAGGCAAACTGGACTTGAGACTATTCAACCAATTTTTATTACTGGAGTCCTTTTTGGATTGTCAATATATATTTAATTTCAAGCTCTGAAATATCGATATAATGTTTCTTTTTCCATGGAAAAAAACATATATATAAATGTAGATTAGATATAATTATAAAATTGGTGGAGAGTTACCAAGTCTCCCATATGCGAGTGATATTTGACCTAGTCGTGCATAAAATACAATTTGAGTGATATTTTTGACCTAGTCATGCATAAAAGACAAATTTATCCCCAATTTTGTGCCTGCATAGAGGAATGCAACCTAACTCTCTGCTCTAGATGGGAAACCATTGCTCAAATGCTCACTGGGGCAGCCTCTTGGATTTGGTTGGGTCAAGTGCATTTTGTAATCCACAAATAAAAGTGGTAATTTTGAGTTGTCAGGTAGATCTGGAGCACACATCAAGATAGGAGAGCATCCTCAGGCAAAAGAAGCTGAAATAAAAAAATGGATGCATCTGGATGCATGACTGAAACTGCTTCCTTCAAGAGAGGAGGCTCATACCATATGACTTGAGCTGACTGACATTGATCACATCATGAATACCCATCTGAGGTGGGAGATCCAATTGAAGGCAATGGGACCCACCTGCTGTGTGATGGTACATGGTACCTTTTGTGTGGCACAACTACAAACAACACAATGGTTTTGACCCTATCTCACTCACTTTCCTCCACAAAATGGAGAGCGCTGCCTCTCCTTTATAAGCTAGGAGTTGGAATATACAAAAATAGAACCATCCCATCCACAACACCTAAGTTAGGAAGACAAACCTAAACCCTGCTTGCTGCCTAGAAGAGTGCGCCCAGAAAAGCATAACAAAGCTGCCTAGTAACCAGTGCCTTTGTCCAAACTTCAAAAAATGCACAAAAACAGAAATGAAAAGCACTTCCTAAATATAGCAAAAACCAAACACCTCCTAGACTGGAAAAGCACCTAAGAGCTAATCAACACTTTCTAATTCTGGAAAAACAAACTGGCTAAAAAAAGCAAACCTAACATTAGCACTTGCATGCATTTACCTCTGACCAGTCTAAAACTACGGTTGTGCTTCATAATTGTGCCTCCATCCAGGCAGCAACAACACTGTTGCATAGAAATAGATGTGGTGGGTATGGATATGCTGAAGTGTGCCGTGCTGAAGGAGGACAACTCCCAAGCAACACAGGGACAAAAACTAACAATCCCTCTTTCAAGAAAAGGGGGATGTCGTGTGAGTGTAAACCCTAACACTGCCCATTATTTATCATTTCATTTGTTCATCTTGACACCCTGCAGCCCATGATTTCATTTCAATTTTTCTCTGGCTGTCATGAGAGAGATTACGCTGTCTCTATCTTCACTCAGAAGGGCTCCGGTTGAGACAACTGTGTGAGGGTTCGCCCATGATTCACCTATCACAATTTACCCTTGTCACTTGTTCACCCAACACCCACAATTCAGCTTTGTCACTTTGCACTGTGCAACATGTGGAGGGTTGCAACTTTGGTATTTGCGCACAACCCACGATTTCATCATTCAACCTATATGTCATGTGGAGTTGGACACTAGACTATGGAGGGTTCGAACAATCCACATATCACAAGAGAGCGGTTGAGTCTTTGTCTACAGTGAGAAGGGCTCCAATTGAGACAACGGTGTGAGGGTTCCCCCACAATTTACCTTTATCAAATGTTCGCCCAACACCCACAATTCACCTATCACAATTTACCTTTGTCAAATGTTCACCCAATACCCACAATTCAGGAGGGTTTAAAACTTTGGAGTTGGACACTAGACTGTGGAGGGTTCGAACAATTCAACAACCAAACTTTAAGTGTGCACTATGTGGTCACCGATCAAACTATAAGAGAGTCAAGTCTGAGTCCAAGCGGTGGACCGTGGATGCTAGAGCTATTGAGTAGTAATGTAAGGTAACCATTTTTTTCATTTCTGTTTCAAATTTCAATTTGCAAATTCAAAAACAATCAACTAAATGTTTCATTTATTGCATCTTTCTAAATCTAAACAAACCCAATAAATATACCAAAATCAAAATGAGTCATTATGGCCACACCAACAACAGTGACTATGATATTGAGGCAAAAATCAATGAAGATGTGAAGGAATTGGGAGAAACAAACACAAGGGGAAGTAGGACAGCAAATTAGCATGAGCATGGATCATAGGTTCTAAAGCCAATTACGGCCCACCAAAAGATTTGTTGCAATATGTGAAGGTGTCATTCAATGCTCAAAATCCCTTCCCTTATATGCAACCAAACAAGCGAAAAGAAGTAGGTCAAAGGCTTCTAGTGGCTTTCATGATTGGACATCCAATATTTGTGGCCATCCCTGGGTTGGCAGATATAGTATGGTTAGGCAACATCTGTTGGGGATTCCGAGTAAAGGAGTAAATGCATGATTAAAGCTGACCGCAGCTCAAAAATCTAAACTTTTAAGACTGGAAATGGCAGCAAATGCAGAAGGTATGTTTTCAAGCAGAAAACATGTCCAATGGCTCATGTGATTGGACATCCAATATTTGTGGCCATCCCTGTGTTGGCAGATATAGTTTTAGGGGATTGTGGATAAAGGAGTAAATGTATGCCTAAAGCTGACAGCGGCTCAACAATCTAAACTTTTAAGACTGGAAATGGCAGCGTATGCAGAGGGGATGTTTTCAAGCAGAAATGTCACCTCCCAACCTGACCCATCCACAATTACGCCTACACCATCAGTGGTTGGGACTGCTTCATCCAAAAAAGAAGGGTTCTACATCTCATTCTTGTGCAATAGGTGCCACATTCACTCGGATGTATAATATTCAACAACAAGATGGCACAGATGATGCCATTGGCAAAATTCTTCTTGCTAATGGAATTCCCTTCCATGTTACTTAGGGAAGCCAGCCCCTTTAGGACTAAGAAACCAACCCAGAAGATCAATAAGAAAACATATCACAAACAGGTAGCTAACCGGGTTATAGCTTTCCAAACCAAATAAAAGGCTAGTCTACTTTCTCGATAAGGTTATCATACCTTATCGGTATGGTTTCCATACATCTTTCCCAGTAAAGGTTACGGTAACTCTTGATGCTTTTTTATCCTTAACATCTTTCCAAATCCGTTTAGATGATGTTCTTGAACTAGACTCTACAAAGATTCTTCTTTCGGTTTCTTGCATGACAAAATTATAATGTTTGCCTGAGTTTGATAGTAAATGAACACCATTAAAGATAGTAGCCATGGATCTAATCAACTTTTAGCCAAAGTCTGAGAAGGTGGCCTCTAAAAGCTACTCGCACATCTAGTTGAGAAGGTATGGTAGAAAGCCATGATGGAGGAATGTGCCTCCACAAGCTTGCGGAGACAATTATGGAACCGAATGTAGAATCAATGATTGATTCCTTGATTATAGTTAATGGGATATGGAAGAGTACCGAGATAAGGTTGTTACATAAGGAATCTCTCAGCAAGGAGCTGACCTTGATAAGACTATTACTCCAGTGGTCGAAAGGCTAATGCATGCACCATCAATTTTGGATTTTAGTATCAATTAGTTTGTACTCATGTTGGCTTTTTTGAGCTTTAGTGCATATTTCAATTCATTATTTGATAGATCCAATACACTTGTCTTGGCCCTATATATAGATGAGTTGATTAGTGCATGAAATATGGAACAGTTCATGATGTGTACCTCGCAATCATGTCATATCCAAGAAAGGGATCAAGTTAGATCCAAACAAAAACAAAGCAAACATGGAACAGCAAAACCCTAATAACATATCAAAATTAAGGGGATTTTTGGGGTTAGCAGGGTATTATTACAAGAAGTTCTCAAAAACTACGCATATTTGACAACACTACTATCAAACCTACTAAAGTAAAAATTACTTAATAGCAAGGCAAAAGAATGTTTCGAGACCTTGAAGAAAGTTATGCCATCAACACCCATCTTCGAAAATCCTCATTTCACAAAACCTTACATGGTGGAATCCGATGCTTCAAGTTTTGGAATAATTGTAGGGCCAATGCAAGAGGACCATACAATAGGGGAAGGTTTAAAATCAACATATGGTAAGGAAATCCTCATTTCACAAAACCTTACATGGTGGAATCCGATGCTTCAAGTTTTGGAATAATTGTAGGGCCAATGCAAGAGGACCATACAATAGGGGAAGGTTTAAAATCAACATATGGTAAGGAAATGCTTGCTATTGTGCAAGAATGTCTTGTCTTGGCCCTCTGTATAGATGAGTTCATTATTACAAGAAATCTAGAACAATTCATTATGTGTACCTCAATTATGTCATATCCCGGGAAGGGGTTAAGGTAGAACCAAACAATCATGGAATGGAAAAAGCCGAATAACATATCAAAATTAAGGGAATATTGGGCTTAACAGGGTATTACAAAATGTTCAACAAGAACTACACACATTTGACGACACCGCTATCAAACCTACTCAAGAAAAAATTCCTTCGATAGAATAGCAAGATGGAAGAATGTTTCAAGACCTTGAAAAAGTTATACCATCAACACCAATCTCAACAACTCTTGATTTCACAAATCCTTACGTGGTGGAATGTGATGCTTCAAGTTTTGAAATAATCGTAGTGTCATTGTAGGAGGATCATCCAATAGCCTTTGAAAGTCGAAAGCTCAACAAGAGGGAAGGTTTAAAATCAACATATGATAAGGAGATGCTTGCTATAATGCATGCATTAGTTAAATGGCGACAATATCTCTTGGGTAGTAACATCTTGAAACGATTGAAAACATTGTCGATTGACCAACAAAAATGGATTGAGGAAATGTCCACCTTTAATATGGAAATATTACAGAGAAAAGGCAAGGACAATGTAGTTGTATATGCATTATCATACAAGGATAAAGAGGTAACATCATATGCACCATTGATCGTAATCCTTGACTAGCTATATGAAATACAAGTGGAATATGCCAAAGATGCCAAATCTTATTCCATCATCAATAACTTGGGACAAAATCCAAAATTTGAAGGGAGAATGATATTCTTTAGTGCAAAGGGAAGATCTATCTAACTTCATCCTCAAATTAAAAAGTAAAGGCCTTAATGGAATGGCATCACTCTCCAGCTGCGAGACATGCAGATTTCTTTAAAACTTACTACAATGCACGACAAACCTTTTATTGGAAGAGAATGAACAAGGACATTCAAAAGTATGTCACTAAATGTGATACTTGTCAAGGAAATAAGAGCAATAATGTCACATCACCAAGGTTACTCCATCCTCTACACATTCCTAACCAAAACATTATAAAATTTCAACGGAATACATTTAAGAATTACCCATGTCTGATGGAAAGGATAAAAAAATTGTCATGGTTGATAGACTCATGGTTTATATCTTAAACTCAAGAAATTTGATCCCTCTCATGCTTGATAGATCCATGTTTAAGTTTTATTTTTTTTATTTTATAGGCTGACATTGTTAGATTATGGTAACTACGGGATGTCCTCCATGGTTCAGATGCCTTACATGGAGGTACATTAGCTGCATAGGCATCAGGATGGAGTAGAGGCACTCTCAGTGGCATGAGTCCAGTGGGGGCTGCATGCAGAGCTTCAGGGGAGATTGACCTTTGCATGCATGAGTTTTGCATGACCTGTCAACATTCAGTGACTACATGCAAAAGTGACATCGGGAATTAGGGTTTTGGCAAACCTAATTCATCGGTGAGATTATTTATAGAGGCAGGGGGTCCCCAAATGAGGTTACTCAGTTGCATTGTCGAAGAGAGATACTGCTAGAGTGAGGAGGGCGTAGCTGCACATGTGGGGCGACTTTCTGAGATAGAGAGGAGTTGTTGCAAGAGCTAGGAAGGCCAAATATGAGCTAGATCAATGACCTTCAGTTCCAGAGAGGCTCTAGACACCCATTACTGTGAGCTAAGAGAGCTCAACAGTGAGATTAGTGTGGAGATTGGAGGAGGCCGAGTTCTATTGGAGGATGACATTTTTCCTAAGGGAGGAGAAGCTCGTTGTGAGCTGGATTGACCGATTCGGAGTCTGTGACTTCCAGGATAGCCTTGCCTCAAGATTTGAGGAAGGTTAGGGACGATCAGAGCTCAGATCTGTTGAGATCTGGACCAATACGAGCATTTGACATCCAGAGGGGAGGGCACACTTGTGCATGCAAAGGAGGTCGATTTCATCAATGGGCAGTCTTCAAAGCGAGAAAATCAGAGCAGAGAGATCTAGAGAGGGCAAATCAGTCAGAGGCACCGTCAGAGCACTCATATCCAGTTTGGCAGTTAGGGCTTACTTCTTCAGTGCATGCATCAGTTGGATGCATGCAAATTTAAGGTCCGTCCTGTTTCAGAGGGATTGAGTTACCGGCTGAGGTAATCCTGTATTGTACTGTCATTTATACATCTATATGCTCTGGGCTCGAGAGAGAAGATAGCCCCCTAGTTAGCTGGTTTTTCCCGCAAGGGTTCCAGGGTAAATCTGTTGTTTATGTGGTTGATTGTATTTATATTTCAGTTGGTAAATGCAGATCTAGTTGTTTGAGTCTATGTTTTTATGAGTATATACTAACATTGATATTCATACCACTTGAGATCTCAGAGTGATCCAGAGGGAGTAGTGATCTCTGGATCAAATATTTACAGACATCGATTTTGTTAATTATTTTTTATAATTTTTTATTTTATGAGCCGACATGATTTTTTTTAATTACTTTTTATTTTTGGTAATCTAACGTTACGTTACGTTATACGTGACAACATCTCCCTCATATTGGGTTGTAGAGCACCTCACTCCTCTCGGTGCAACAAACAAGCAGAACAAATGGTTCCACTAGTTACATCTAGCAGAAAATTGGCATAATTCTACTTACCACACTTCAACCAGAATGAACCCTTTCCAAGTCTTATATGGTTATGAACCACCAAAATGGAAGGAGTTTGTATTGTTTTAACTCTAAGGTGGTGCCAACTAAAAAGAGTCAATTAGGGGAAGATAAAAAGAACATTCCTAAAAGAAAACCTAGCAAATGCTTGCAATCGAATGGAACAACAAGCAAACCAACATAGATTGGAAAGAGAGTTCAAAGAAGGTGATTAGGTATTTGAGAGACAAACAGTTGTCCTTTAAGTAGCAAGGTAAGAACAAGTTGGCTCTGAAGTTGTATGGGCCATATCAAATTAGCAAAAAAGATTAGCCAAGAAGCCTATGGACTAGAGTTACCTAACAATGGCAGCATCCACAATGTGTTTCAAGTGTCAAGTCTCAAGAATGTGTTGGGACAACATCAAGCAAGTTGGCTTCAAATTTTTATGGGCCATATCAAATTAACAAAAAAAATAGCCAAGTAGCCTATGTACTAGAGTTACCTAACAATAGCCGCGTCCACAATGTGTTTCATGTGTCAAGTCTGGCACAAGGGTGGGTCAGTCAGACCCTCTTGCTTAACTATAACACACAACAAACACACAAGCGCTCACAAAGACTAGATGTGAATTGAAAATGCCAAGAAGTTGGTTCCTATTACTTGAATGAATTACAATGTTACATACAAAGCAAATAAACAAGTCGGCCTTAGCCTGTTACAATCTACAGAAATAAAACTCTATTCTGCCGACGTGTTTCTCCCCTCTGTGTGCGATCCTCTTTGTCTTCCGATCCTCTGAACAACGAAAGAAAGATTGATTTCTCAATTCGTGGATCCCCCCTCTGTGCCTCTGCACCAGTATTCTACTCTGCTCTGCTGCTGCTCCCGAGGTCCACTCCATTCCCCGAGACATCCTTGCTCTGTCCGCCGCTCTGACTCTGACCCGATGGATCCTGCAATTGTCAGCGCCCTAGGTCGTGTTGCACAACCTCCTCCTGTAGTTACACCTGGTCTGGTTTCAACCACCTTCTTAATTGCCATTAACTTCCTCAACAACCCACAACGGCTGTTGTCTTGAATCCTGCACCCTTTTGACATTGCTACAGTTGTCGATCTCATCACTGTCCTCTCGACCTGTCGACCATCCTGTACTCCGTTAGTCCTCGACTTAACTTGTCGGCTTCACTTAACCTCCACGGCTTCTAGTCCGCCCCATCCTCCTCGCTTGGCCTTTGCCACTTTCGTTGGTGTCGATGTTCGACAACTTGTCGACCTTCGACTCGATGTCGACCTTCACCCTCGTCGACCATACTTCGACAGCTTCCTGCTCGACTACTTGGCTTCGACTGCCAATCTTCCTCGCACCAGTGGTCGTCGGCAATCACCCTGGTCGACCTCTTCTATCGATCAACTTCGACTGTTTTGCCTAGGCCCCGCTGCTCCTACATCAAAGTCTCAAGAAGGTGTTGGGACAACATCAAGAAGCACAATCTGAACTTCCTATATTGGATGACTAAGGGAGAAGTATTTTAGAGTCGAGGGCATACTCTCCATTAAAGAAAGGAAACTCCATTCCAAAACCATTAATGAATAACTTATTAAATGGAACAGGCTACCAGAGGAAGACTCGTCTTGGGAAACAAAAAGGGGTGGGCAATGTAATGTACATAAATCAACATAATCTTGGTTGAATTAATAACAATAAGAATAAGAAAGCATCATAAATAATATTAATAATAATAACTAAAAAATATAACGAGATTAAAAAAAACTATTATTACTTAAAATAAAAGACATGCTTTTCATTTGAAAAGGCACAAAAGACCTACCTATAGGTCCCAATTGTACTTGTATTTCATCATTCATTCATTCAACAATTATTTATTAAAACATTGATATTTTTATCAAACCAAGTTTATACGCTTTTGCTACAGCAACCAAGACAACTGATTGTGCAAGGTAGTGAGCAAGGCAATTTTGCTCTAACTTCTAGTGTTTTGCAAGTATTTGAGCCTAGCACATTTGAAGAATCCAAATGAAAACTTGAGTGGGAAGTTGCCATGAAAGTGGAATATGATGCATTGATGAAAACAAGACGTGGATGCTATAGACATTGCCTCTGGGAAAGAAATCCATTGGTTGTAAATTGATTTATAAAGTCAAATATACGTCAGATGATTCTTTGGAAAAATACAAAGCTCATCTCATCTCCAAAGGATCTGCACAGGAGGAAGGGGAAGAGGTAGGCTATGAAGAAACTTTTGCACCAACTATAAAGATGGTAACCTTTCAGTTGGTTATCTCCATTGCTGCTCATTTTGGAAGGAAGGTATATCAATTGGACATTAAAAGTGCCTTCTTAAATGGAAACTTGGATGTGGAGTGGTGCAGCCATGAGTTTCATGCTCCAAAAAGAAAAACATCTGGTTTGTTAGAAACAAATGTGATTTAATCCTTGTAGAATTTACCCCCAACATATTTCTAACAATCGAAACCTCCACCAAAAGACTTTCTCTGAGAGACTAGAAACTAGATCGAAATCATGCTCAGGGAACCTATTAAGAAGAATCTTGTTCTCTGTGTTTCATTCTGATATAGACCAAGAATCTCAAGCTGTTAATCCAGCCAAACAACCAAAAATATATGGCATTGGGGTCAACTCCTTCATAGTTGTTTCCACAATCAAAGGCTGTAAACACCATTTGAACAAATAAGAAAACCTTGTCTCCCAGAATTCATTTTCGGTAGATAAAGGATTCATGAGAGAATTCCTTCTGAGTGTAATTCATATAATAGCCTTTCCTACGTTGTAAATATGTCTTTCATCAATTTGACCAGATCAAACCTAATTACAAGAGCTGATCAATTTCTATAAATGTTCATGATTAATTTCTTTCAGGTAATACTAATTGATAAGCTTCATAGGCGAATGCTGCTAGATCTCATGCATCAGAACCTATAATTCATCGGGACAAGACAACTCTTTTTCTGAGTAGAACCCTTTCCTAAATTAGAGGTTATATCTCAATCTTTATGAATGTAAATATCTCTCTCCTGGTATCATTATTGATTGACAAATGATCTTACATAGAAGAAGCTGGGTTCATATTTCGAGGTACAGTTCTTTAATCCTGAAGGCCTATTTGGATGTCAACATGACATCAAGGGGCAAAATTAATAGTAGTAAACTAGGCAAAATAAAAGCAATACATAAAATGAAATCTTTTTAATTTTATTGCTGTTTGTCTTTCTTTCTGCAAAAGAAAAAAACATCAATGCAGGCTTTTATTTTTAAGGGAAAAATATTCACCTAGTGTTTTACAACGGTGATCCAAATGTCTCCATTACTGGAAGTGCTCAAAAAAGTTATATTTTGGACACAAAAAATATTGTAGGATTTAGAGATAAAATGAACTTACCTATTTAGTAAAACGAATACTCCACAAAGAATGAATGTTCCCGCCACAAGAAACCATGCACCAAGGACCAAACTGAAATACAAAACAGAAACAAATAATCAGCATGAGGACATTTCAAGGTAAAATGTATATAACTAGATCTTCAAATATTCTGATTCTGAAGTAAAAAACAGCATGTTTTTCTTGCTAGAAAACTTACAAGTAAACCAGAGTCTTTAGTCCAAGTACAGAAAACACTGCCAGACAATTATCACAGGCATCAGATTAGTTCGAAAACATAGAGAATAACAATAATAATAAGGTAAGCTTAAATTAAATTAATGTTCAATAAATGCAAATGCTTAGACATAAAATTAACAACACAATCTTCTGGTGCATTTGAGTATTATAAACAGGGAGGAAATCGTACAAAGTCCAAGAAATGCCAGAAGTAGCATCGCTGCAGCCACCACAATTAAGGTAAATCGCCTGCCTCAGAAAATCACAACCTATTAGATACAATGCAACTAATAAAACAAAACAAAACTGGTTTAATTAATCCAGCGGCCAAACTTCTCAGATGAGTACACTGACATGCAAATTAAAGTTGTTACAGAGATGCTTACACATTCTCAAGTACACTCTTTATTGTCCGAGAATTGTCTTTGGTTTTGGACTCCAGATCATTTGCTTCCCTATTCAACTTTCTATTCAAATCATCAATCTTTTGTTGTTCGCTTACAGGAAGGAATACTTGATCTACACCTGTAGTTTTCGCAAGGTCTAGATACTGTGACACATTTCTTAGATTTTGAACTGTGAACTCTGACTGATAAACAACATAATCCAAGGTATGAGATATATTGCGATGGAACTTATCTTGTCCAACATAAAGCAGGATGCTCCCGGCTCTGCGCACATAAAGAAGAACAAATTCATTCTTTGAAGGTGTAAATGCAAATGCTCCTCAAAGAGACATGGAAAACTTTAATACATAAAAAAGCTTCTAAGTAGAGAAATTAAGGGAAAAGAAATAGAAGACAAGCAAAATATATAATCCAGATGCTCCATTTACAACAATGTCCAAGAAAAGGATAAAAGCATCATCATTCGAGATAAATCAGGGAAACTATAAAATGTAAAAGGAACAGCTACAAAAGTATTTCCCTAATAACCATATAAAAACTGGGTCTTTGGGCTTTGAGACCCAACATAGAGCAACATAAGCTATCAAAGGACTAAGCGTACTCTGATGGAGCCCAAATATGTTGATATGAAAGATAATTGCAGGGTTCAATCATATCATTTAATGTAGGTAACTCCAAGTTTGAGAAATGATGAGCCAAAATAAATGCAATCCATCATTGCAGAAGATAACAATCTAGATTGAGATAAGTGACAATGGTTTTATTGCCAGAAATTGGCAGAAGCTGTGTTTCATTGTATTGTTTGTTACAATGAAGTAAGCTGCAATTGCCCCATCAGGTATCAGAGCAGCCAGGCCAGTATAGAGGTCAGAGGCATAGTCTAAGGAAAAGCAAAAAGAAGCAATTGGGAAGGAGTCTGCAGAGCCATCTGCGAGTGGACAGAATGAGGGAGATAAAAGGCCAGATCACCAGGATAGAGGGAAAATACAGGAAGGAAAGGAATCAATCATCGTGAAACTTAATGGAATCATGAGCAGGCTTTTAAAATCCATCACCCTTCTCTTGTGAGAAGGAAGTTGGAATGCTGGCTAGCAAAGGAAAATATATGAGGAGCTGTCATGATTCTCTCATGAAGATTCCTGTAACACCAGTGTACATCTGTTATATTTCAATCGATGGTAAGCAGACCTGCAACCTAAAACCCTGGAAAGAAGTAAACTAGAAAACTCACGAAAATGCTGATTTATATGCTTGATCTACAAACACATAGCTAACTGAAAATACAAACGGAAAACAGTAGAATCTGCAGCATTAAATGTTAAAGATAATGCAGCTGCGAGAGCCATTCTCTTAATGGCACCCTAGTCAGTTAAGGGTTCCTGGTTAGTTAACCAGGCAGATTAAGTCCCTAGCAAGTACCCTAGGGCCCCCCAGCAGTCTACTGGAGTTCTTGGTCTGGGACCATGCAGGTTGGAGCCATGGCAAAGTCCCTAGCATGTGGCTAGGGCCCCTATCTGTCTCTACTCTCTAGGGTATTCTGGTCTGGGACCAGACAGTTTCTTGGTCAGGAGGACCAAGCAAAACCTACAGGCTGAGACAAAGACATCCTGGTCTGGGACGAGGCAGATTCTTGGTCTAGGACCAAGCTATTCCTACAGGTACATACCTAGTCAATTAACAGGGTGGATCTTGGTTAGTTAACCAAGATGATGATGTGTGAACCAAGATGATGATATCTTGGTTAGTTAACCAAGATGATGATGTGCGATGCCCTCCTCTCCTAGGTCTTCAAGATGGTTGAGCTAGGTTGTCTTCTCAAGGGACTGGCCACCCCTTGATGGAGTCACTAGCACTTGACCTCAGGTGCAGTCAGGAGGACCACAGGATCACATCATCCAGTGTGGACCTTCCTTGTATTGATGACAGAACTTTCAGTTAGTGTATGGAACACTTGTACATTTGAGAGAGAGATACATGGGTTGTATCCCCACCTTGTTATTACATCCCTGGTCCTGTGGTTGTCTTCCCACCTTGTTGTTCTTGGTTTTGTGGGTAAAAAGGGTTGTCTTCCCACCTTGTGGTTACATCCTTGGTCTTGTGGTTTGAGGGGTGTTTACCCTTCCTTGATTTATGGTGGTTAGCCTTGTGTTGGCCCCTCCTTGTTGGTCCTATGTGCTAGCGCCCCCCTAGAGCATGTCACCCTATCCTTTGACTTGCCCTTGTGAACTACTCCTAAAGACATTATAATATTAAATTATAATTTTACAATGGGTAACAATCCTTATTTTGAATAATGTCTTAACCTAACTTTTTAGGAACCCTAAGTCAATGAAGAATTAGATTGGGGATCCTTCTAGAAGTCTTTAAGAGGTTATAAATACAAACCTAATTCTTCATTGAGAGAACATATCTTGAAGTGGCATTTCAGATTTGATTTACTGTGTGTCTGATCAAGGGTTTGTTGCAGGAGCTTTGTGGATGACGACTAGGGTTTCTACCCTCTCCTTGCTTAGGCGCTCTCTTGTTTTGTGATCTACTACTCCTAGCCGTCCCTCTTGAAGGTTGATCCTTCTTCTTTTCCCTCACACGTGTGAGCCGTGGACTATCAGTGGTCTGTTTAGGGAGGTCGCTGCCCATGTGGACTGTTTTAGGGCTGCCATTTGTCAATTGAAGAGGCCGTTGCCTGTGTTGGTTGTCTGCTACCCATGTGGACTGTTTAGGGCTGCCATTTGTCATGTGAAGCTGCCATTTGTCGCGTGGACTGTTTAGGGCTGCCATCGTGGACTGCTGTGGACTGTTTTGGACTGTTTGTGTGGGCCGCAGCCTGTGTTGGGTTGCCCGCTGCCACTGTGGACTGTTGAAGGGCTGCAAATTGTCATGTGGGGTTGACTGCTGCTGTTTAGAGGTTGCCTGGAGGTGACCGCTGCTGTTTGGAACGCTGCTAGGGCTGCCGCTGTGATTTGAGGTCTGTTAAGACCTTTATTAAGGCAGCCGCTGCCTGTTTGTTTCTTGTTAGGGCAGCCATTGTTGGTTCATGACCTGTTATGGCCTGTAAGTGACCACCAAGACCTTGTTGGAAGGCTGCTAGGGCAGCCGCTACCTGTCTACTTCTTGTTATGGGTGCCACTCCACTACTATTGTTTTGTTAAGGTCTGTTCTTGAGCGTTCTATGGCTGCCTTTGTTTAATGAGGACTGTTGTGAGGTATCTTTCTCCTTTTGACTGTCTTGGGGTTGATCTTGGTTGCTGTACCTATTTACTGTACCTGTCTAAACCTATCCTACAGCTCTCTCTCTCTCTCAGGTAAGGGTGAGTTTGTGTTCCATTTGAATGACTTGCCTCTGAGAGGCAAAGTCAGATCTGAAAGTTAAATTTGTGAGTATAAGGAAGTTCCATCCCATTAAGTGAGTTTCCAGACTTGTTCTCTTACTGCTGCTATACTTTTGTTTAATTATATTTTGTTAATTAGTTTTACTACTGCATTTGTTCTACTGATTATATATCTGCAGTTGAAACCTTAACTTTAACACAGTGATCCTTGGGGAGTGTTAACATTGAAAGAGATGAAAATTATGTTTTGATTTGTCTTGTCAGATTTACTACTACTGCTGTACTATTTTGTTTCGGTAATAGTTTAGAAATTTATTTTTTGCATTAAAGTACAAAAATAAAATAAAAAACTGCTTAAAACCCTAATTTTAACACTAAAATCATATTTATTATTTTAATCGTTAGTTTTAGAAAAATGTACAAAATTAAATCACTACAAACTGGAAAAGCAAACTCAAAATAGAAAAACAACTTCTAATCTGAATTGAAGCTAATCTACTAATTCTGAACAGCAACATAATCTGGAAAAGACTCCACCATTATATCAGTGCTGTTGCACGGGCACCCTCACTTTTCTGTCACAGAACCTGCTCCAAGCTGTGCCACTGTCCACAACACTATCATCACTGTTACACCTCCTCCACTGTCATGATTACTGTAGAGATCTGCTTAAACCTACCATGCTGGAGGAGAAACACATTCAGAACATGTAAACTCCAACAATACTCGAATCATTTCAGAAAGGAGCTTCATACTTCCTCACTTTCTGCTCAAGAGAAATCTCAAGAATCCCTCAAGCCGTTTATCCCAAGATTCTGGAGGAGATAGTCTATCATTATGGCCTGAGAAACTATAAGATCTTCCAGAGAATTCAGTCTTTGTTTTGCAAACTCCATTGGATTACTGAGAGAGGACTTTGGTAGCCTCAAGCCTCAACTGAATACATGCTGTCCTAGATAAGATTTTTGTCTCTTGTCTAATTTTGTCTATTCTATCAGTTTGAACAATGTTACAGCCAAGTGTAGTAGATGAGCCAGACCTTTTCTGGTGAAACTACTGCTGGTTGTCAAAATTGAAAAGTATAATAGTATCTATATTTCCTTAGCAGTTTTCTCCTACTTTGATCAAGGGCCAAAGTATCAGGCCAGTTTGCAGTTATTTTTAAGGAAATCTGGTATAGGCATTAAAAAAATGTTATCATCCTGACGTCAATAACAATGACTCAGTACAGGGAAATTAATTTTTTTTGTCAATCTAAATGGTCAAAATCTGAATATCATCCCTGAAGTCAAGACTGATGAGCAGCATGAACTGAATGTAATATTGTAAATCGACGAAAGTAATAGTGGCCCACCAGGGTTCCATCCTAGTTGCAATCTGCCTCACCCAAATGGCATGAATTTCAAAGGGATGAGGACAGGTTCAACTCCCAGGTGATTTTGGCAGAATAGCAAACCATTCAACATGGCAAAGCCAAAGGAAGCTACAGAGTCAGCTGCTGAATCTTCTGATGTTTGGATAAGTGCTTAGTTGAAAGGTTACCCATATAATCAAAAGGTTATCCCCAGTCAGGTTACACTTACTAGTTAGAAGTGTTGGTCCTGCAAGGTATTAAGTACCTCATGTACCTCTAGTATGTTGCAAGAGGATTTAAAAAACTTTGTGGATAGAGCATCCATAATCTCCGATTGCAATATCATTTTTGCAGATGTGGATCATTATTAAGTGAATGAAATTCAGGCAACGGATAGAACATTGGAACAGGTGGTTCGATTATTTGGAGAAATCCCATAAGACAAGAAACATTGGATAAATTCGTAACAGATGCACCTTCTGTAAATATAATTGGGATTCTTACTCTGGGATTTCATAATCAACATATCGTGTCGTGAGTTGAGATGGTTATTAAAAATCTGAACATTAGAATTAATCAAATAATTGCTGAAGGAAAGTAAAAGGCCCTCATCAACCCCTCTCACTGGTTTCTCCTGGAAGGTCTTAGGGGAGCCTTTCAGGCAGTAAAGTCCTGCTCAACCTAACAAGGTTTTAATCTTTTCCTGTAAGACCAACCCAGATAAAAAAGGCACTGACCAACTCTTCTACCTTGTTGGTCATGAAAAGCCAATCCCTCGTATGAAAGGTCTAAGGTAAGCCTTCCAGACAGTAAGATCCTAGTCAAGCCAATAAGGTGCTAATCTACCTAAAAGGTCAATAACCTAGTACAAGGCTCTGATCGACCCTTTATCACTTACTAGTTAGAAAGGTTGGTCCTGAAAGGTTGGTCCTGAAAGATCTGCTCAACCTAACAAGGTTTTAATCTTTTCCTGTAAGACCAACCCAGATAAAAAAGGCACTGACCAACTCTTCTACCTTGTTGGTCATGAAAAGCCAATCCCTCGCATGAAAGGTCTTAGGTAAGCCTTCCAGAGAGTAAGATCCTGGTCAAGCCAATAAGGTGCTAATCTACCTAAAAGGTCAATAACCTACTACAAGGCCCTGATCAAACCTTTATCACTTACTAGTTAGAAGGGTTGGTCCTGAAAGGTCTTAGGTAAGGGTATGAAAGGTCTTCGGTAAGCTTTTCAGGTAGTAAGGTCCTTGTCAACCCAATGAGTTCCTAATCTTTCTGTAAGGTCAGCCGAGTAAAAGACTCTGATCAACCCTTGTACAGAATGGTTAGTACAAGTCCAATCCTTCAAAACTAAGGTCCTGCACTGGCCTTATTTGGCGTTATTTGGGCATATTTTTTCCAGAGAGTAAGATCCTGATCAAGCCAATAAGGTGCTAATCTACCTAAAAGGTCAATAACCTAGTACAAGGCTCTGATCAAACCTTTATCACTTACTAGTTGGAAGGGTTGGTCCTGAAAGGTCTTAGGTAAGGGTATGAAAGGTCTTCGGTAAGCTTTTCAGGTAGTAAGGTCCTTGTCAACCCAATAAGTTCCTAATCTTCATGTAAGGTCAGCCGAGTAAAAGACTCTAATCAACCCTTCTACAGAATGTTTAGTACAAGGTCAATCCTTCAAAACTAAGGTCCTGCACTGGCCTTATTTGGCCTTATTTGGGCATATTTTTCAAGCATTGAAACAAAAACGGTAAATAAAAACAGAACAATAAAAACATTCTGATATTACAGGAGGATAAATTTCTTACATTCCTGCACAGGTGAAAAGTACGAGAAGGATGAGCGAAATGGTGTAGGCCTTCTCGTGGAGTTCATCAAGTTTCACCCTCCGCTTACAGCAGCAGTGATAGAAGAATAGCCCCAACAAGACCAATCCAAACCCTATAAGCCAAAAAACGCCAATGGCGAAGTATGGCGCGCCGGTGAAACCAACAGACTGCACACACATATATATACACTTATTAGCATAATACTTTTTTCTCAAACTCAAAGAGAAGCGCTACAACAACTGGCCTAAAGAGGCCAAGCAGAACAAATAAATATCAGCATAATCAAACATCATATCTGTACGCATTGTGTATATATCAGCATTTGCATAACCAAACAATCTGTATCACCAATAAAATATATACATCAGCATTTCCACAAATCTAACAATAAATACAGAGATGGGTGTATATTAATATATACATTGGAGTGTGTCTATATATATGAGCATACGCTTAAACGATTTCTGATTGGGATTTCGAACTCTTACAGCCCAGTAATGCTGGTTGGTGATATTCCATCCGCCACCATAGCGCTTGAAGTCATCCAATGGATCATGCCTGTGCGTTCGCCGCGCTGCTAAAATTAGGGAACTATTCTCCACCAAAGGAGCAGGTGGAGACGCCTCCAAATGCACAATACCTGACAAAAATCCATAACATGATTTCACATAACAAATTACAAGCAGAAAAATTCCAGTCTGTTCATTTAGTCTCAAAGCTGATTCCACGTTGCTCACCGCGTGCTACCGCTTCCTCCGGCGAAAGATCAGCAAGCGCTGTTATTGTGTGTATACTGCTAATGAACAGGGATAACAGGAAGGCCGAGGATATACACACTGAATACGTCCACAGATGACCCATTTTGGTTTGGTTTGGTTTGGCTTGGGTTGGGTTTCAGAACAAGAATGTTTGAAGATCTCAGAACAATGACAGTATATATATTTTTATTATTTATTTATATCGTCCGGAAGCCGAATCCCAAGTAGTAAAATTATGGCTCGGGTTGCAATGAACGTACCACGTGGCGTAAGAATACGGCTCGATAAGATCTGACATTGCTAGCTGTCCTTATGTCGGTAATGGCTACCATAAAGAGTAGTAGATCTGTTTGAAGGGAAACTGATCGACCTTTATGCGGACCGACTTTTAAAAATATGTGGTCGTTTCTTTGTCCGCGATGACGCTGTTGGTGATGCGTCTTCATCATTTCAATGTTTAAGACGCATTTAATGTTGATGTTATTATTATTATTATTTTCTATTTGTGGAGAAAAATATTATCCGAGGTAAAATTAAAATTTTGATTTTTATAATTATTACATATTTTAGATATGATTTAGAAAGTTGTTAAATGTTAGTCATAAATTGGTAAGATTGGTGGATTGTTAGTTAATAATAAATTAATCGAAGTTTATTATAATTAATTTAAGTTTTATTTTATGTGATATTATTTTAAAAAATTAATAGAGTATGTTAAAGGGGTTGGCTTTATTTTGGATAACATGACTTTTTTTAATTTGAATGGTTTTAGCCTACCAAGGATTGAATGGTGGATATTTTGTATTGATATTGGAAAGCATTCAATCAATCAATATTGGGGTTCTGTTTAGATTTGAAACTTAATTAGCATGTTTAGCGTACTTGTGGGTGGTTGCATTGGGCTTGGGTTTATAGTGTCATTTCTTTGGACTCAAACCTTGGTCTTTTTGGTGAAAACCACTAAGGTTTACCAATTCTCCTAATTGAAAAAAAAGGGATGGTTTTATTTGGGAATAACCAACCTAGATCCAAATCCTAGGCTCTATCAAGCCTCGAGAGGGATCAAATCTCCCGAGGTGCAAACCTCGTATTTACTTTTTACTTTGTATTATTCTTTTTTGTTTATGACCGACATAATATTTATTACTTTTTACTTTGTATTATTTTTTTTGTTTATGGCAGAGAATATCGACAAACTCAACAAACCTTACAAGATCTCTCTCATATTTACTTTTTACTTTGTATTATTCTTTTTTGTTTATGGCCGACATAATATTTATTACTTTTTACTTTGTATTATTATTTTTTAGTTTATGGCCGAAAATAGACAAACTCGACAAACGTTACAAGATCTCCCTCATATTTACTGTTTACTTTGTATTATTCTTTTTCGTTTATGGCTGACAATATCAACAAACACTCAATACACGTTACAAGATCTCCCTCATACTGGGTTGTAGAGCGGAGAGGCGCAATCAAAATTGCATGTTCTATGAGATTGATTGGACATTGATATAAATAGTTAATCTAGGTTTTGATTTTCAATATATTTTGTATTGTTTTATTTGAGAGTTCTCAAAATGACACAACTCAAGGCTAACAACAACTACCTTATATTCTATTTCAATGCATTTTGTATGCATCTACTTGATAATCCCCATAGTGACACGTCTTAGGAGATGATGTTGATGTTGGCTAATACAATTAGCTTGGGTTTGATTCTTTTTGGTATGGCTCTACTTTAAAATATTCAAAGTGATACATTCGAAGAGATTCACTCCACTGTATCCAACATAGCTACACTAGGTTCAATCTTAGTGACTTCCTTTGATATGACCCAAGGGGGGTATATATGGGGTTAAATGTATATAACGTGACCCCAAAATGGGGCATATATGGATCATATCATCCTTGAGAATCTCTGGGGGCAAATATCATAAAAGATTGACCTTACTTCCCCCAACATAACCACCAAAAGTTCAAATCTTAGAATATTGTGTACAACTTTGTTTAAGAATCTCGAGAGCAACATGTTCAAGGAGAGTGACCTCACTCTAACTATCATAAGTACCCTAAGGTTGATACTTAACACATCTCATATAACTCCACTTTAGATCCCCATTGTAACATTTCCTAAGAGATTAACTTCATTTCAATTACACGATTAACACAAGTTCTATAATATAGTTTGTATGGTTCCACTTGATAATCCCTAAAACTGATTTGTCAATTGAGTTTAGCTTGAATGGTTATGGGATGGAATGATATCCTTCTCACCCAAATTCTATTTTTGAAATGACATATTAACCTCATAATAATTATATTTTTGTGGCTACTTAGAACCCCATGTCTCAAGAAATTAACAATTATATCTAACTTATACTTAATTCTCAACCCATTTTTTAAAGCTATATTTAAAAATACTCAACACAATACATCTTACAAAATTAATCTCCCTATTAAAAAAGACAACTAACTAGTTTGATTTGTATACTTTGTATACAAATCAAAATTGTCTTTTTTTTTTTTAATATATTCGAGGAACTAAGTGGATCCTCCCTTCTGTCAGCCGAGCAAGCTAGTTTACAAACCTCGGACCAAGGTCAACCTTAATTTGGAACCGATTCAGAATAACCTCATTGTGATCGATCCAAACAACCAAATTACAACATTTCTCAACTATTAACCCCACTTTAATTAGTATAAATATTTAAATTTTTATTATTTTTATATTTAAAATTTCTCATTTTTATTATTTTTATATTTAAAATTTCTCATTTTTATTATTTTTATATTTAAAATTTCTCATTTTTATTATTTTTTATATTTAAAATTTCCCATAACCAATATAATTATTATATTGGGTTACGATATAATTATATTGGGTTAAAACATAGAAAACAAAACGTCCAAGAAATTGACCCATTCCTACAAGAAAAGCAAAGTGGAAGTAACTTCCATGTGAATGAAGGTGATGTTACATATAGACACAGAACCCACGCGCAATGGGAAGGTGATGTTACATATAGACACAGAACCCACGCGCAATGGGAAGGTGAGATACATAGATGTCATTATGTGGGAAGTTGAGATGAGATATAATACATAGATGTCATTATGTGTATGGTGTTTGTCTAGTGTTTGTTAAATGGTAGAATTTGAAAGTTAAATTGTTTGTTTTTAATGATTATCAGGATTTTGATTAAAAAGTTTAAAAATTTAATGATTTTGCGCAAATTTTTATTGGTATTTGACGTTTTTTTAATAAATCTGAATTTTGTGTTGTTTAAATTGTATTTCTAAATGTATAAATAAATCTAGTATTTTTAGGTAACTTTTAAGACTTTAAGAATTTCTTCAAAAAAGTTATTGATTTCCCTCGAAAACATATCCAAAAATACTCTAAACAAAAATGAAAACATCAAATATTTAAGTTAATAATCAAATACAATCAAATATTTATCTAACTTATCAAAATTATTAAATATTATTTACAAAAGAATTTAAATTTTCAAATTGGACAAATAAATCCTTCTCAATTCCTACCATGTTGCAATCATATACAGATGTTGTATTTTTCTCAGGAAAAATCTATATCTATTGTGAATCTTATTCAATTTGGTGGAATATAATTCCAAAATGAAAAATCTATGGTGTGAGGGTGTTATGACCCATATATATGTTGATCACATCCAATCTAGTACAATAATTGCAATTTTAAAGTGTTGGGAGTGACTTCGGTAGGTTTTGTACTTCATGTTTTTAAGTATAATTCTTTATGATACAGTAAACATTGTTAATAAAATTTAGGAAAAAAAACACTGTAAATAAAAATAAAAAATAAAAAAAAGTTTGAAATTATTTATTTATTTGAATGTAAGTTTAAATAGGTGTAATAAGTAATATAGAAATTTTAAAAGAAAACAAAATAAATATAATAAAAAAATTTAAAAAATCATAATATTTTTATTAATTAAAATGAATATCTTTGGATATAAATTGTTTTAAAAAATTACACAATATAAATTATGGATTTTATCATTAATAAATTTAATTAATAAAAATTAATCAAAAAGGCGTATTTTACAGTAGGGGGATGTGTAACTCCTTCAATGCTCATTTTGGAGTTAACATGTGTCCTTTTAAAAATAAAAAATAAAAATTATAAAAAATAACATGTCAACTCAAATTAGATTTAAAATATTTACATATAAAACTACACAAATTAGATAGATTAAAACAATTTCACTCTAAAAAAGAGTTCACGCTTCTAAAAATTTGATCTTTTTGATTCTTGGTAGATCCCCTTTAACGATAGATCTATGTTGGTTTAATAAATTTAAGTATATATATATATTGTTAAGAAAGGTGACCAAACTAAGTATACATATAATCTTCATGTTATAAAATTCTTTTAACTTTAGATTAAAGTTTTTGTAAAAATAAAAATCCGTATAAACTATTTAAATTACAAGACCAAGTTAATAATAAAATTGAAAATTATTATAAGTTCAACATATCACTTATAAATCTAACCATTTATAAAAGAAATTATAAATCTAACCATTTATAAAATAAATTTAATAAATATATAAGTATTCCTATGTTTACATGATAGATAATTATCGACATAAAATTATTTATATATGAATTGCTACCACATTTATCCATATTATATTATGAATCTGTGACCCTTTCGACCTTTCACTCTTTAATTGGATTGTTATGTTAGTGACCTTTGTTTATCCATATTATATTATGAATCTTTGACCCTTTCAACATTTCACTCTTTAATTGGATTGTTATGTTAGTGACCTTTGATTATTATGTTAGTGACCTAATAAAAAGTGTTTATTCTTTAATTCAATTATTAATATTTTACCTTTAGTTCTTAATTTAATTATTTGCTCCCAAGTGTTTATTATTTAATTTTGTAAGATTTGGACTCCCAGCCGAAATTTAATTTTATAAGATTTTGCAAGACCATACAAGTTTGGCGGTTGGGGAATTAAAGATTTGGAGGTGTTTAATATAGCTCTCAGATTAAAAAGTTTGTGGCGAGGTATTCATGGAAATTCCCTCTGGTCAAAAATTCTTCATTTAAAATACATCAAAACAAATGTCATCACCTGGATCAGAAATCCAAAATTGACCAATTGGGACTTCTCACCTATATGGAGGGGGTTCATGAAAGTCTTTCATTGGATTAAATGTGACCTAGCTTGGCATGTGGGTTCTGGCACAAATATCAGGGTTGGCATCGATCCCATTATTGGGCTTGATCTGGATCAGGATCTTCCTCCTATTATCCCACAATATTTACAAATCATTGGTCTTTCCACTTTAAATTTGATCCATCATCGGAACTTTGATAGAGTTGGTAGATCGAAGTGGATATCGGCGCAGGAGATTGGACTTACAGGTTATCTTGCGGGCATTTGGGATAATTACACAAAGAATCTGGACTCTGCTGGGGTCTTATTAAACAATTCAGATGATCAGCTGGTGTGGAGAGGCAACACTGAATCTGGAGCAGTCACTGCAAAAGCGGCATACAAAAGGATACTTCAAAATAAGTATATTTTCCCACCGGACTGGTGGTATATGAAGATCTGGAAGTGGCACATTCCAGTCAAATTAAAATGTTTTACATGGCTGCTTTTACAAAACAAATTAAAGACATGGGATAATCTCGTCAAGCGAGGATGGACAGGTCCAGGTATTTGTGTTCTCTGCAAAAATGATGCTGAAACTAGAATGCATTTATTTGTTCAATGTACCTTTTCTCGAAAAATCTGGGAAATGATTTCTTCTAGTTACAGAATTACTCAGTGCTGGGCTATTGGGGATTTTAATTTGTGTTTCTTGCACTGGTTTAGACACTGTAAAAGACATTTTTTTCTGGCTGTATGCATCCCCTGGGCAATTTGGCATGCCAGAAATTATGCCATTTTTCAAGATTCCCCTCCGGACCACATAAAGTGTTGTTTGACAGCTCTTAAAATGTTCGAATCATGCAAATTGGATGAGGTTATGCTGAAAACTGACAGAGTTAGTTCTTTTAATCTCATTGTGGATCGTCCTGTATTGTTCTTTGATGGTGCGTCACAAGCAGGCATTTGTGCAATTGGCGGTGTCATCTACTTAAATAACTCGCATTTCTATACCATCAAGCTCAATTGTGGCATGGGTACCAACATGAAGGCGGAATTAATAGCTCTGTGGTGTGTTTTAAAGGTTGCAAACATCTTTGGATTGACAAATTTAAAGGTATATGGTGACTCGCGGGTAACCATCAAATGGGCAGAAGGAAAATTCAAGTTAAATGTATTAAATCTGAGACATTGGGCCTCCAGAGCTATATTTGAATTACATAAACAGCAGAACATCAGCCTTGAGCACATTTATCGTGAACATAATTGTATGGCGGACAAGCTATCAAAACAAGCTCTTGAAGGTCGTGAAGGACATCTGATTTGGGAAGATTGGTGTGAAGGTTGCTTTCTGGACTGTGGTTCTATTTACTTCTATGACTGATCTGTTGCTGGAGCGCAAGTCTGCTTATGCTTTTAATGTTATTGCTGTAATTTTTCTTTGTTTTGTATCTTAGGATGTAACAAGCATGGTGCTTGGATATTTCTGCTGATCATGTTCAGATTAGATATTTCATATCTGGATTAGTCACATATTTTGTATGTCGGAACGGTGAAGATAACTTTTTTATGTTATCTCAGTAGGTTCTTGGTGGATGGAACAGGACCTCTTTTTTGTACTATTTGATTCGATTATGAATATCAATAGTAGACTTTTTTTCTCTGGAAAAAAATATTATTTTAATTTAAATAATAAATTTCAACCTAACACCTTTAAAATAAAAATAAAAAACACCCAAGTGACCTCATCAAAGGTGTTCATTCTTTCATGTAATTCAATTATAGTCTACTATTAATCTTTAACCCTTTGATTCTTAGTTCAATGACTTAACCCCAAGTGTTTATTATTTAATTTTGTGAAGATTTTTTTATTTATAAATTAAAGTGATGAAACTCAATTATATATAAATATTATTTTAATTTAAATAATAGATTTCAACCTAACACCCTTTCAAAAAAAATTTAAAAAAAAAACAGTATATATCACACACCACAATTTATGTGTACCTCTTTTATTATAATATGTTTTCATGATTAAGAAAATTATTTGAAGTGTCCCGTGCATACATCTTCATGTTGGTGGGTACGTGGACAATGTTGCCTGCACCCCTTGCAAGGAAGTTTGGTTTCACAATTTTAGAAAACTGAAAAAGAATATTGTAAATTTTAATGAATTTTTAAGGGGTTAGTTGGGATGGTTAAAATTTGTGCTCGCTAAATGTGTTATGTCAACTCTTTGATGTTTATTTATATGTATTTGAATAAAAGCTTTTGTTTTTTGGATACCATGCGTTGGAATATGAGTCAAACATTATGTTAAAGGTGGCTATGAAGGTGGAGCAACTTCTTAAGTTTCTTATAACATGTTATCCAAAATTAGGGGTGTTTGACAAACCATATTTACCTACTTGTGTTATCAAATCATCTTGCAACATGTCTTCCTTTATGGTTCCACATGTTTACAACCATCGTCATATAGAAGCAAAGATGAATCTCCTTGGAGTGAATGTGGAGCTACCAACTTTAATTGATTGAGCTCTCTAAATAAAATCAACCAAAAATTACTAATAAAACTATGAAAATGTAAGCTTGGATAGATGAAAAAAAACAACAGCAATCATACTTAAATGAATGCCTTGTAGATAGAAGATGAGGATGAAACATGAAGGACTAAATCTAACTATATTGATTATGCTTGAGGAAGAAATAGTGAACAGTTAAGGTATTATACAAATAAAACTAGATGTTATAGATCTACAATTTTATTACAAAAATAAACTTACAAGGCTAAGGGAGGGGAATGTTATGGAAGTAGCCCACCTTCTTTTGTCTACATTTTATAGCCTACCTAAATGGTGATCCAACTCAAGGCAACCATATAGTGCTTTTGGCCAAAAACCATTATGTCTAGCAAATCAATTTTATTTTGCATGCCCTTCAAGGTGAGAGGTCATGAGGATGTAGGTCATACCCACCACCTATTGTCAATGCCCACGAATGTCTAGCATGGCAAAGAGACCGTGAGGAGGAAGGCATTATGACATCCCCTTTATTAGTTAATTCCACGAGGAATGATATATAATCTCCATATTTATAGCTAATAATTTAAGTACACTTACCATTATTACATCATTTTTATTAGTTCATTCCATTGGTTGATGATCTATAATCTCCATATTAGCATATGTGATCTATGAGGTTTATAGCTGACACACCTCACCAAGACAGATCCTCTACAAAAATGAAATTTGTTCTTTGTAATCTATACTCACAATTGATTACAAGGTTTGCTCTTGGTCTAATTTTGAGTTCAATCTTTCCTGCTCACTATTCTCCAAGAAGCATGAAATAATGGTTTTGTTATTAGCTTTGTAATGCGAAAGCAAATACCAATGATGGAAAAACAATTTAACCTTGCAATTAATGCAATTTAAAAACCCATAATGCATTTAAGGAAGAAAAACTGGCACTGTGAATATAGCCCAAAAAATATTGACACAATTGTTGATGTTTCTCCAGGTTGCAGCATCGAGCAAACATTCTACATACATTCTCCTAGAGGGGTCATGTATGTTAACCAATGGCTAGTGGAGGATGGCCCTGGTGTAGCCTTGATTAGTCATGTGTGTTGACTAAGAGTGAATAAGGCTCCAAGTGCTTAGCCTTGATTAGTCATGTGCGAGACTAGAGGTCACATTGCATACTTTGTGAGAGAGTGCTCCGTGATAGAGTGATCGATTCTAATTAGAGTGAGTTGACTTGTTTATTTGATAGAGGATTTCATCCCCTTGTGGAACATACAAGTCTAATATAATGTTGAATTTGACATGGGCTCTAAGAAGTGTCTGGGACTTCTTAGAGTGGGGTCAAATCAACATTATATCTCTATGTGAGAATAGACGTGCATGTGAGGTGATGAACATCAACAAGGACAACTTTTCTATGATGAAGAAATAACCAAGAATTCAAGTCAACCATTGAAGAAGTCTCAGATAGCATTGAAGAAGTCCCAAAGAAGATTGAAGACAAAAAGACAAGTCATCCTAGAAGTAATAACAAATCTGCCCCAATAGAGAGGACAAGTCAACCCCATCAAGTGTACAAGTCGGACCCACAGGGAAAAATTCAAGTGAATTGAAGAATATAAATAAAGTGCTCACACACTTCATTTTCATCATCACAACATCATCTCTTCTCTTCTCCACTTGTGTGCACTTTCCAAGGAAGGCCTATAAAAGGCAAGGAGCAAATAATTTTGGGTTATTATCATCTCCTAGTGGTTCATTATTTCTCCCTAGAGATTCGCTAGGGTTTCTTGTGAAAGAAGGGCACACTTTTATGTGTTAGGGTTTCTCTTCATGAATGGTATTGTACTTTAATTGGACTGGTTTCTTCTAAGAAAAGTTGGTTGGGTTTCCCCAAATAAAATTATTGTGTCTCTTGTGTATGGATATCTTCTATGATCCTTTGTTTCTGCTGCAATTTAAGTTGAAATTTTCAGTGTGCAATTATTCAATGAAAATTGTGGGATGAAATGAATGTTTGAAATCATTGTGAAATAATTGTCAGGATCTTGAACTAGTTTAAAATTCAACAACAACCACGACTCGGGTTATTGGGAACATGTGCTATAGGTTTATTAAAAAATACATCAAGTTGGGGTTGATTGAGTGTGAAACATTTCCTTTTGAATTAGTGGTTGTAACTAATAAATAAAGGCACCAATTAGCATACAATTGAGAAGTGGTGTTATGGTTTCAACCAAGCATGGCATTCAACAACCATTACATGCCACTAATGAATCAACCAATGAGTTACAATGTTGCATGAGTATTTAAGTTAATGAGAATCCACACATCATCTCAAAATTGAAGCAAGCAACAAGACCTGAGCATGCAAAAGGAATTCACAAAACAATGAATACATATATTTTACCTTGCAATTTCAAATGAGAAAACTAGCTTCAAACGGTTTCTCATTCTTTATTTTTAGACAATAGTGGGGTTACGATGTACCGCATGGCTATCTAGGCCATTGAACACTTTACATAGCCAACTTCTCCTGCCTCCTCTTCTCTCAGCCAAAAAGACTCTTTGTGATCAATCTCGAAGAAGATACAAGTAGATCTAGAGATAATGAGAAGACAAACATCCTTGTCCTTTTATTTTCCATTCCACAACTTTCACTTTTATTTCATTTTTCTTTTCTCATTCATTTTTTTTCTTCAGCCCTCATCTTTTATCGAATTCATTGTGTGTACTAATCTTTACAAACCATTCATTTTTTGTGAATACCTTTCAAACAATATTTCCAACGTAAAAAAATTGTATCCATTGTCACATTTATTGTTGTAGTGGTGGGATGTATTAATAACAAGCATTACAACCTATATAACTAAATATTTCTTCAAAGTAAAAAAAAAATACTCGCAACCTAAACCATTTCCTTATGATGATAAGTCAATGAAATGTGCCTTCTTTGATGTCCTTAACTCCCCATGGATCTACCTTCTTCAACCAAATTTGCTATAAACCACACAGTAACCAAGTGAAATAGAATGTTCAAAGAGAACAGTAAGTAAAAACAAAATGGGGCAGGGAATTAGAATGGCCAAAATGGAAAGTTTATTGTCAATCTATAGAATCCTTGAATAACATGCTCAAACATGTCGCTCTTAGTTCAATCTTATCACTCATATATTTGGAATCCTTGAATAACATGCTCAAACATATCGCTCTTAGTTCAATCTTATCACTCATATATTTGGTTTTATTTCTTTTTTATTTTCTCACTCTTCTCACAAATATTAGTGAAAATAAGTAACCATTCTTTTAGCCTCGTTTATACATTTACAAGCAATGTGGAACATAGGTATCCCTTATGTTAGTATTGTCTATACAATTGGTATAAGATTTACAAATTACTAATTTCATAGTTATAACTAGGTATGTCACCCTTAAACTAAGAACACATTATACAGGCTTTCGTTGAGATTTTGAAATGTGTAACATTAATCTAGGTTCCCAACAATGAAGATGATATTTCTTAGTGGTGGAAATCCATCACTCACATATGCCATCATCTTTTTCTTTATGTCACTGCTCTTGAATGTAATGCATACCTTATAGATAATTTGAACACCAATATACTATTGAAAGACCAACTCACAAACATAGTTAACTCCGAGATAATTAAGAAAATTGTTAAAATCAATGGGCATTGCTGCTACACCCAAATAAGCACCACTACTAAAATAACACGTGAAATAGAAATTATAATTCAAATTAAATAAATGTTGTTTTCTTAAAAACATACTTGGCACTTTACACGGGAGAAGAAAAGAAAGAAAAATCCATGGAAACTAAATTGATATCGCGTCAAAATTGCATTTTCCTACCAAATACTTTCACCGAGTCAACAATATGATTCATACTCAAGGGAAGAAATGCACGGCATAGGACATGAAGGACCAATGTCTACCTATATGAAGGGATAATCAAAATAAGGTGCCTCCCTCCTCTGTATAATTATCTATATCTCTCTTTGGCATATTTTTGAGCTCTTGGGCTTTCCCATCATGACTAATAGAAAATGTTTCTTAGAAGTGAGATGCATGGATCAAATGCCACAAAGAAGATGAAATGTGTCTAGAGAAAATAAGGAAGAAGAGAATGAGACACACCGTATGCTTGAAGAAGATGATAGGACACTTGGCGGGGCATCTTGGATATGTGTTGGTCGTGTCGTGATTTCCCAAGTCAGGTTAGGGTGGTACGACTTGATCGGGGCCACTTGGAGTATATTAGAAAGTAGAGACTAAACACTAAGCTATAATCTCAAAGAAATTGTCATCACTTTCAAATACAAAATATAAATTATAAAAGCTAAAAATAAAATAATAATACAACAAAGGAATAATTTTGCATGACATGTGTACCCCATGTCAAATTGAAAACCTCCATATGGTTCCTTACAACTAATTAATACACTATGCCTAATATACACGACCAAAGCTAGTGTTTGTGATGGAACATATTGTCTATATTTTTAGAGATTGTTATATCTAAAAAAAAATTCCATGCTCTAGGAAGAGACATCGTAGAATCCGTTCACTAATGTTTCCAATCTTGCTTGGTCCCAAAACAAATAGAAGGTGAGGGCATCGATTCATGTTATCAACGAAATGACTATTTAATATAAAAAGAAAAATATTATTGAAAAACTAACAAAGAAATTAACTGCAATGAACTAGAGCTTGAGAGAGTACATGTCTTTGCTTCAAAGTTGATATAGTCATACCAACGCTGGACTTAGATCAATATGCTTCCTTGGAATTACCAGGTACATGTCTTCCTATTCTTGTAGGTTGTTGCATGATGTTAGGGAGAGAGAATGATTTTTCATAATTTTGGGATATCATAGGATATCATTTTAAGTTCATAATCTCATCCTAACAAATTAGCTGTGTCATATTACTGGAAGGCCACTGGGTTAGGAAAAAAAGTGATTGGATCACGAACACATTAAGTTTTTCAAATTGCAACTCTTTCACAACCAAGGTAGTTTCCCCCTTGTTTTCAATATTCTATGTTTATATATAACCCATATCTATTAGTGATGAAGAAAAAAAGACACAACCTTCGATACTTTTTCTTCCATTTATGTAATGAAAATAATGATAAATTCAAACTACAGATATATTTCACCATTCAATGCCACTACAACAATTAGTTTCATTGTGCAACTTAGTAACTTAAGTTTGATTTTCAAGTGCATTTTTGTATGGCTTTGCTTAATAATCCCCAAATTGACATGGCTTAGAGGATTCACCCTACTTCAACGATTGTCACTAGCCTATATATTGTCCTCAAAACAATATATCTCACAAGGTTGATCTTACTCTAACAAACACAACTAACCAAGTTTCGGTTACCATGTAATGTGTATAGTTTAATATAAAGTTCTTTAAAATAACATGTTCTAAAGATTAACCCCCATTATATCTTTTTTTGAAGGTGGCAAAACATATCATAACTATGTTGTTAACTGATAGTTAGGATAACAATCACTATCCACTATCCATAAATGCAAGCTTACTCATCACCTAAAATGACCTATTGATAGTCCATAAGAAAAAAGATTTCCACTCTTACCAAATGCCTCTAGATCTTGGACTATTTTACTATAAAACCAAACTCACTTTATATACCATAAATACCTTACTTAAATTTAAGATTTAATATATTTTATAAAAGATGCCCGAGTAACACATCTTAAACAAAACTATAATTCCACTAATAATACAATTAATCTAGATTCTATTCTTTATTTATTTTGTTCTTAAACAAAACTATACTTCCACTAATAATACAATTAATCTAGATTCTATTCTTTAATACAATTAATCTAGATTCTATTCTTTATTTATTTTGTTAGAAAATCCAAAACAAAACGTACAAGAAATTAACCCCGAACCAAAGAAATAAAGTGAAGTTACTTTAAGATAAAAAGTGGAGGTGATATGAGACATGGTACATAGAGATGTGATTATGTGTAGAGAATTTGTAATTACAATGTCTTCATTTACATAATTACTCAAAGGCAAAGTCTCTTTGTCGGGGCTGTTGAGGACCCATCATAGAATTGTGGATAGGATGGAGTTTAGTGCAATAATTACAAATGAAAAATCTATGTTGTGGGGGGCGATATGACCTACGAGATAGAATTGTAGATCATATCTAATTTAGCGAAACACTTATAATTTTGAAGTTGTAGCATTGTTGAAGATTGTTTAGATGTGACTCTTTATAGAGTATGATGGATATTTTTTATATCAATATAATTGGTTAGATGTAGAAAAATGAGTAAATAAAAAAATTAGAAAATTTAAATTATGCAAATAATTATTTAAATGTAACGCCTGAGCATTTATGACCCCCCAGTAAGTAAGTTAATAAAAAGTGCTTGAATAATTACATAGACTAGCATATCCCTAAAGGCGGGGGAAATGAAACGCCGAGAAGAACTTCAATATGTTGTAAAATGAGAAAAAATTGTGTGTACGTAGACAAGGGGTGAATTTTGTAACATATGGAAAGTTTCTTGAGCATTGATGTCTCGGTCAACAATTGCTTATAAGTTCAAACGATGATAGGCATATAAGGTTGAGCCATGTGGACATGATGTAGCTGTGAGTGAGCTGTGATTCTAGGTTATATGTTCACCAAAATGCAAAATTTCAACATGCTCTCATTAATATCTATTGTTTATCCGTTGAATATTTATTATTTAAGGCGTTGTTATTAGATTGCATTTAGCATGCCAATTTCAATATCAACCAGAGTGAATCTCTTTGTACATTCTAGAATACTATGCACTTGCACATAGGCACAGAGTCTCAACTTAGCATAAATAATTTCAACTTTTTTTTGTCGATATCCATTTTGTGCACTTGTCGATGCTTTTATTTTTATTTGAATAATTTGCTCATAGATATATTCAAATATATGGGCAAGTTAAATATTTGTTTGGAGGTCTCTACAATGAAATTTTAGCTCACACATCAATATGGGTGATTTCATATTAAAATCTCAAATGCAAGTTAGTTCGTCTTCTTATAATGAAGCGAGAGAGAGATGTACGATATCATAAGAGAGACATAATGGCTTAGAGGAGATAAAATTTGTTCATGCATTTTGAATTCACATGCTTGTTGTGGCCAGGCTTAACTTGTAAAATTTAAATGGTGGTCGTCATGGAAGATTTGTGATAACATTTTTCATGTTGCGTTTGTCTAATTTCAAACATTATGGTGTGATATTACCACCGTCAGTAATACAATATGTTTATCAAAGTGTTATGTGATGTATTTATAAATATAATATTTAGTGAGACAAAGAATTATTATATTTATTTTTATAATAAAACAAAAATATTAATTAATTAATAATATTTATATAAAAATAATATTTAATGTGGATAACATTTAAATTTATTATGCTTAGTGGAGAATGAAATAAATACTAAGGGATATTGAAATATTGAAGTAGTTAATTGTTGAAGCAATATACACTAAATCAAGGAGTTGTGATATTATAGTAGAAACATAGGGTCCTTGGGATCATCAATGCCCGTCCAAGACATCATCAACAATAAAAAAAGTAATGACTGGAACCAGATGCTCTGTTGTTAAGATCCTATTGGGCGGCCTTCACTAACACCTCGGGGTTTTGGTGTAACGGTTCGTATCATTTGGTATCAGAGCCTCCGCCCAGGTTCAAGTCACAGAGCAGGTGGAAACGTCGGCATTGCAGTGTTCGCCCGGGGCTCATACGACGCAAAGGGGACACCACCGTACGGGTGCACATCCATCCCAGAGTCTGGACTGCGGAGCGTGGTGGGATGTTAAGATCCTAGTGGATGGCCTTCACTAACACCTCGGGGTTTTGGTGTAACGGTTCGTATCATCTGCAGCGCTTCCTGGTTAGTGAACAACTGCATTATTCAAATCCATTCCGTACATAAGTGGATGCCCACTTCTTACATAACACATGACAGACTCATGAAGGCCACGAACAAACACACGATTGTCCACTCCATAATATTTCAATGAACCCAACGCCCTGTGTGTTATGATAGATATGAATACTTTTAGTTTTATAAAGTCATCCCTCGTGCAGTTCACTGTAAACTCTCCAACTCTTGGGACGATATATGATATTTGGATGGATCCTTCAAACTAAAGCACTTGATTGCGCCTATGCAAGAGAGATGTTTAAATCCGTGGTCTGGAGAATAAGATGGAAGCACCAAAGGTGTACCTTCTATGTGGAATTTTCTCCTCCAGCTATGATTGCTACAATATCATCACGCATAGTCTTTAACTCTATGTTGTTGCTTAGCTTCAAATTGTTCACCTAGTACCCCAAATAATAGTACAACACCCTCCTTATTGGCAAAGGCAACCAGTCAAATATTAGATGCATTATGCGGCAGAAGAGCATATTGTTTCCGATACAGACAAATTTAGGAAAGGCGCATTTATTAAAGACAGAGCATATTGTGAGCTTTAGAGGTGCATTACAAGGGCGTCTAAGGTCTTATGTAAGAATGTAATTTAAAATTTTATTGTACTTATGCATGTATATCAATGGGCTGGCTCTATCTTAATATAAGATCAATGGGTTGTATCTATCTTAAAGGCACTTTCAAAATTCAAGAATCTAATTTCAGCGAAAATAGCTCCAATCGATTTGACAACATCTCAACAAATGTGTTGACACACGTCGCAAGTTGCTCGCAACATAAAGTCAAACGTCATTGAAGTTCCATAGTGATGTCGCATCAACGGAGAGGTCGACCTCTTCCTCATGTGAAGTTGGAATGAGCTCCAATGCCAATGCCTCGTCAATCGATCGTACTGACCGTCATCTGATCGCTCAAATAAAGATTTACAAAATGCCATGTCCTCTGATATATGCTAATCTAGGAAATAAATGAACGACATAAACATAAACATAATAGCAAAGTTTCAAATTTTGTTACAAAGGAATTATATCAAGCCTCATCTTCTTTGAGGTATTCTCCAAGTGACAAAATGACCTGCGAAAGGTAAAAATTATTTTAAAAAGAAATCCTGGGTAAATGACAATAGTAATTGGCGAATGTCTACATGCTTTAGTATAAATGAAGAGTTTGTCATAAGCATATGTTGATCAATTAGTCTTTGTAAAGGAAAACTCCTTCCCTATTACATCTTATTGGCGTAATAACCACACATGTATATGTTTGAAACTTTAAAAATAACACAGATATGAAGTGTAAGTGACTTATACAATTAATAATATTTTATAAATATTTGTTTAAAATATTTATTAAAATGATAAAAGTTAAAATTTATTATTATTTTTATAATAAATTTATCTTTTACCATCACTACAACATATATTATATAATTTATAAAAAAACAATATTGACAATATTTTAAACTATATTACTTTTTTTAATTGTTGAGATGCAAATTGAAACCTAAAGGCCATTATAGGCAAATTGAACCCTCAAATCCATTCAAGACACAAATTATTTTATTCCGGGGTGATCTATCATGCCAAAATAATAGGTCTCTTCCAAAAGCGTTTGAGGAGGTTTCACAAAATGGCCTCGTGGTGCTGGTTGGAGGGTTCAGGCTATCCTCATGGCTATGGTGTGGTGTATCCGAGTCGTTCCTGCTGTCCGGCAACAAAGCGAGTCGTTTCTGCTGTTGTGGGCGAAGCGATCCAGACAAAGTGTGTTGTCAATCCGGGTCCTTTCCTGAAATTTGGTCGATGTTAGCAAATTCAATGTGCTGCTCCTCAAACTAGCAGGCTGACCGAGCAAGCAAACAACCGGGTAATATCTATGTACTAAATAATGCGGAGGCTACATAGATATAGTTTTTGTAACTTCATGTGCCCCAGATGCAACCGGGTAACCATCCATGTAGCAAAGGCAACAAGAACTTCGAACAGATCGAGAACTTAGTTGTCACATGCAGATGCATGGTAGGGACAGACTCACTTGAAAATATTCCATGCACGTTCCACCGATAAGGCCTTTTATTACGTAGTCAAAAATAAAATAAAAATTTCAAGTTTATTATTTTGTAGTTTACGGTTTACGTAGTTTTCACTACGAGCCCTTACGATGGAGCTCGGAAGTGCATGGAAACAATATCCAAGCTACACAATTTTGGGTAGGATCTCAATTCCAATGGAGTGAAGCTCTTAGATGCGACTATCAGTCCCTTCGGCGGGTTCGCATAGCACTTGCTCTTGAAGGGATTGATTACTAGTTCAATGAAGAGGATGTTATTGAAAATAAGAGCTTTGTCTGAATTACATAGTTCCCTAGCTGATACCGGATATTCCGCGTGAATGGAAAAATGCTATGACGGTAATCAAGTTGTTGGAGTCTAGGAGGAAACGAACTTGAATTTCTCCTTGGAAAAAACTGTCTCTCATGCATGTGAAATTTAGCGATTTGAACTCCAAGGCAACTAATGAACTTGAGGACGATGGCAATCAGGAGTCTCTCTTCTAGCCTCTTAACCTTGATTCTTATTGGCATGATAATAATGATATCAAAAGTTTATTCTATGATGACTCTGAGCATCAATTGAAGGCTGACGGGCAAGTGTTTCATGAAGAAATGCAACACATTCATTATCATATGACAACTCTAAACAATTGGGTTTTTCTGTCATATTGGCTGGCACAAAAGCCTTAAAAAATTTTTGAAGGGGAGGAGCTTGTAGCAGCAGAATTTACTAATTTGGTGTTTGAGAGCGGCAGCCTGAAGCTCTGGAGTCTGCAAGCTTGGATTCGTGCATAATGAAGCATGGATTCGATACAAGTAAGTAAGATTTCTGCTATTTTGGTGTATCTTTTGGAGCTGTTTCACGCTTTGTTTACTAAAATACGCACGGTCCTTGTTGTCTGCGCATTTTTAGCTCAAAATCGGACGGTTCTTTTCATATCCGAAGGCAGTTTCGGAAAGAGGGAGCAAGAACCGCGGTTTTATTATTGTCGGTTTTGTCACGTGGTTGTTATTACTCGAGCACCCTCCTTCCCTCACCTAGGGCTTTTCCCGTCTGGGCCTGGATCTCCTGAGCTTTTGTAACTCATGCGCGTGGCAGCCACGCGCAGAACCGCAGACTCAAACGTACCTAGATTCCCCACAATTCTCTTATCCGACTCCAACACCATATATGAATCCACGCTATGCGGCACGAAGGGCGGCCTCCACTTCCTCAAATGGAAAATCATGCCCAATTCAGCTGGGATCGAATCGTAGCCGCAGGCAGAAATAACGAGAGACCCCGTCTCCTCGGCACTCTGGTGGTAGACGGCCTCCATTTTTTCCATAAACTCGAGTTCTCCTGTAATGTCCAAATAATCCACTCCGCTTTTAACGTACGTGGAGACCACGGAGACAGGTGGTTGCTCCTCATAGGCTGTCGACAGACGACGATGGCCTAAGGGGAGCCGACCCCTTAATATATGCCTTCGGCGTAATAATGACTGAATGGAAGACAACTCACGCCGAATCTAGTTATTCCAGTTTTATTCTCTACTGAATCTAGCATAATTGCATATACAAAGGTGGAAGACAACTCACACCGAATCTAGTGTTATTACATATATATAAATAATTAATTGAATGCTTTAAAATTTTGTGAATGATTATATGATTACAAATATTTTTATAATTATATTTATAAAAAAAAAACATTTTATTAATGAATAAAAATTTTCAATATTTATATATTAAAATTGTTAGAAAACCATACATCATGTATATATTGTTATAAGATTAATTTAACACAAACTAAAATACACAAAACTAAAATAAAAGGAACATCTTTGAGTATGAAACGTGTTAAAACAAGGGAATATGCTACAAAGTGGTTACTCTTTACAAAATATAAAAATTGAGAAAGTAAATAAACTCTATGCTCAATATAGAAATTGAGAAAGTAAATGTGAAATCATAACAAAATAATTTTTTATTATTATAAAATTTGTCATATTAATAAGTAATCGTTCTCATATGAACATATATGTGTGTGTGTGTCACATCAAAATCAAAATAGTTTTTCAACAAAAAAAACATTTTTCTTGCTATTTAAATTGAATCAAAGAAAAATAGTGTCATACATACAGTTCATCTCTTAGCCAGAGATATCAATTGGTGTTAATCCAAGAACCAACAAAAATGATACATAGATTACATGCCAATCTTTCACAAAATTGCAAAAACAATAGATGCGTAATCCTCATGGACTGAAAGCCAAAACATTACACGAGAAGTGACAACCACATTTTTTGTTTCACTTTTTAGTAAACAAAAGTCAATAATGACGTGAAGGTTGCCACATGACACTTAAAAAAAATCCATATTTTAAAAATAAAGTAACATTCTCATGAATTTATGTTTCAATGATAACCTCTTTCACAAAAAAAATAAAAAATAAAAAATTATTTTTAATTTTCAAAAATCAATTTAATAAATTATTTTTTGGAAACATTACAAAACTTTAAAAAACAATTATAACATGAGAATGAGGTAGAAACTAACCAGGGAAATTTGTGTTGTAGCATATTCCTTGCCAAAAAGATGTCGGAGAAAAAAATGATAACAAATGGAGCACTAATTAATATATCAAAGCCAAAAAGATAAGGGATGAAGCACTAATTAATACGTCAGAGCCAAAAAGGATAAGGGGCGGAGCACTAACTACTAAAGCTCCGATAAGCTGAAAACCTTGAGGAAGTTGTAACAGGAGCCACAGTTCCTTCCCTCCCTCCCTCAGGTCATCCATCTATAAAAGATGAATTATTTGATCAAAATAACTTCTTTGCTTTGAAAATCACTGCCTTATAATACGTTGCATAATGCCTTACATATTTTCTTCATTGTCTCCGCTTCGATTTCACAGTTGACATCTAAAATGAATTCATCTTCCATCTGTCCATCTACCACTACATTACGCCTTCCTTTTCTTACATTTTATAAGGGAAAATCCAAACGACCTCGTTTGAAGTAGCACTAGAACAACCGGCTTCTTCCCCATGGGAAAATTCTGAAGGTAAGACAGCTGGAATATATAAATAGGGAATTTTTTAGTGACTCTACATGAGTTGGTAGCATGAGAGTCTTTCAAAGATTTTTTTAAACATAAGCAAGAAATCCTTTATATATATTATAAAAACAGAAGTTACAAGAGCCCCCAGAGCAGCAAAAAAGAAGAACTAAATTATGAGCATATAATTTCAGTGTAGTCAAGACCCATAAAATGCTCTGTCAGATATGGAGCTTTACATTGCTTAACAAAATTTGTTTTGTTACTTCTAACAATGTATATCTTAATAAATTGTCCACCTATATATTGGCAATAATCACGCAATAATACATCTAAAAAACTAGGCTAGGAGATAGAAACATAAACATCATTCCCGGGGGAGTTCTTCATCAGCTTCAGGCTGGATGGTGGAGACTTCATCCATTGGGGAAGCTCCGGCTTGGTCGCGTGAAGGATTGTTATTTCCTTTGTACAAAACATTGATGTCTACTTGGACTTATTTCACAATTTCTTTCAGATGCACAAAACATGATTCATTTCATTATCAGGCGTTCATGCTCTGTTCCTGCACAACACGCTTTAATTCCACAGCCAGCCCACACATCCAGTCGAACCTAGTCTTCAACGTCTTCTCCATCTCAGTCAGGCACCGCTTCATTTCTTCAACATCATCGGATTGGACCTTGTAGCCACCTTCCACATACTCCACACAGGAGTCTAGACAGGAAATGTCAAGGGAGACTTGCCTAGTTTCTTCCAAACAAGCCTTTGTCACCTCAAAAACACATCTAAACATTTTCTTGATGTCCACCATGTTGTGTTTCAGGCCAAAAATTTCTTCCATAACTTGTGGCAAAGTGATGTCCTTTGCGTAATAGGGATCCTTCATATCTTTCTCCATTGCACAATACCTTTCGTCCAGCATTAACACCTCGTGAACAACCGACCTCATTTTGCTAGAGGAGCGCCCAGAGAAATGCAGAGAATGGAATTAGGTTTGGATGCTTCTATAGGAAGCCAACTCAGGAGCGAGGGAATAGACCACCATTACTTCACAATTAACCAAGAAACTCAAGCTTCTACAACAAGCACGAGCCGAGAAGATAAGTTTAAATGAGCTTTGGCGAAGACATAATATGCCCACACCAACATGCACATTCAACAAACCACCTGGCATGATTTTTGGCCGAATGTTGTCCTTGGGAGGATGAACCTTTAGTGCTATACTCGGAAGGCACACAACCATTTAAGGAGGGGGGAGGGGTTGTTGAACGAGATTTCCCCTTTTCTAAGCCTTGCACCAAAGTTTGTAAGCCTATCGGCTTCAATATTATTCTGGCATTTAATATGATAAAACTTGATTTTAGATATGTCAGGGAAGAAGGTTAACGCTCTTTGGTGGATTCCATTCTTTTTCACCTTGTTGGACTAAAGGCCATGCATAGATTGTATGACGATCCAAGATTCTCCAAAGATGTTGAAGTCATCAATATTCAATTCATACATGGTTTCAAAACCTTGGATAAACACAACCCATTCAGCCCGATTGTTCGTTTGCCTTCCTAACCCCTAGGCAAAAGACTTAATCTTATTTCCTCTTGGGTCAAAAATGACCCCTCCCGCACCTGCCTCCCTTGAGAGTCTTTCAAAATTTGAAAACTAAATGATGTGCAGCTAACGGGTCACGATGAATCTTACCTCACCTACATAGACATATATCAAAGGATTCTCAAGAACACTCACTAAAAGCAAGCTTAATTCATCTACCTTGTCACCTTTGATAAACAATTTCTAAAATAGATATTTTGATATAGGTTTAAAATGGAAGATGCAATGTTTTTTAAAACATAATGGTGTTTCTAGATTGTATGGGTGTACAAAGCTAATAAAGATTTAACTTTAATTTTTTAAAATAATATTAAAGATAATTATAAATATATAAATAAAAGTTTTCAATATATAAATATACTCGCATTCAATGACATGGTAGTAGAGAGTGTCATTTGAGGAGTTATAGATCTTGGCCCATAAAAGCAAAGATGATATTCCGCTCTAGGTTATTTGGCATAGGAGAGTAAACCTACACGTTAAGTGAATGAGAGTAAAACTGCAAACTCCTTCCGTTGACTGTCATGGATATATTATTATTACGTTGTTTAGCTTCCGTTGGTATTGAAAAGCTGACTGTTGAAGCTACGAAAACAATGCCCCTTGAAGACATCACTACGAAAAGCATTGTACTTTGTGTTTCATTACTTTTATGATAAGCACGACAGGACATGTGGTGATAGCAGGATATGACAGGTAGTTTTCCGGATAAGACGGGTCGTGTATTTTTATTTATTTTTAAATTTTAAGAATAAAAATCATTTTTGCAAGGATTTATGTCCCATTAGAGTAATATTAGATTAATCAAAAATTAAAATATTGTATTTAAGGTTGGGATAAATAACCTTTTTTTATAAATTAGGACCATTGCCAAAACATAACCATTTGTAACCAAGGTCAACATTATGGACTCACCAAACACTTAGTGTGAGTTGTAAGTTAGCTAACATATCATTTTGCCTTCGTCAAATCATTTATTTTTTTACACTGAAAAGTACTATACTTGTTATTCCTTTGGACTCAAAGTATATATTTTTTGTTTTTCCAATCTGATACTGATAAAAAACATTTATGTAAGAACCCTTTCCACATTATCTATCAACAAAATGTCTTAATAAGAGATCCAAAAAGATATATATAACTGTTTTCATAACATCTTTTTTAGGAACCTGCCCATCCAAAATATACCAAAACGAAGGTAATAAAACATGATCCTCTTCATAATCTATTATGGAAAATAGACAAAAGGCAGAGGTAACTAATGCCACCATAAATATAAGATAAACAAGAATTAGTAAAAAATCAAAGTGCCATTTGACAGGATCAACGAGTCCCTCCATTCCTCGTAGTCCAAAACTCCTTATGAAGAAGCAAGTTCCTTTTTGGAGAGAAAATTTGCTTCTAGGTTGAAATCTCTGTAAACATGGCAATATTCCAATCTAAGGAATCTAGTGATTGGAGATGTTTGATTCTGGATAGCCAACCTTCCAACATGATTTCTTGTATGTTGCTCCTATGCTGAGCCCACTCCAGTATGATTTTGGAATCCCTCGCGATCCGCAACTGATGAATCTGCTTGAAATGAGCAAAGTATAACATGGCCCCAAAACCGAGTAGTTTTCTCTTAGTATTTGTGTCGTCGCCGCTCTCCATCCAAAGTTTATAAAGTTGTGAGCCCCCCATCTTTAGAACAATGCTAGCTTCGGATACCGCCCCATTCATCTGTGAAGTGTCATCGAAGAAGCCCGCCGACAGGGACCCATCAATAATAGGAGGTGAATGTGTCTTGTTTAGTGGAGGCCCCCTAGTTGCCCGATATTCAAGGAACTGTGCCATAGCTTTGACAACAACACTGTGACAGTGATAAAAAAAATCCTATTACGGAAATTCCAAATGGACCAACTGATGAAAGCAGGGAGTGTCGCCCACTGTGTGGTGAGAGATTTTCAGTTTTTTAAGCAGGCTTCAAAACAATTAGCATTCCATAAAAGTTTTAATTTTGTAATGTGTCTCACCTCCCGCCAAATCCTTTGAGTGACAACACAAGAAACAAACAAATGATGAGTATTTTAGTTTTCCGATCTGTAGAGTACACAAAATCTTGGTCCCTAAGCCCCCTGAACCCCCTGAGCCCCCTCTTAACTAAGTTGTCCCACATGAAGATCCTATCTTCCAACATAAAGCCAACTAAAACACTTGATCTTTAGAGGACATCACCAATGCCATAGCCAGTTGTTCCACCACTTTGACTCAACATCCCACTTTGAAACCGCAATCGAATCATATGCCATCTTTAAAGTCACTTGACCATCCTTGTCATTCCACGACCAAATAAGCATGTCTTCAGAAGTGTTCAGCCTTATACCAGGATGAAGAAGTCCGTGTATGTATTTATATATGAATTGTTAGTACATTTATCCATGTGATATTATTACACTTTTGGACCCTTCAGTGCTTTTTTCTTTTGTTGATGAGCTAATAAAGGTGCTCATTATTTAATTCAATTGAAATTTAATCGTGGACTATTTGATTCTTAGTTCGTTGAGTCAATTAAAGTTTATCATTAATCCTTGACTCTTTGATTGTTAGTTCAATGACTCAACAAAAGTATTTATTATTTAATTTTATAAACTTTTTTTTATTCATAGATTAAAGTTGCAAGTCTTAAACATATATATAGATATCATTTTAATTTAAATAATAGATTTCAAAAGTAACGCCTTTCAAAAAAACATTAACAACTTTATATGACAATTCCAAATCCCCTTTTTAAATTTATTTATGCCTTTTTTCACCCTTATATTATAATATTTTCTCATGATTCCAATAAAATTGTTTGACGTGTCCCATGCATGCATCTAACTGTTGGTGAGATGTACGTGGATAGTGTCACCTACACCCTTGTAGGGAAGTTGGGTTTGACAATTTTAGAAAAATATAAAAAATAATAATGAGTTGTTTAACGGTTTAGTTGGGGTGGTTAAAATATAACGTGTGTATTTAAAGGTATGTATTTGAACAAAAGTTTTATTTGGAATAATATGACTTGGAATGTAAGAGTCATTATGCTATATGTCTATTTTAAGTTCCGGCAATGAAACATGTTTTCAAAAATTAAAAAGTTTCGGTCAAACCAATTTTAGCTACTTGTTTCAAAAAATTAAAAAGTTTTGGTCAAACTCAATACTAGGCAAATTTTCAGGATAGCAAAACACAAATTTGGAGTCATCCAATGTTGAGAAGGGATCTATACCTATTGTTATACTCATCTTTCTTGGGTTTTGCTTAACCATATCCCAATCTATAGTTATTAGCTCAACATTGCTTTGAAGAAATCTTAGCTCGTCAACATTGTCTTGAAGAAATCTTAGCTTGTTGTGCGTGAAAGGTCGTATTATTCTATGCATTTTTAGAATTTATATACACTTTAGGTACTTGGTTTATACCTAACAAATGGAGTAAGATTAGAGTTGGGATGGTTTCTAAATGATATTTGGTTTATTTACGGCTAAGTGAGCAAGTGTTGGTGAAACAAAAGAATGAGCAAAAATAAGATTGGCACGCCATTTTATAGATAAGGGTGACGACGGAAAGGGGGACTACAGAGAAACCAACCATAATGGAAGGGGAATTATAGCTTTTTACCTTATGACAAAGTGAACACTTATTTATATATGACCGGGTGTAAGAACATAAAAAGAATTTGAAAAGCTAGATTTATATACAAAATTAAAGGAAGTGATAGAGATTCTCAACTTATTCAATTGTTGCAATGTTGAATCCCCTTGCTCAATTTTTGGCCAATTTCCATCATCCTTCCCATCTTTGGCATTCACTAACTTGCATTAAATTCCCGCAAAATCATTCTTATAATAAAAATCTATCTTCTAATCATCCAATCATAAATCATGATGTGTTGTCATTGTCCTCAAATTAAACCCAATTAAAAAAAATCAAATTCTCCCGTTGTACTTAAAAACAAAAAAAACCATACTTCATCTATCAAAATTAGCTTATATTTTTTATTCTTCCCAAAACAACATGTACAAGGGATTGACCTTACCTCAACATGTCCAAGAAATTCACCATCCAACCAAAGCAACAAAAAGCAAAGTGGAAGTTACTTGCAAAGAAAAAGCATACAGGTGAGTGGAGGTGATGTTACAAAGAGACACGCACACCACGCGTAGTTGGAGGGTGAGATGAGACATGATACATCAAAGTGTGATTATGTGGATTTTCTAATACTATCGTCATTTAGGTGATAAATACAAAGTGTGGGGTCATCCTCTACAAAATCTATGTTGTGAGGGTGTTAGGACCCATGATAGAATTGTCTATCATATCCAATTTACTAGGATAAATTTCAAATAAAAAATCTTTCTTGTGGGGTGATAAGACCTATGAGATAGAATTGTCATGAAATCCAATTTAGTATAATAATTGCAGTTCAGGTTTTGTATTTTATATATAAGTATAACTCATCTTGGATAACTCATCATGGAGGTTTTGTATTTTATATATAAGTATAACTCATCTGGTATAACTCATCATGGAGGTTTTGTATTTTATATATAAGTATAACTCATCTTGGATAACTCATCATGGAGGTTTTGTATTTTATATATAAGTATAACTCATCTTGGATAACTCATCATGGAGTTACTCAGGAATAAGGTTGATGACATGGATGTTGTTAAATGAATTGGATAACTCATCATGGAGTTACTCAAGAATAAGGTTGATGACGTGGATGTTGTTAAATGAATGAGTTGATTGGATTTAAATAAATAGATTGTAAATTAAAATATATGTATATAATTTTATTTATTTATTTATTTTTCAGTAGGAAAAAACTGTATTTTTGTTATTCAAAAGAATAAAAAATTATAATACATAACCAATCAACTTTAAATACTAATTTTCAAAAACATAGAAGCCATAAAAAATGGCATCAAATCTATCCAATCAAAGTTCAAAATACAGACAACCATACAATCACCAAAGCCAAAAGCTTCCCAAAATCTTCCCCACAAAAATAGAGCAGTGAAGTTCCACTCAAGACCAAAAGATGTTCAATGTTCCACTACTTTCAAGCTGGTTTTCAATACATTCCTCCGAACAAAGTATATATAAAGTATATATAATAGACTATGAATTATAATATATATATATATATATATATGGAGTTTAGAATATAATAAAGTTTTTTAATAGCTATTTTGAATTAACATCTATAATAGCTATGTGAAACATTGAATTCTCATATATTGTCTCATATAATACAAAAATAAAAAGTTTACGAAAATATAATAAACAAAAAAACATAATAAACATAATGATTATACCAAGCACAAACATGGCAAAGAAAGTTGATCATGGAAACCTTTAAAAATGCTTCTTCACAAGCACTACTATGGTCCATTACCATGGGCCCAAAAAGCCATGATTGAGTGAAGTTTACCTAACAAGGGGAGACGACTTATCATGACAAAAATCAAAATTTCCATAATAGGAAAATAAATATAAAGAGAATATATATATATATATATATTCATTCCTTAGAAAAAATCGTATTTTTTTATTTCATCCAAGAATAAAAGAAAATTACATTCTGTATAAATACATGTTTCCATGCCAATAAATGGTCCATAACTTTCTTCATGATAAAGATTATACAAAAATAACACACTATAACAATGTCCAGAAAAACAGTGGTACAACCCGGAAATAGTTTTGTGATACCAATGCTAATATAAAGTATATGTTGCAACATCTTTTATACATAGGGTTGAAGATAAGAGAATATATATATATATATGCTTGGGATATAGACATTAATGATGTGTAAAAATAAAAATGCACTTCAAAATGACGGGTAAAATTAAAATTCGCACTTCATTAATGACGATTAATTTTATGAAGTAGCCTGACGTGTAAAATGGTAATACTCCTCAAATTTTAACAATGATTCTAATTGTAAATATTATTATAGATATAATTAAAATAATTATATAAAGAATTAGAGGATGAGAGAAAATTAAGATGTTATAAAGAGGTTACTAGCCCTGAACTAATATATCAAAAGTATATTTATGATATAACTAGCTTATTGAAGAACTTCAACATTGTCAAACTAAGAATGAACTTTCATGAGGTCCATAGTGAAATATGGTGTTGGATGATTCCCAAAACGTTAGGGATGAATCCTAAAACGCTAGGGATGCATGATTTTGTCATCTTTATGATACTAAGGAGGAGAAACATGCAAAACATTTGCTCTTAAAATATATTGTGTGCCTATTAAATCTCATTTTCGAACTTCTTAACCTTTTAACTCATCAAAATAAAATCTTCTTTACAATTTTTTTAAATATAGAAATAATTTTGATCTTAAAATTTAATAATACAAAATTAGTCTTAATGAATGTTAACCATCATTATCATTATCATAAAAAAAACTATATTAAATTCTATAACAACTAACCAACTTTTATTATTGCTTATATATTATAAGTTTTATAAAACTAATTTTTATTATCACTTATATATTATAAATGTTTAGATGTTTGTTATATAAAATTTGTTAAGAGATTACAAATCACATATAGCATTGTAAGGGTGTTTAAGACATATTGGATTTGGAATTATGGTAGTGGAGGAATCTTTACATGGGGACCTTACTATATCATTTCAACAAATCATTTGATGTATGCAAATGTTATTGATATAGATATATTATGATGCAGTAAAGAAGTTTTAGTCTTTTTTTTTATAATTAAGTTAAAAAAATTTAGTTTTTTTATTAATTCTAAAAAGTTAGTCTTGATTTTCAATTTTTTTTCTTTTTTTGTTTTGTTTTTAAAATTTAAATGAGTAAAAAATATTGAAAGCATATATTAATTCATTTTTGTAGTTTCTAAAGAATATTTGATTTAGATCAAATGCTATAAACATTTAAAAAATGTAACTATTAATTTTAATATATATATGTGTATATATACATATACATATACATTTAAAAAAAAAATATTAATGAAAAACATTTTAAATGTAAAATGTTGTAAAACTTAATTTTCAACACAAAACAAAATACACAAAGCTAAAACAAAATGAATATCCTTACCACATAGTACATGGAACTTGTTTAAAAAAAAACACATGATATAAATATGGGTTCTTAGTACATGTAATATTATACTTTTATGTGTAAAAATTAAACAATGTATACCTAAATTATACTAAATATCGTATAGCTTGATACATAATATTTATCAAAATACAAAATGTGTCTATGGTATATATATACATTTTATATAATGTATACTATTTCTTAGTGAAACCCCTCTCGTAACTCATAATATACATGATGTATTTCTTTATTAATATACTAGTAAAAATTATGTCATCCTTCTCACCTTGGATAACTAGAAATATGTGCAAAAACCAGATTACAAACCAGTAACATTTAAATAAAAACTTGCCATGAATATGGGCATTTTTCCCAAGACTACAAAAAGAAACAATGCCAAACCCTACTAAAGTGGTGTAAACCAATGAAAAAGAAGCATGCCCCAACCCTACTAGATCATGTCATCAAGCTATAGTCACACAGAAAACATATGGGCTTTTGGTTTCTTCTAAGGGCGATCCGTCTACCCAATGTATTACTAAGCTTGCGACCTCATCTAGTATCATTTCTCAACCCTCTAAGGTGATCCTCTCTACAAATCGATTTGAAATTATTTCTTCGCTTAAAACAAGGACAGTGGTTGCGCCGAGAGGCGCTCTACAGCCCAGTATGGGGGAGATCTTGTTAGTCGAGTAACAAAATAATACAAAGTAAACCAAAAAAGAATAATACAAAATAAAAAGTAATAAATATTATGTCGGCCATAAACAAAAAAGAATAATACAAAGTAAAAAGTAAATATGAGACTTAAATTAGAGACTTTAGAGCTTAGGATTAGGTGGTAAATATTATGTAGGCCATAAACAAAAAAGAATAATACAAAGTAAAAAGTAAATATGAGACTTAAACTAGAGACTTTACTTTTTACCTTTAATACAAAGTAAAAAATAAATATGAAACTTTAGAGTGTTTGTCCAATAACAAAATAATACAAAGTAAACAAAAAATAATAATACAAAGTAAAAAGTAATAAATATTATGTCAGCCATAAACAAAAAAGAATAATACAAAGTAAAAAGTAAATATGAGACTTAAACTAGAGACTTTAGAGCTTAGGATTGGTGGTTGGGTGGCTCGGGTTTTGCACTCAAGGAGCTATTCAAGGAGAGGCTTGCACCTCGGGAGATTTCATCCCTCTCGGTGCTTGATAGAGCCTAGGATTTGGATCTAGGCTGGTGGTAGAGCCACCCAAGAAAGTTCCAACTCAAGGCATTCCATTCTAAACCCCTCAAACCTTTCAACAACCCATATTCATAAAATCTCAACTAGAAACACTTTTAACTCTTGAAGAAGATGTGCTCCCCGATAGGAAAGAAGAAATATATCATGCACCTGAGAAAACCCACATATAAGCCAATGGTGTGGTAACAATGGAAAATTCCTAGCAACAATTAGAGGAGGAAGAGGTCGATGAGGAGAACCTCCCTAGGAAAGTTGGAAGAAATCCATCAAAGAAAAAACATGAAGAAATGGAAAACAAAGAAAAGAGTTTGGGGATACAAACCGCCATTGAAATCCCTTCAGGAAATGGAACAAAATTCTACTTGCTCATGCCATAAGATAGTCATGTTGGTGGTAGCACAAAACCTCACAATGTTAAATAATGTTAATGGTCTCATGTAATTACAAAAGTTTGGGAAGTAGGTACAAGGAAGAAGCTTTGCGAGACTTGATATGAACAAAAAAGGTAGTTGTTCTCCTCCTTTAGGAGACTAAGCTAGAAAACAATGTTCTTAAGATATGTAAAAAGCAATGGAAAGTTTGTTATTAGGTAGCAGTTAGTGCTAGAGGAGCTTCTAGAGGATTCTACACATGATGGGACAACTCTATTTACAATCTAGATCTCATCCATAAACACAACATTGGGTAATGACATGCCTCACTCATCAATCTCGTGCTAACAAATTTCATACATTCAATGTTTATATGCCATATTTGTACAAATAAAGGAAGCATGTTGTTAGCATAGCTACAAGTACTAAAGGACTTAGATGTAACTAGTAATAACATTTTGGTTGGAGAATTTAATGTGGTTTTGTTAAATAAAGAAAATTAGTGAAGAAGGATAAGAAGGGACCCCTTCTGTGAAAACATGGGCAATATCATGATGGATTGGGATCTTGTGGATATCAAAACCTCTAAAGGGAAGTATAATAGGAATAATAGGCTCCTAGGTCCAAGCCACACAAATACTAAACTTGATAGATTCCTCATACAAAGCACTCTTCTTTTGAACAACTAGATCATTCCTTCATGTGTTTTGGACCACGAGTCCATTTCATTGGTCTTCCATCAACACCAAAATTTCAGGATTTTTCCATTCAAATTTAGTCCCCTTTGGCTTCATGACCCAAAAGGAATGGAAACCATCACATAAGTATGAAGAAATCCGATCGATGGAACTGCATCTTTATGGTAGGGAAAGCAAGCTAAGAGTAGTGAAGCTAGTGTTGAAGGAAAGGGAAAATTAATGTTTAATCTCACCAACCCAATAAATAATATCCATTCAAAAATAGATTAAAACCCTTCAAATCATCATCAAAGAGGAAGAGATCAACAAGAAAAAATATCTAGAAGAAATAACTTTGTTCCAAGATTTAGAAAGATAACATTAAGTAGGAAGAAATGTTGGGTTTGAGGTCACAAAGTCTCTGGCTATGCTCAAGGGATAACTATATTATTCTTTTCTAGAAATAGACCAAGGCTATATTTCCACTTTTATTTTTCAAAGAGATAACTCTTAGTGATGGGAGGAGATTGAATGAGTTTCCAATAATTAAAGAGGCTACACACACTCATTTTGTGGCTTCGTATCCTAAGGAAGAAGATCTTGATCTAGATTTTGTCCAATGATTAGGATTATTTGGAGAACGAAATGAAGATGGCAATATAAAAAGGAAACACGCACATAAATATTTTGTAGAAATTACAATAGTATAGTAAAACCAAAATTCTATTAATGAATGGAATGGAAAAACATTGCAAACTGCAAAGGAATTCAAACTAGCTAAGATGGTGGTAGCTTATCTCTTAAGAGAGATGTGTCATCTATGCTCATTCGCAAGAACTGATTACAAAGAGACAACAAAGGGCCTTTTTAACATAAGCATAAATAGGAAAAAACCCTAACCTTAAAAAACCTAACCCGAGGAGATGAAGCACCAAAAGGATTTGTGAGCCCCGAGGTGGCTAGTTGATATGTCAACTTCCTAGGGGTGCAAATTTTACATATGATCTCCATTTAGGGTGCTCGATAAATTGTTGGAAAGAACTAACTAATAATTACAACCTTTGAGTAGGGTTAGGGAAATCCATGTAAAACATTCCCCCTTCCTCCGTCCCCTCGATTGGCTAATCAAAATTGTTTAGGGCCTCGAAATGTCATCGAAAGTTTGGGACCCAAAATTGTAGAAATTTCCAAGAAGATGGAGAACCATTGTAACTCAGTGAAATATGTGGGTGGCCACCAATATCCACCTAGATTTGTCCTCCCCTCATAGGGAGTAGTGGTCCCCATTGCGTCAAGTTCATCCGTCAAATGAGGAAACTTTTGTCGAATATGATTCTTGGTGAGCCACTTTCCCTAGTGAAGAATTTGCCATAATTTGATGACTCGATACAATTGGATGTTCTACTAGAAAGTTCCTTTCATCTCAGTGTCCATGATTTGGTCAACTGTAGCATTCTCAATGCAGTCAATATTAAGTTCTATGGGGGCCAAGTTCTTGACTATTTCTAAGGTGTCCAAGAGAGGTGGAAAATATGGTCGAAGTAGATCCACATTAAAGATAAGGTGCAATCCGAGGAAAGGGGGGATACTTAACTCAAAAGCATTCTCACCCATTTCCATGGTGATGATTCAAGGCCCATATCAATGTGGGTGGAGGTTCCAATAGGGCCTTCTGGGGCACTCTTTCCGTAAATGTAACCAAACCTTATCACCAACCTATAACTTATGTCGAACCCAATGTTGGTCATGTCATTGCTTATACTTGGAATTTGATCTCTACAAGATATCATGAACTTGTTATTGGATCTGTTGGATCTGCTCAACAAATTTGGATGCCAAATTAGACTCATCTTGAGTATGGGAGGACTCTCCCCTGCGTATATGCAATGGGAAACGCTACATCGATTGGGGATAATGGTTGGAACCCCAAGCATACCTCAAAAGGGTTGTGGCTAATAGAGCTACGAAGGGCTCTGTTTTAGCTATGTTGAATATAAGGAAGGCTCTCATCCCAAGTGAAGGGATGTTTGGTGTTGTACATTCTTAGGATATGCACAATCATCATGTTGACCACCTTCGTCTACCCATCAGTTTGGGGGTGGAAGGTAGTCGATTTGGTTAGCTTGGTGTCCATCATCGACCATAGGTCGAACTAGAAAGTACTTAGGAACCTGCTGTCTGGATATGAAATAAAAATCCGTGGGAGGCAAAAATGAACCCAAACACACTCAAAGAAGAGCTTAGCATTGGCCTCTACTGTGATGCTCTTCTTATAGGGATTTGAAATTGTCATATTAGAGAACTAGTAAACAACCATTGATACATAGCCATTATCGTGCTTGGTTGAATGAAATCCAGACATGTAGTCCATCGAGACAAACTACCAGGGTCTATTTGGGGTGGGTAATGGAGTGTACAATCCTTGCTTCTTGATGACAGGTTTGGAAATGGCATAGGAGATTCATGATCGGATGTACCTACCAATGTCCTGTCAGATCTTCAACTAGTAAAAGTAGTTCTGCAACATTGCGTATGTCTTATCTACGTCGAAGTGCCCTCCCACTCGATTGTAATGTGACCCCCAAATAAGCTTCTCATGCTCGATTGAAGGAACACATAAGTGGCCAATATGGCATAAAATTTCATCATGGAGATAAAATTTAGAGACCAATCTTCCTGCTTGTAATGTCTAATGGGAAATAGTAAAGTCAGGGTCACTATCATACAATATGGGGCCCCTGGATATCTCATGTACACAAGAGTTGAGCACGATAGTTAGCACAACAATTGGAAGTCAATTGAGGCAATATGCAATGTGATTGGTGTTTCCTTTCTTATACTTGATGTTCAAGTGGAATTATTGCAATTATGTGGACCACTTCTGATGGCAGTCATTTTGTAACTTTCCCTGCATCTGCATGAATTGTAGGGGCTTGTGATTAGTGTGGATGATGGTCTCCTTCCTTAGGATGTAACATTTCCATTAATGACAAGCCCGCATAATGGAGTACATATCCTTGTCATAGGTGGTATATATATTAACATAATCAGATAGTGTCTCACTATGATAGGCCATCAAATGTCCATGTTGAGTGAGGATTGCATTGATAGCATAGTCAAAGGCACCTGTCTCAATCTCAAAACGTTTTTGTAGGTTTGGTAGAATGAGGATTGGCATCGAGCAGAGGCATCATTTCAGATTATCAAAGGATTTATGCTGTTATGTACCCCAAGTAAACTTGGCTTTGGATCCACCCTTGGTTACTTGGTTCAAGGGCTAAGCAATATGAGAGAACCCCAACACAAACCTGCGGTAAAATTTGACAAGGCCCAAGAAGATGTAGAGCTCTATTAGATTTATCGAGGATGGATAATCACGAATGAATTAGATCTTGGTTGGGTCCTCATGAACCCCATGTTCATCCACGATGTATCCCAAGTAGTGAATTCTCTCCATGCCAAATTAGCATTTCTCCAAATTGGCGTACAATTTGTGTTGGTGCAAGGTAAGGATCCGTTGAATGTGTTGAAAGTGTTCCACACAAGTTCTGTTGAAGATGATGATGTCGTCTAAATATACGACCACAAAAGAGTTTGTGAATGGGTGCAATATATCATCCATAATCCTCAGAAATGTTGTTGGGCATTAGACAAGCCGAAAGGCATGGCCAACCACTCAAAAATGCCTTCTTTAGACATGAAGTTTGTCTTCCATACATCGGCCTGCTCAATCACAACTTGGTGGCAATCTATCTCCAAATCAATCTTACAAAGATCTTGGCACCCTTAAGCTAATCAAGAATATCATCAATCTAGGGGATTGGGAATCAATTCTTGATAGTTATTTTGTTTAGGAATCTGTAATCAATACAAAGTCGCCATGTCCCATCGTTATTATGTACTAACAATTTGGGATCCCACAAGGTGAGGATCTTGGCCAAATGTGTCATTTTTGGATGAGCTCTTGAATCTAACGATTTATTTCCCATTCTCTAAACTTGAGAGTGTTTATATACTAGGCCATTAGGTAAATGAGCACTAGGTATCAAATCAATTGAATGTTTAACCTGAGAGTGCAGAGGCACCCATTTAGGTGAGGCAAATATATCTTTGTATTCTTCTACAATATTGTCCAATTGCTTTTTTTGTTTAGAGATACCTCCGGCCGAGGATGTGGCAATTGTAGTGACCTTCCATCCACCTTCTGAACGAACCATGAAAATGACAAATTTCCCATTCTGAGATATGACCTTCCGACATTGCTTTATGGAGATCAAGGAAACCGTAGTAGTCGATACTACCTTTGGTATCCTGTAGAGTTGGCCTTACAAATGAACAATGACACTACGATTCCTAGAATATAATAGCATGACGTTTCCACATATAGGGTTTTCCTACAAGAACATCACAAAATCCAATTGGGGAAAGATCACACAGTACCTCATATTTGAAATGATTGATGTCGTACGATAGGCCCTATACTTCACATCCATTTAGGTACAATGGATATAAGTTCTTGGAAGAGGGAGCACATGTCCTAGATCTAAACTTGTGCTTTTTTGCATCTATTTTGAAGTAGGGAGCTTGCCTTCCAACGTCCACAGAGCCTTTTTTGTGCACATGTCCCAATTCAATTTTTCTTTGAATTCCAACCTTGGATATTTGTAATTCTAAATTATTTCTAGTGGTTTCCCTCTAAAGCTAATTTTATTTGTTTTGATTTTTTGTGTAAGAAACACAGTAGCTTAGATTTACCTGTGTATATAGTCATCCCTACTTTCGAGTAAAATGTTAAATGTTTCTAAAGACTAGAGAGAGAGAGATCTATTACATATATTTAGTATATATGTAATATATATATATATATATAGGATTGCATAAACTTGGAAATGTATATTGTTTCCAAAACAAGGATGACATGAAAACCCATGTTCATGAATGGTCTCTCCATGTAGGGCCAACATGATTATGCTACTATTTCCCCTTTTATGTTTCATAAGGTTGCAATGTATTTGGGAACATTTTACATGCCTTCTGTTGTGATCTCTCATGGGCCAACTGAAACTGACCCAGGATAGGAGCCTGAAATGTATAATTCTTTGTTAGATCTTTTTCTCTCAATCAGCTTTGCTTTATGTCATATTGTATAGGGTAGATGCAATTATTTGTCCTTTTTTTATTCTTAAGGTTGCAACATATTTTGGAATATTTAACCTACTTGTTGTGGTGATCTATCGTGGGTCAACTAAAATTGATGATTGACACATGCATCTATGTCAACATCATCTTTGATGATTGTATGGAGGACATATAATCATGTTAACATCTATTAGTGGCACTTAACAATTGTGTAAGTTACCATTGCTTCTTATTCACAAACCTAATTGTTCATAAATAGATTACCGAAGTCAGAAATATGGGTTTAGAATCAAAGATAAGCATAATCGAAATATGGGCTAAAATCAAATAGGAATAAGAAGCCACAAGGTTCTACACGATAACTTTGTAAGGAATAAGACAAGCTCCTCCAAATACCCCGATACTTCACCCCTTCCCCTCAATAATGACTACATGACACACACACACACACACACACACACACACACACACACATTCACTCATTGCATATGTGGGCTCTTCATTAGGTCAACCATTATTAAATATACATTTAACCCCATATATGCGATAATGCCCCTTCGGGTCATATCATATACATTTAACCCCATATATTCCCCCCTTGGGTCATGAAATTTTTTAAAAACCTTGTTGTGCATAAATGGTATATGCATTAAGTGTAGGCTCGTTCCTTTGTAGTGTCAGTTCAAAGTTTGAGAAATGGTGGTTTCACTATATAGGCCCAAGGCAAGATGAGCTCCATAAAACTTCTCTAAAAGTTGTGCTATAAAATTCAATAACTTGTACACACATGGAGACGTGTGATGTTGAACAATGCATTTTGCAACTCTATATCCAAAAACAAAATGAACAAAGATTTCACTTCATTTTATAAATGTGAGTAAAGCAAAGATGAAAGAAAAACCAAGTGTGTTTGAATGGTGTCGTCACATTACACTAATATGATGGATAATTCATATGTAAGAGATATACAATGGCAATCCCAAATCCATGACAAGTTGAATTCCCATAACATGGACATCAGTTCCTCACAAATGATACTATTGCAACTTGAATGCAAAAATTGATTCAATTTTAACACAACATAAAACTTAACTAAGATCATATCACTATAAATTACCAAGTACACCAAAATTTTACACATACTTTTATTAAAAAAATAATCACAATAAAGAAAATTATTGATATAAAAATCATGTTATTTTTAAACTTATATGTTATCACTCACCAACCCTAGTAATCATTATAAAATAATGAGCAAAACAAATCACAACATATTTCACCTAATCCTCTCATCATGTCTATAACTGTTAGCTCCTCGTTATAAAATAATGAGCAAAACAAATCACAACATATTTCACCTAATCCTCTCATCATGTCTATAACTATTAGCTCCTCAATGATGAATTCATCAAAACCTCAAACTTCCATTTACGTACACATGCACAAAAAACAAACCCCAATGGACAATCCAAAAAAGATTGTTCCTCCTATCTTGTACATTATATCCACCCTTAATACATTTGGCATTCCCCTTCCTAGCGTGGAGGATTTTTTTTTTTTGTCTTTTTAAAGATTGTATGTGAAGATAAAGGCGTGACACTATTTGGAGATTGCAAATGATTTTACCTTATTTTTTATTCCAAATGATGAGATTTGAAGACACCGAGATATTTATAAAGTTATATAATAATTTAAGGGGATAGTTTTGTTTCAAATTATATAGGTGTCACACATCAAATGATTTTATACGTGGATTGCCTTTTGAATTTGCACATATTTCCATGCTCTATTATGGCCTTTGAAATTATTAATTTAGTAACTTTATTTAACAAATTTCAGTGTAGCGATGATGTTTTCGTTGTTACTTCAAATTTTTTATTCAAAAACTCTGAACTATATTGTTCAATTGGCATAAATGCCTTTTACATAATCATCATCAGAGATATGCTTTCAGCTTACATAGATTTATTGCAAATAACTTCATTTATCCTATTAAAAAATACTATAAACTTGTCCAAAAAAAATCACTTATCAAAAGATAAATTTTTACATTAACTCAAAAAATACTTCTCCACTATTATAGAACTAATGTGAATGACTATTTGAGATTAATCTACACCCTCATTGTATCACCACATAGATTAGCTCCATGGGCAATAGATTAATTAAGGAAAGGTCTCGGGTCAAGTTCCTTAATGATGTCTTTTTTTACCTCCCAAACTTTCCAGGTGCCTTTCGGATACTGAAGTCTCATCTTTGAAGGTTGATCTGCTTGTACATTTTGTTCCATGCATATATGTTGGAAGGAGACATCTTCAAAAGATGCATGCACTCTATAGATATCCCCATACAAAGGCTTCAGGAAAATATTCTTTGGAGGTCTTTTCAGATTAAGCCACTCAATCACTAATAGCGAGTCCCCAAAGATCTTAATATTTTTCACCCCTTTTGTTATTGTCGGCTTCAAGACCATCTTAACAACAATAAATTCAACTTATTGTTTGTAGTAATGCCTATCCCTGCTGAAAATTTATACCAATGGCAATCTAAGATAAACAATAATCCCCCTACTCCCCCACTGCCCGGTCTACCTTGTATAGCACCGTAAAAGAACAACATGCTTTTGACTTATCGATATGTTCCCCTTCTATCCTTCTCTTGGGTTTATCCTTTTTTATTTGAGGGAATTGCTCCAAAATAGCTAGATTCTTTGCGGCATAAATGTGAGGAGGAATAAAGACATCTTGGAAAATCGCGGGCTAGCCAGGCCCCCCATATCATTAGGAGATGAAGGGCTCTATAAGCCAGAAAAATAGAATTGTTCAACCACGATTATAATACAACTTTAATCTCTCCCCCCTCCCAAATAAATGGAATGCCAAGTCGATGACCTATCAAGACTTTGGTTAGTAGAAGTACTTTTGCAATACAACCATTGTTTTCTCCATGCTCAAATGCCCTATCATCCAACTATAATGTGCTTTTCAAGTCATCTTCTCACACTCGATTAAAAAAACAATGGCATATTCAATGGCTTAGAAATTTATCATGGAAGCATAAATCTGAGGCTTGTTCATATGCAGTTAGTGGTGGGTTAGTGTCTTGTATATAGCATCAAATTTAGGATCGTCGTCATATAAACAAGGGCACTTTGAAGTCTTATGTCCACAAAAAATGAGCATTGTTGTTAATACCACAAACAGAGGTGAAATAAGGCAGTTTGCAACCCAATCAATGGTTCAATTCTTGTACTTAATGTTCAAGTGGAATAGTTGAAGGCACATGAATCATCTCTATTAGTGTTCATTGTATATTTTCCCCATGTATGCATAAATTATAGAGGTCTTTGATCAACGTAGATGATTCCTTCCTTTCCCATAATAAAATACTTCCACTATCAACAAGTATAGACAATGAGATGGAGCTCCTTGCCACAGGTGGTATATTTGTGAACAATGCTAGAAAGTGTCTTGTAGTGAAAGGCCACTAGAGGTCCGAGTTGTGTGAGGAATGCATTGGAAACATAATTTGAGGTGTATGTCTCAATTTCAATCAATTGTTGTGAATAAGGAAAAATAAGGTCTAACATCGTGTACAGGCGAGGCTTTAACGCCTTGAATGCTTTTTATTGTGCCTTGACTCAAGCTAGCTAACTTTCCTTTGGCTACATCTCCCTTGTCACTTGGCTCAAAGACCAAGTAATATGAGAGAACCCAAACATGAAGCTATTATAAAAGCTGGTGAGACGTAAGAAATTGTGAAGATCCATTACTTTATTTGGGGTCAATTGATTGTACAAGACTTGGATCTTCACTGGATTCACATGCACGCCACGCTTGTGCATGATGTACCCCAGATATTGAGTTTATTTAGATATCGATGAAGCATTTCTCTTGGTTTGTGTATAGCTTATATAATTGCAAGGTGCTCAACACTTGATGAATGTGCTTGAGACGCTCATCCCAAGTTCTAATAAACATGAGGATGATGTCTAGGTAAGTTCAAGACATTATAGTCAATACAAAGTCTCCATATCCTTTCTTTCTTTTGAAGTAACACAAGAGGACTCACTTTTGTAGAGTGAAAAGCTTAATTGAATGTGAGCCTTTGATTTTAATTCTTGAATTTGGGATTGATCTCTTAATTCTCCATAAAAGAGCATTTGAATATAAAGTCATTGTAGAGTGAAACATAAAACATTAATACTACTTTTTTTTTTTTTACAAGATAGAGCACTGGCATGCGTTGTTAGGTGAAGGCACTGATAAGGGGGGGTCTGGGGTTCAAACCAGAGTGGGGACGGCCACAGCCGGACACCCCAGCCACCCCTTCTATTGAGGCAACCCCTTACATTAATACTACTCTACTTTTACATTCAACGTTTATACTACTCTACTTTCACATATATAATTGTTTAAATGAGAGTAAAAAAACAAAACAATGTGACCTACTAGCTCATCATTGCGCCAAGAGGTGTTTTCTACAACCTAGTATGAAGGAGAAGTGTAATTCTATGCTCAACGTGGAGTTGACATGTGACACTTTAATAAAATAATAAAACATTAAGTATACAAAAAGTTTATAATGTCGACCTTAATATAAAGTTTAAAACCGATATGAGGGAGAAGTGTAATTATGTGTTCAACGTGGAGTTGACTTTATGGCAATTTAATAAAATATCTAGTAAATACATTTTTTTTAATGTCGACCCCAACCTTAAGTTCAAAACCAAAGAGATCAATATTCCAAAAAATTACAACTAAAAAATTAATTAACTTGGATACTTCTTACTATGTGATGTGAAAGCTGAACCGTGATTAAATAGGAATTTGAGCACATATGAGAGATTTACATATTAAACCAGTATAAATCCATCTTAACTTTAGTTCTACCAAAAACCAAGAGGAATCAAATCTCTTGAAGTGCAAACCTTTCCTAAAATTTTACATTTTAAAAAATATTAACACCTCAAAAAATTTGATATTATGTATAGAAATGTCTCATCCATAACAAATCAATGATTTCAAATCCGAAATAATTAATAACTTTAACTTTTTCAGTGACAAATCAATGATTTCACATCCAACATCATTGATAACTTTTAACTTTTTCGATAACTTTTTCAAAGATTTCAAATCCGACATTATTAATAACTTTAACTCTTTTCACGCGCCAGAGTGTTTGGCAACATTTGAATTGAAATGATATATTGTCGACTTCATTAAAATACATTTAATTTTTCATTTTTCCCAAAGAGTGACTGCATCATCCTACCGATTCAACCTTATGTCTCAACCAAAGGCACAATCATTATATTTCTTTGGACTGACTTTGTTTTTCTTTTCAATATCACTATTTACATGGATTTTTAGATTTTTACTATTTATATGGACTTTTAGTGTCCCTACATATATGGATTTTCAGTAATCGATATTATGTATATTATATTTTTATCAAGTTCATTAATTAGTAAAGTGTAGATACAATAAGTTTTATTTGCTTCTTGCATTGATAATGCATTTTGAGATGACATTGATAAGGTGGGAAAGCTTTTGTTATTAGTTTTTAGTCGAAATTCATGTCTTAATGAAATTAATTATGCATTTTTTTGCTCTAACATGTGCCCTCTCACTAATCAAATATCATCTCAATGACAATAACTATAAACTTAATTCCTTTGACAGGTGTTGCCTCACCAATCATATATCATCCCAAAGATAATAACTATGCACTTAATTTATCTGATAAGTGCCAACTCACCAATCAATATCATACTAATGACAATAACTATGCACTTGAATCCTCCTCACATATCTTCTTCTATCGACTCGCTACTATCAAGCACTTTGCCTTGCTACTTTAGCTTGATATTATCAACCTTAATAAGCATCTGCACTGTGATCGAACACGGTTCCTCAACCAAGTAAAAACAAAACTTACTTTGTCATCTTTGAATTCAATTCAATGTTGCACAGTTCTATCACTATGCCAAATAAGTTATATTAATCTCTAAGCTTGGTATTATAGTTTGCTTGCAATAATTGTTACAAGAAAACCAAATTTTGAGCTTACCTTAACTAGAAGTTGAATGTGCCCTAATAATGCTTGACTTCTTCATGTGTCATTTCTGTAGTATCCATTGAGAAAAACAATGGCATTCATGTAAGTCTAAGAAAAAATCACCCAATGGTTTCTTCTTGTGTTTTTATGATTATATATGATCTTTTTAGGCAGAGTTGGGTTTTCCACGCATGTTTGAGGGGACACACCCAGTTGTTATTGATTCATAACCAACATCTAAACTATTTGAAACAACATTAGAGCAAGTAACAATATCAGAGTTAACAACATCTTGATTAATAACATTTAAGTAATCGACACTAACATTTGAACCCATGACATCTGCCTCTCCACTTCAATAGTATTTGATCGACCCTCATAATCTCCTCTATATGAAATTCATATGTGTGAGCCATGGTGAAAATCATACGTCATCATTCAGGTACATGGTCTCTCTTGTTGTGACCTTTACCCATAGGACCTTGTTGTGACCTTTACCAATAGGATGTTGTCTAAGACAATCTTTTGTATTCATAAAGCATTTTCCAACCAACTTGGATCAAGCATGGAGCAATAACCTATTTTTTGGTTTGACTCCACAGATCTATTCCACGTTAGATCTATTTTTCGGTTTGCGGAGATAGTTATCTGCATCAAATGATGTATATATGAATCTATATCATATGATTTTTTAAAATTTTTTTATTCTAGGTAGAGAATCAAGGTATAACCAAAAATACAATTATTACAATAGGTGCTCAATAAAAGCATCATGTCACTTAGAAGAATTGAACCTAAGTAGGGAAGGCAACAATCATTCCTCCCAACCACTTAAACTACAACCAATGGAAAAATATATCAAATAATTTATATATGATTAGTTAGTAAATTTACCCATATGATTATTACACTTTTCAACCCTTCAATTTATTAGTCCTTGCTCCGCAGGGATTATAGCGATCGCATGATTGCCTGATTGCCTTTGACCAGCTTTATTTTGATTATATAATTGAATGTCATGTATAGTTTTTAGTTATTTTGATATTAAAATGATTTTTTAATAAATTAAAAATATTTTTAAATTTTTACAAAATTAGATATTTAATTTTGTGATTGGTGCATTACATTGATTTAACTATTTTCTCCTAGTGTGCAAAATATTTATCAAATTATAAAAACAATAAAATTTTAAAAATAAAACAAAAAACAAAAACTTGACACGTTATCCTTATTCATTATGAATCATTAATGAAACTATACATCAAAATTGCATTTGGTTGATTTGGTTGATATGATTTAACAGATTAAGGTGGTGACCTGCATGTATCCCGTACTTAGATTCAATACAATTTTAATTCAACACAATTTTAACCTTTCGGACGGCTGCTGATGTGATTGCATCCTTGCATCCATAAGATGAGTAGACATTATGTTATTGGTACAATCATTACATTCGATACTCGAAGCCAACTCTCCACAGGCCTTCTCACTCTGCGGATTTTTCAAATTTACTGATGATTTTTAACAGAAATGTTATGACCCACAGCCCCTCTAGCGGTAAAAGAAACGTTATTATAATATGCAAGTCACCTTACCTTATATGTCATAATGTCGTCGATTAGCCGGGTAAGGTAGCTAGTCTGCTCGATGAACACATTTTTGGATCGGGGATAATCGATTTGCTCAAAAACCTCTCGTGGAACGGGTTGGCCCATTAACAATACTACAGTCACCAGCAATGGACGCATAGCGCTAGAAATAATCCCGTTTTTTATGTAGTCATCTAGGTTGGGCACCTGCTTAGCCGCCTGCCATTCCGATTCTTGCAAATAGCTCAGGAGATATTCCTCTTGCTGTTCAAATGGAAGAAATTTAGGATTAAACATTAATTGATTGATGTTCATATGGAATAAATGTAGTATTAGACATTAATTGACAGTACAAGCTGTTGGAAAAACTTAATTACGAGTTGATTGCCTGATCGTGATCTCCAATTTACAAATGTCACTTCATAGTGAACTGCCAATGAACCACACAGGTGCCGACATTATCTAAATTTTGTTAAAATTTGTTTAAAGAGGATTACTTACAACATTCTGAAAATAGATAAGCCAATCGCTCCCTTATTCCTTTTCAAACTCCGAAGCCACTTCATGAACCATGCTGTAATAGATTTTGTAACAGACTTTCATATAATCCGGAAGATTTTCTGAGAAGCTGAGGTCCCATCTGAAACCAGAAAAATCTTTATATTAGCTTTTAAATGATCAAGATCATAATACTCCAAAGAACTTTTGTATAACTTTGTTTAGCTTGTAATTGAAACTCTGGAATCATGAGTACCTTCGTCCAGCCTCTGTGAAGAGCCTCAAATCTTCAAGGTTTCCGTATGTATCATACATGTCGTCCAGAACAGTCTGCAAGCACGCCAGTTTGGTAAAGGTGACTCTGCTTTTGGCATATTGGGGTTCATAAGTCCCCGCTGCTATTAAAAAGTAATATTCCATGGGCCTCTCCCTAGCAAAGGTTAACTGACGCAACACTGAATCTCTAAACCAGCTGTGCAGGAATTTAACATCATTATCGGAACAACAACTGCTTCTAATCATTTATATAAATTCTTTTCAGGAGTTGAGTCACATCATTTTGATCCTGTGAAAATGTGAACAGTTAGACACGATTACTTACCTCATGATATTCTTCATCTCTTCTTGGTGGATGGATTGGACAATGTTGAAGTCCAATTTTGCCAACTCTAAAAGCTTTTCGTTGTCTATAGAAGGTAGCCTGAAGGAAGAAATCACACCCAGTCCCCCACGAAATAAGCGGCACACGCAAACCCACAATATTACCAGCAAGGAAACAAGTTTTTTATATGCATTGTAGTATTAGCAAGCTGGTTAAAACCCTGACACGTCAGGAATGGGATAAGCACTGGAAATATCTATGTCATCACTGGTCACTGTCGGTAGTAATGGTAGGGAAAGTGGCGTAACTCGGTCTAGCATGACATTGAAGTTGGCAGATATGTATCCTTATTCTTAATACAAGTCAACATATAGAAGATAATATAGTACTTTTCATTTTTGTCCATCACAGAGTCTGAACTTGAAGCATCTATGAAATTATCCATTACAAAAAATTGACACTCATAGCTTTCATTGAGAATGATAAAAACAACCGCATAAAATGGATAGTCTATGTTCAAAGAGAAAGCAACTTGGGAAACAATTAATCTGGAGGTGTCACCTATAAATCCCTTTTGCTAACCGTACATAATCTGGTCGATACACTTGGCAATATCTCTTTGTTTCCAGTCTTGGTAGACTGGCGTACCAAGAAGTCTCCAGCGTGTATTCAATCTAACAATCACAACATATTGAATTCAATGTCATAATAAAAGTTCAAATTAAGCTAACTGAGAAATCATATTTTTTCTATTTACCTCTCTGCTTAGATTTCTTTTGCGGTTCCATGCACTAAAAGTTTCGTTTCTTGTCAAAGCTTGTCTTAAATATTGAGTAGCTAAGCCTTTAGTCTCATCCATAATATTTTCTCCAGGAAATGCAAGTTCCGAAGCTTGATAAAGGCTCAACATGTTTGCTACTTCCTTGTTAAATTGATCTTCCGAGCCGAGGAATTGTCCATTACTTCCCTCCGCTAAGTTCTTGAAAACCACTGTTATTGTAAGGGTATTATAAATGTCACAACAAACTAAGACAGTCAGTTGGTATATGGAAACATCCATCTAAAATACTGTCTTCTGATCCCTAGAGAGACGAAGGTAAAATACATAATGCTTATCCTGATGTCTACCTGGAGTCACATTATACCGATGCAGTCGAAGCAATCGAAAACCCAAAGCAGTGATCTCAAGATCTGCTATGGAATTCAAACTGTTACACCCAATTCCTTTTTCGTTCCAGTGACTGCATACGATATTAAGTTTTGTCATGCATAAGAATTTTGTAATACAATTGAGCTACTTATTCAATTTGAAATCGAATCGAACAGCGTTACGAAGTTGGAAAACGGATTACCTGTAAACGAAATCAAGAAATTTGTTGATTTCCTTTTCAAAGTGTCTATCGATACCAAGGCGTTCAATATTGTCCACGACCAAAAGACGTTCAAATATATCCACAGGATACATGCAAGGCACTGTATTCAACAATAATTAGTTTTTATTTAAACTTAAATACTGGCCAAAGGGAAAAAACTTTAAGAGTAAGTTGTCAATACCAAAACTGCCATACTTTTCCAATAATTGTTCAAGTATTCGAGGCATCTCATGTCTTCTATGTGCAAGAAGACGCAGGCGGTAGAGGCAGGTGAGCTTAAGAAAGACCCATCCTGGCTTTGAATTTCTAATATTCTTTTCCAGTCGACGATGTCTTGTATTCCCTCTAAGGAATACTTCAAGGATGATGGACCGTGATGAATTTCCTCCCTGTGGTATCTGCAAAATATATATAACATTTGAAACCCGCAGAAGCTCATCAGTTTTCCAAATTCCAAGCTTAACAAGAAGTAATGGTTTAATATAAAAGGAGTTCTTACTTCGCTAATCTCTCTTGCCATCTCGTCCGCAGCAGATCCATATATGGCAGGTCGTACGACAGTCTGATGTCGAGAGATTCGACCTCTTTTAACAACGAAGGAAAGATGAGCTCAAAGTCCGTTACCAGAGTGTCTTGATCACTATCATCCTTCAGTGATTCTAGATGGCTTTTTAGGAATTCAATGCCTAATACATATTAAAAAATACAATATAGCCCTCAGGTTGGATTTATATTTCTACATTGATATTATTCCATTCAGAAACGCTAGGTTATCTGATATTATTCCACTCAGAAACGCTAGGTTATCCTACATACAGAGAAGTTAGGCGCACTTTATTATCAATATCAAAGAAATGCATTGCATGTCCATTATTCTACTGATCAACAAAGCTTTGCTACTTTTTTTTTTTTTTTCAATGTGGTTCACTAATCGGCTTAGCCGACCGCTACATCCACGAAATAATTTCCGGTGGACCCGCCCCGAAGGGGTTTCCACCCCGCGGACGCTGCGTGCCTAACCCCAAGAGAGTTGATGAGAATGGATCCCGTGACCTCACATGCTGGGAGGCCTAACTTCCGAGAACACATCCGATCGAGCTAACTCTTGGGGCTAACAAAGCTTTGCTACTTAAATTAATGGATCTATGAATTATTTTTTGAACTACAATACTCTTCTCACATGCTATTCCTTTTTAGGCAAGACTACCTGATGAATGCTTAGACCCCTCCCTACCTGTTCTATCAGATTTGATCATATCAAACATTTCAAAGTAAAGTTGGACAGGGCCCGGCTATTTTTCTTCAATTAATACAACTAGGCAAGACTACCTGATCAATGCTTAGACCCCTCCCTCCCTGTTCTATCAGATTTGATCATATCAAACATTTCAAAGTAAAGTTGGACAGGGCCTGGCTATTTTTCTTCAATTAATACAACTACGGTAAATTACTGGGCGAATTAATTCATATACTTCCTCTAATCACTAGCTAAAAATATATGTTTAAAGTAAATTATCATACATGTTGAATTACTCCTCAAAGAAAAGGAGGAAACTACAGGTAAAGGTTTAAGAGAACCCCCACATGGAGAAAAGGAAAATGCTACAGAGAGTACAAGAACCTCTATGCAGAGGTATGCAAGTAAATATGAAAAGAGAAAAAAAAATCTATTCTAGCAGAATATGCAAGTAAATACGCAAAGAAGTAAATACACAACTCTCTATTCTTAGCCCGCACACAAAAGAGAAGAATGTGCATGCAGTAGTGTAGAAAAACGCATGCAGAGAGAAAAGGGAGAGAAGTGCACGAGAAAGTAAACATTTTGATGAAGGTAAAGAAAGAAGGGAATGCACAATAGTTTATGAGGAGGGCCACACAGTGGAAAAGAGGAGAAATCGCGCGAGTTAAGATAATCCAGACGTACACATTCATTAAATTTCTTTATAAAAAATGGATTATTTCTAAACACATGACATACCTTTCGAGAGAAGATCTCTTAGTGTCTAAGAAGAACAAGAATACTTGTCCACCATATTTTCTCTTGGTTTCAATTTTGGACAGAACGTATTCCCCTGTTTCCTGTTCTTTTGTCCCAATGGTTTGCTTCATGATTGAAAAGTTAATAGTTAAATGGATTCAAAAACTTAACACATGTTATATTGTTGTATTGTACATAGACAAGTGTCTATCCATCTGTCAATGTTGTATTGTACATAGACAAGTGTCTATCCATCTGTCAAATTGTAGATGTATTATAACAACGTGTTCGCCATATTTAAGAAGGACCTTGAACCTTTTAAACTTAAAAATGCACAAATTCAACTTAACTTTTGACCATGAACTTACTTTTTGATTTAATAATTTTGAAATCGGCCGAATTTGATACATTTCTACATTGACAGAAACGATGAGGATTGGGTGGTTGTTGATAGCCTACAGCCACAATTAGTCGTCTTCTCCTCTTATTCATGTTTTTGCAATGACAGAAACGAGAAACGATTGATTTTCAAACCGCCATATTCTAGAATTTTGTCATTTTGAATATTACTAGCCTGTAATAATTCATGGCATCAATGCTGAACACAACGAAAGAACTAAAATTCCAATATTGTACTGAATCTCTTGCCAAAAGCTGATGCTACCAGATTTGATGGAATAGGCATTATTATTTTCATTAATTTTCTTCACACAGTGGGACCGTGCAATGACTTCGCAAATCTACTAGAATGGTGTAATGGCTTTTGCAAATAAAGCTTTGGTCGTGGCATTTTCCTACAACCATCTATGGTTGCTTCGCCACGTATATGCAAAAATCTGTACAAGAGTGGTCACAAGTTTACATGCCATAAGATTGCATGGACGGGGTGTCACTCACTCTCAACTCGAGTTATTTTTATTTCAATAAACAATGATAATTGTTGAGTTGATCCCCATCTTTACGTGGACTAGGTGTCACTTGCTCTCAACTCGGGTTTTATTTTTTTTATTTCAATAAACAATGATAAGTATTGGTGTGTCTTCGTCCCCTTGGTGTAACTTTTCCTAAAATAGTTGTTAATTATTATTGTAATTGATTTTTCATTTACATCTTGCTTTTGGTGGAGGTATATAAATGGTTTTTCTTAACCTGTAAAATATGAATATTGTCTTCAAACACTTGAATATCTACTTCAACTAAAAGCTAAAGCATGAGATCAATGATGCTTACCTTTTGATTCATTTTCTATCCACATTCAGATCAGGGGATGTTTTTTCACTTAATTCAATCTTTACTGGCTGATTGTCTTCCTCTCCTTTGCAGGTTCACTTCTAAAATGAGTGGATACATTCAGTTTTGCCTTCAACATCAGAGGATCGTTGAGGCCATTGTGATTTAATAGGGAGGCAAGACTACCAGAAATAGATGAAGCAGTAACATTTGATCTATCTACTTGATCCTTCTGCTTTTGGAAAGGTTCAGCGTTATAGAATATGGATATCATCTTTTTTCCATCCAATCTCTTAAAGTCCATGGATTCTCTTAATGCAATAGATACATCCCGCCTACAATCCAACTCATCACCATCAGCAAAACAATTGATTGGAGCTTCAAGAGAGGGTAATGAATCACTGGCAGATCGTCGATGAGAAGTCTTCTTTGTTGGGGATTCCAAGGGAGACTTTATTAGATCATCATTCCATGGTGGCTGAAAATGTGCAAGATATTCCATAGGGGGTAAGCACTAATTCTTTGATTTGTTATTGTGTAAAGGGAAATTGGACCAACCTTTGAAGGAATTGTAATTGGAATCTACAACACTGCACTGTATCCAATGGTATGAAATGGTGTATTTTTGGACAGTCATGGGGTATATTTGTAGTTTGTCCCCAAGTCCCCGTTCAGTTGTCATCAAGTCCCTGGCTTTTGCCATTAGTTACAGTTTGGGATAATGTTCACAGCTGCACATTAAACAGTTTCCCTATCTTGCCATTATTTTTCCTACAACGGAGAAACAAATAATATACGTGGAAGAAAATTTAAAAAAAGATTGTAACATTTGTGATAATTGTGATATTATCTCTGTTTTTAGCTTTATTTCAATGACGGGACTACAATTTGCATCCTATGAATGTATCTTCTTTTCTATTTATTTTGAGACACTAAGAGCTCAAATTCTAAATGTTTGAGGAAAATGTTTCAACTTTGATTGGCTTGCATTAAGAGCATAATTGGGAAAAGCACAGTCAACATTTGTTGGTTACTCCAAATTTACCTAAATATTGAATAAATCACCACTACTTCCATACTTTCCTGTTTTGGGAATTTATTCAGACGTATTTAAATAGTTTGTTTTCGTAACTACCCAGAAGCTGTTATTTGAGAAAATGGTTGTAGATTATAATTGCTTAAATGACATATACATTGAATTCTTCTCATAAAATGGATCTTAAATTTGTACCTGATATTGGGTATTTCATCTCTCCCAAAACCAGAAACAATGCAGTTTGCAGCTCAGTCTCATACAAGAATTCCATATTTGCCTTCAAATCTCAATGCTTCATTGGAGTAGTCAAAAGAAAAAGCTTTGCATAAGACTAACAGTTCAATTAGTGATTACCTTGTTTAGGTAGCTATTGGCTTGTTCCAGCTTTTCTTTGTACAGTTACAAACCCGTAACCATCAGCATTGATACCAGTCACTATTACCTCCACTTCTGGAGTCCCTTGTCAATAAGGTGAGTTGCTCCTACTACCGTTTATGTTCCACCAAAATATCTGCCTTTTTCGCGGGCTCTACCTTTGCCTTTGCTGTTTGTGCCTCTACCTCTACTGGTTATAGGTCAATTAAGTATACTGAATCTTCGGCTGCCTCTACCGCCGCTGAGTCAACTGCGGGTGGATCTCAAACCAAACGAAGGGAAGCCGGGGTTACTAAGGGATGGAAACACGTTGCTGGTGAATCTGCTTCTGTATATGTAAATGGATTCTCCCTTGCTTGGTGAGCGTACTTAGGGCAATAAATACCTTGGTGGGCTGCTTAGCCTATTGTTTGATGCTATGCTCCAACTGGACATAGTTCTTGCATCGTTCGGTTCTCTCTTGCACATAGCTATTCTCAGTACGTTGGGAATTAGCCTGCTGGACATGACTCGTGGTACACCAGGCATAGCTACTTTCGCTCTCACACTGTTTCTTTCTTTTATATATGATGGCTCCCGCTATTGTCATACTTCCGTTGCTAGCGTTACTCGCCGTGGTTATGCCTTCTTCATACTAAGATATAACGCGTTATAAGAGCCGTTTATAGTCCACCCTTGACTCGTATATTCCCATCCATCCTCAATATGATCCTTCGCGATTAGGTCTTAAATAAATAAGGTAAAACGATTAGCTCATAACTACGTCAAAGAATATAAACTACGTACTCTAAAGGGTAATAGCATATGTAGTAATAAAAGCTCGAGGACAACTCGCGGAGCCTGCCTAAGAATAACAGTTTACATTGTAAGAAGATTCCTGGGATGCAAGCCAACTACAGGACTATATGAACCGCGATTCTATCATCCAAAGCATGTTATTTGACAGGGATTCTTCTGGTATGAAGATTAGAAACTGTCGCTGGCATGTACCCAACGCAAGGCCTCATTAAGACTGTATATCTTTACATATGTTTTGAAAAATACCCTTAATACATTACTTCAATGATCACAAAAGTAATAATTCAAAGATCGCAACTTGATATTGGATTATTTGTATGTATTGAACCGATTTCTCCACTCCACGGTTTCTCGTTTGCACAAACATTTATTTTTTTCTTCTTTTTAACATGATCGTTATATTAAATTAGTTTTCAATTTCAAATGATATTGATAGTAATAAATTTATATTATAATAAAAATGTTAATTATATTTTTCATATAAAAAATAAAAATGTTAATTATATTTTTCATATAAAAAATAAAAATGTTAATATAATCAAGTTTAATCAATTTTTATTTAATGTTAAATGTAGTTAAAATTGTTGATTTAGAGGAGTTTGTTCTGTATGACTTATCTTAATTTCAATTTGGTAAGTACAAAAGTTTTTTTTTTTAAATAATTTAAAAAAATGTATTAATTATTATTATCTTTAATCAACAACTTGTTGAAAATATTTTAAATCTATATAATTTTAAATATTAAAATTACACAATTCTATTACAATAAAAATATTAAATTTATTTCATTAAAAACAATAATTATTACAGTATATTTATATTGATAAATTCAAATAACAATTTTGATAAACTGTATAAATCTCCATACTCTACATTACTAATTACTTTAATTCAAAATTAAATTATTAAAAAAAATTAAATTATTCTTTACAATTATAATAAAATTATTCACACAAATTCATCGAATTCAAAAATTATAGAATAATTTACTTATTCAATAAAATTTAAAAATTATAAAAATAATTTCACTTAATAATGGGAACCAAATTTTGTATCTAACTGTGTAAGATGGCTCAAATTCTTATATTCAAAACAAATAATTTTATTTTGGCTGTACTTTTTACATATAATAATTATAATAAGTGAATATGCTAATGTTCATTAGAATATATATATATATTAATTTATGTTTTTTAATGTATTATTTTAATTTAAAATGCAAATTGCATTATGTTACCTGAACACTACCATCTAAACATATTAAAATTTTAAACAAGATTAACATTGTTAATATTGCAACTAACAAATTTATCAATTTACTATTTTAATTTTGACAACATTGTTAATATTACAACTAATAAATTTATCATTTTAATTTTAACAATAATTGTGTAGTTAGATTTTAATAATAATAAAAATTAGAAAGAAAAACAAATTAATAAAACATTAGTGTTAATCAATTCTTTAGTCTTACTCTATTAATTGTGGCGAGTAAATATCATATTTATATAATATTACAAAACCATCTTCAAAATTAATACCAACCTTTCAAAAATCAATAATAATAAAAAAAAAATTATACATAATTATTTTTGAATTTTTACAACATCTATATATTTTATAAAAACTGTAAAGATAAAAATGATTTACATGATATAATTTCCATAAAATTTTTCTTAATTTAACTTATAGTTATTTCAATGAGTATAATAAAAATTATTTAAAGTAATTTATTTTTTATGAAAATTTTAAAGAAGAAATTTTATATGTCAAATTCTAAAGATAAGATTATTTATTTAATATTTTTAAAACTAACAATTTGTTTGAAAAAACACTTTGACACTTTTTAAAACTCTGCTTTATATAATTTTTTCTTTTAAAAATAATTTTTCCTAAATCATTTTGAAAAAAAAATATAATACATCTTATTTCAATATTATTATTTTTAAGTTTTACCACAAACCCATTTCATTGATTAATATTTATATAATTTTAATAATTATAATAATTATATAAATGAGGATAAATGTGATCTATCTATCTAATTACCAATTTAGTTATAACTTTCTTCTATTTTATATCAACAACAACTATAAAAGTTATATATGATTTTCTTAATAAATATTTTTTTATTTATTAGTAAAACTAAATTTTAAAACAGGGACTAGCTGCTTTGCAGCTATTTTTCTGATTCTTATATTGATGAGCTAATAAAGGTGTTCATTATTTAATTCAATTGGAGTTTAATGGTGGGCTCTTTGATTCTTAGTTGAACGACTCACTTAAAGTTTATTATTATTCCTCGACTCTCAACCAAAAGTACTTATTGTTTAATTATATAAAATTTTTATTTATAGATTAAAGTTGCAAGTCTCAAACATATATAGATATTATTTTAATTTAAATAATAGATTTCAATGTAACGCTTTAAAAAACCATTAGCAACTTTATGTGACAATTCCCATTTAATTTATTTCCACCTTTTTGACCATTTTATTATTATAATATTTTCTCATGATTAAAAAAATTGTTTGACGTGTCCCGTGCATGCATCTTCTTGTGAGATGGACGTGGATAGTGTCACCAACACCCGTCGTAGAGAAGTTGGGTTTGACAATTTTAGAAAAAAAAATTGTAATTTTTAATGAGTTGTTGAAGGTTTAGTTGAGTGGTTAAAATTGCATCATTTTAAATTTATCCATGCATATCAATATTCATAGTGTGATCACTTCTATGTTTCCATACAATTCCTGTCCTTTGGAACATGGTTTTAAATATTTGGGTTTTAATTTAAAGTCCAACAATTACTTCATCAAAGATTGGTACTGGTTATTGAGGGAAATTGAAGCTTGAATTGCCCACTAGTCATATAGACTTTTATCTATTGGAGGAAAACTTATTCTAGTTAAATTAGTACTTTCGAGCATCCCTGCATACTGGTTTTCATTACTTGAAGTGCCTTCCTCTATTATTTAAGCCATAAAGAAATGCTTCTTTAGTTTTCTCTGCACAGGGACTGTGGATAAAACAAAAATTCCGATGGTTTCAGCAGAGACACTTTGAAGACCTTTTAAATTCGGGGGTTGGGGAATCAAAGACCTAGAAGTCTCCAATATAGCTCTCAGATTAAAAAGTATGTGGCGAGGCATCTTTGGTAATACTCTTTGGTCTAGACTCATTCAGAGCAAATACATTAAGCAAGATGTGTATCATTGGATAAGAAATCCTAAATTGGGAAATTGGAATTTTTCTCCCATTTGGAGGGGTTTTATGAAAGTCTTCAAGTGGATAAAAAATGATCTCTATTGGCAGGTGGGAACATGTGTAAAGATTCGAGTTGGTTTGGATCCCATTTTAGGGATGGAAGACTCCTTCCACCTTCCATCCATCATCACTCAGTATCTGCAGCTTATTGGCTTATCCACGTTGAACAAAATTTATGTTTGCAGAGATGGTAATGTTGGAACAGCAGGTTGGATGTCAACTAGTGATCTCGGACTATCTGGCTACTTAGCTCAAACTTGGGACACATATATCAAGAATTTAAAATATGTAGGTGTCAAACTTAATCAGGAAAGTGATCAACTTGTTTGGGGAGGGAATCCATCTACTGGTATTGTGACAGCTAAAACTGCATACAGTAGAATCATCCAAGATAAATTAATCTTCCCTCAAGACTGGTGGTACAAGATTTTATGGAAATGGTCTATTCCTTTAAAACTCAAGTGCTTTTTATGGCTGGCCTTATAGGATAAATTGAAGACATGGGAGAACTTGAACAAGCGTGGATGGATTGGACCTAGCATCTGTATTCTTTGTCATAATGATGTAGAAACAACTCAACACCTATTTGTCAATTGTACCTTCTCTAAAAAAATTTGGGAATTTGTTTCTGTAAGCATGAATTTTTCTTATCTTTGGGATGTTGGTGATTTCAACTCTTGCCTTTTGAATTGGTACAGGAAAAGCAAGCAATACTTTACTATTGCGGTTTGCATTATTTGGGCAATTTGGTATTCAAGAAATAGTGCAATTTTTCAGAATGTGACTCCTGATGTAATGAAGTGTAGCATGACAGCAATGAAAATGTTCACCTCATATAAAACTGAAGATCATAGACAAAAGATTGCCAAAGTTAGTCTTTTCTCTCTGAAGGTCGAGCAACCTGTATTATTTTTTGATGGGGCTACACAAAATGGGATTTGTGCAGTAGGAGGTGTCCTCTATCTGAATGAATCTCATTATTTCACAGTTAGACTCAATTGTGGTGTTGGCAGCAATATGAAAACAAAACTCTTGGCTCTCTGGTGTGTACTAAAAGTGGCAAATATATTTGGGTTAGTAAACATCAAAGTTTATGGAGATTCCCGTGTTACAATCAAGTGGGCAGTTGGCAAGTTCAAATTGAATGTAACAAACCTGAGACATTGGTGTCTCAAAGCACAAAAAGAGATAGCTCAGCAACAAAATATCATTTTTGAGCATATTTATAGAGAGCATAACTCGCTGGCAGACAAGCTATCTAAACAGTCTCTGGCAGGAGTGGAAGTCAGCTTCTTTGGGAGGAATGGTGTGAAAACACTATCTTTGATAGTGGAGTCACTTTCTTTTATGATTAAGGTTTGACAGGCTAGTTATTTTATAGATTTCAGGTGGCTGTAGTTGCATATTTTCTGTACTTTTTTGTTTCTTGGTTAATATGGGAGATCTATCTTTTTTGAGCCTCAAGGGGTATTGAAGGGCTTGGCATTATGTATGTAATTCCGAACGGGCTTTGAATCCATTTTGATTGATTCGGCCATAAGAATCAAGAAAATCTTTGTACTATTTGATTCATATGAATACCAATAGTAGTTTTTTTTTCGTTGGAAAAAAAAATATCTCAACCACATAAATATTAATAATGTCATGGAAATACCAACAATAACTAACATCTTGTTCATAGGTGGAACAAAAACCTCATCATGGTGGTAATCAAGCAATCTTTATAAGTGATGTATCCAATTTGTCTAATGCTTTCACTCTAAATGGATAACTAGGAGACCTATTTCCTACTCCAAATTAGACATTAAGCGTTCCTTTTCATAAATCATCTAATAAACTTATATAAATGGTTGTGTTGAAAATCAACATAAAACCTCATAAAAGGAATGTTGATGCAAGCACGTTTAAGCTCCATATGAAATGAGGAAAAATGTACCTTATGCAAATCATGAATGTTGCAATGTTGCACTCAATACTAGGCAAATTTCCATGATAGCGAGACACAAATTCAGAGCAATTCAACATTGAGAAGGGACCTATACCTATTGTTACAATAATCTTTCTAAGTTTCTGCCTAACCATCCCAATCTACATTTTTTAGCTCAACATTGCCTCGAAGAATCCTTACTTCCTTGTGCGTGAAAGGTTGTACCATTCTACACACTTCTAGAATTTATATACACTTTATGTACTTGGTTTATAACTAACAAATGGAGTAAGATCGAACTTGGGATGGTTTCTAGGTAATGTTTGGTTTATTTACAACTAAGTGAAGCAAGTGTTGGTGAAACAAAAGAAATTACGAGCAAAAACAAGATTGACACGCCATTTTATAGCTAAGGGTGACGACGGAAAGGGGGACTACATAGCACCAACCATAGTGGAAGGGGAATTAGAGCTTTCTACCTCATGACAAAGTGAATACTTATTTATATATGGCCATGTGTAGGAACATAACAAGAATTTGAAAAGTATATTTATAAGCAAAATCAAAGGGAATTGGAGCGACAAAAATTCTCAACTTATTCAATTGTTGCAGTGTTGAATCCCCTTCTTAATTTTAAGCCAATTTCCATCATCCTTCCCATCTTTGACATTCACTAACTCGCATTGAATTCATGCAAAATCATTTTTGTAATCAAAATATTTCGTCTAAATCATCCAATCATAATGTCATTGTCCTCAAATTAAACCTAATTCAAAAAAATTCAAACTCTCCATTCATAATAAATAAATAAAAACTTCAATTATCATAATTAACTTATATTTTTTATTCTTCCCAAAACAACATGTCTAGGTTTCTAGGGGATTGATCTTACTTCAACATGTCCAAGAAATTGACCATCCAAAAAAGCAAAGCAAAGTGGAAGTTACTTTCAAAGAAAACACATCCATGTGAGTGGAAAACAACATGTCTAGGTTTCTAGGGGATTGATCTTACTTCAACCTGTCCAAGAAATTGAACATCCAAACAAAAAAACAAAGTGGAAGTTACTTTCAAAGAAAAAGCATCCATGTGAGTGGAGATGATGTTACAAGGAGACACATAGTTTGGAGGGTGAGATGAGACATGATACATTAAAGTGTGATTATGTGGATTCTCTAACACTATTCATTTAGGTCATTACTCAAATACAAAGTGAGGGGTCCCTCGCAAAATCTATGTTGTGGGGGGTGTTAGGACCCATGATAGACTTGTGGATAATATCCAATTTATTGGGATAATTCCAAAAAAAACTTTCTTGTGGGGGTGAAAAGACCCGTGAGATAGAATTGTCCTCACATCCAATTTAGTAAAGTAATTACAATTTTAAAGTTTAACAATTTAGTAAAGTAATTGCAATTTTAAAGTTTAACATTGTTGAAAGTTAACCCGGTTTTGTATTTCATATATAACTCATCATGGAGTTACTCTGGAGTTACTCAAGAATAAGGTTGATGATGTAGATGTTGTTAAATGAATGAGTTGGTTGGATATAACGAAATAGAGTGTGAATTAATATATATATATATATATGTTAATTTAGAATATAATACGGTCTTTTAATTGAGTTTTGATATTTTTATTTAAGATTTGATTAATTATGATTGTAAATATTATTATAAATGTAATTTATGTGATTGTATAAAGAATTAGAGAATGAGAAGGAATTAAGATATTATAAAAAGGTTATTAGTCCTTATTTATAATATTAAAAGTACTTCCACATTGATAAACTAAGAATGAACTTTCATGAGCTCTATAGTAAAATACGGTGTTAGACAATTCCAAAAACATCGAGAATGAAAGAATTTGTCATCTTTATAATAGGTGAAACATGAAAAACACTTCTCTTAAAATTTTATAACACTTAATTTCTATTCACATTTATATATTATAAATCATTCAATCTTTATTACATTTCTCTTTAAAAATATAAATACATTTTTTACAAAAGAAAAATAATTCTTTTTATATTTTTCATATAAATTTTGTTAAAAAATTACAAATCACATATATAACATTATAAAGTTATTTTAAACATATTGGATCTAGAATTATAGTAGTAGATGAATCCTTTGATGGGGACCTTACTATATCATCTCCACAAATCATTTGATATATGCAAATGCTAGTGATATAGATGTATTATGATGTAGTGAAGAAGCTTCAGTGTTTTTTTTGTTGATTTTGTATTGAGTTCAAAAACTTAGACTGAAAAAATTATATATATATATATATATATATATTTAAAATTAAAGAAGATAAAAAAGATTGAAAGAGTATGTTAATTTATTTTTATAGTTTTGAAATATTTTTTAATTTAAAATAAATACTATAAATACCTAAATGTAATTATCAATTCTAGTATATATATATATAACAAAATATATAACACTAAAACAAAAGGAACATCCCTACCAAATGAACATCTTTACCCCAGAGTCCATGGAACTTGTTTAAAAAAAACACATGATATAAATATAGGTTCTCAATATATGTACTATTAGACTTTTATGTGTAAAATTCAAACATTGGATACCTAAATTATAATAAATATTTTATAGCTTGATACATCATATTTATTAAAATACAATGTATATATTGTACATATACATTTTATATAATGTATAACATCTTTTAGTGAAACCCCTTTCTTAACATACAATATACATGAAGTATTTCTTTACTAATATACTAGTAAAAATTAAGTAATCCTTCTCACCTTGGACAACTAGAAATATGTGCAAAAACTAGATTACAAACAACTACCATTTAAATGCAAAACTTGCCACGAATATGGGCATTTTGCCCAAGACTGCAAAAAAAACAACCCTGAACTCAATCAAAGCTAGATAAGAAGGGGAAATGGAAAACAATGAAAAAGAAGTGTGTCCCAAACCCTACTGGAGCAAGTCATAAATCTACAATCAAATTGAAAACCTCTGGGATTTTGGTTTCTTCTCATGCTGCTCCATCTGCCCAATGTATTACTAAGCATGCGACCTCATCCAATATCATTTCTCAACCCTCTAAGGTGATCTTCTCTATAAATCGATTTGAACTTCTTTCCTCTCATAAAGCAAGGACAATGGTGGTAGAGCCACCCAAGAAAGTCCCAACTAAAGGTGTTCCATTCTTAACCTCTCAAACCTTTCAACAACCCATATTCGTAGTATTTGAACTAGAAACACTTTAATCTCTTGAAGAAGATGTGCTCCTCGATAGGCAAGAGGAAACAGATCACGCACTTGAGAAAAATCACATACAAGCTAGTGGTGTGGTAACAATGGAAAATGCCTAGCAACACTTAGAGGAGGAAGAGGTCAATGAGGAGCACCTCCCTAGGAAAGTTGGAAGAAATCCATCATAGGAAAAACATGAAGAGATGGAAAAAAAACGAAAAGAGTTTGGGGATACAAACCACCATTGAATCTCTTGAGGAAATGGAACAAAATTCTAGTTGCTCAAAAGTCTTGAAAATCAAGTGTCATAACATAGTCATGCCGGTGGTAACACAAAATATCATAGTGTTAAATAATTTTAATGGTCTCATGGAATTACAAAGGTTTGGGTAGTAGGTACAAGGAAGAAGCTTTGAGAGACTTGATACAAACAAAAAAGGCAGTTGTTCTCCTCCTCCTCTAGGAGACTGAGCTAGAAAAAAAAGATATTCTTACGATATGTAAAAAGCAATGGAAAGTTTATTATTAGGCAACAATTAGTGCCAGAGGTGCTTCTAGAGGATTCTACACATGATGGGACAACTTTACTTACAATCTAGATCTCGTCCATCAAACACAACATTGGGTAATGGCATTCCTCACTCATCAATCTCGTGGTAACAAATTTCTTACATTCAATGTTTATATGCCATATTTGTACAAATAAAGAAAGCATGTTGTTAGCATTATTTACAAGTACTAAAGGATTTAGATGTAACTAGTAATAGCATTTTGGTTGGAGAATTTAATGTGGTTTTGTCAAATAAATAAAATTAGTGAAGAAGGATAATAAGGGACCCCTTTTGTGAAAACATGGATGATATCATAATGGATTGGGATCTTGTGGATATGAGGAAGTATACCAGGCCACACAACTGCTAAAATTAATAGATTCCTAATACAAAGCACTCTTATTTTAAACAACTAGATCATTCCTTCATGTGTTTTGGACCATGAGTCCATTTCATTGGTCTTCCATCAACCCCAAAATTTCAGGCTTTTTCCATTCAATTTTAGTCCCCTTAGGCTCGACGACCCAAAATCAATGGAAACCATCACGTAAGTACGGAGAAATCTAACTGATGGATCTCCATATTTTTGTTAGGGAAAGTAAGCTAAGAGTAGTGAATATAGGGCCGAAGAAAAGGGAAAAATCATGTTTTATCTCACTAACCCAAGAAAGAATATCAATTCAAAAAGATCTTAAAACCCTTCACAACATAATAAAAGAAGAAGAGCTCACCAAGCAAAATCAGCTAGAAGGAAGAACTTTCTTCCAAGATTTACAAAGTAGTAACATGAAATAGGAGGAAATGTTGGGATCGAGGTCATAGAGTCTCTAGCTATGCTCAAGTGATAACAATACACTTATTGCAAAAAAACATTTTCAAAGAGATAACTCTTAAAGATGGGCTGAGATTGAATGATTTTCTAGTAATTAAAGAGGCTACACACACTCTTTTTGTGGCCTTTTATCATAAGGAAGAAGATTTTGATCTAAATTTTGTCCAATGATCTAGATTATTTGGAGAACAAAATGAAAGCAACAATATAAAATATAAACGCACGCACAAATATTTTGTAGAAATCACAATAGTATAGTAAAACCCAAATTCTATTAATGAATGGAATGGAAAAACACTGTAAATTGCAAAGGAATACATACTAGCTCAGATGGTGGTAGCTTATCTCTGAAGAGAGATGTGTCGTCTATGTTTATTCGCAAGAGTTGATTACAAAGATACCGTAAGGGTTATTTTTATCATAATCATAAAGAGGTAGAAATCCTAACATTCAAAAACCTCACCCTAGGAGATGAAGCACCAAAAGGATTTGTCACCCCGAAGGTGGCTAGTTGATACGTCAACTTCCCAAGGGCACTACTTTTTCATATGATCTCCATTTAGGGTGCTTTATAGCTTGTTGGAAAGAAATAACTGAGAATTACAACCTTTGATTGGGTCTAGGAAATTCCATGGAAACCCTTCCCCCCACCCCCGCCCTCTTGATTGACCAAAAAAACATCATTTAGGGCCTCAAAACGACCCCGGAAGTTTGGGACCAAAAATTGTAGAAATTGCCAAGAAGATGGAAACCATTGTAACTCGGTGGAACATGTGGGTGGCCACCAATATCCACCTGGACCAGTCTCCCCCCCAAGGGATAAATGGTCCCCATTGCATCAATTTCCTCCATTAGATGAGGAAAATTTTGTTGAATCTAATTCCTAGTGATCCACTTTCCCTGGTGAAGAAGCTGCCCTTCTTTGAAGACCAGAAATAATTGGATGTTACACTGGAAAGTTCCCTTCATATCAGTGTCCATGATTTGGTCAATTGTAGCCTTCTCAATGTAGTCAGGATTGAGTTTTGCATTGGCCAAGTTCTTGACTACCTCTGAGATGTTCAAGAGAGGTGGAAAATATGGTTGAAGTGGCTCCACATTCAAGAAAATGTGTAAGCCGAGGAAAGGGGGAATACTTAACTCAAAATAATTTTCACCCAAAACCTTGGTGATGGTGTAAGGCCCATTTCAACGTGGGCAGAGGTTTAGATGGGGCCTTGCGAGGTGCTCTTTCTATAAATGTAACCAACCTTATCGCCAACCTGAAACTTATGTGGAACCCAATGCTGGTCATGCCATTGCTTATACTTAGAATTGGCTCTCTACAAGATATCATTAACTTGTTGTTGGATATGCTGGATCCACTCAAAAAATTTGGATGCCCTATTAGACTCAGCTTAAGCAAGGCAGGAATCTTCCTGTGTATATGCAATGAACAGTGATACATAGATTGGAGATAATGGTTGGAACCCCAAACATACCTCAAAATGGTTGTGGCTAATAGAGCTGTGAAGGGCTTTGTTGTATCTATGTTGAACATAAGCATGGATATCATCTCAAGTGTGGGGATGTTTGGATTTTTACATTCTTAGGATATGCAAAATCATCCTATGACCACCTTTGTCTACCCATCGGTTTGAGGGTGGAATGTAGTTGATTTGGTTATCTCGGTGTCCATCATCGACCATAGGTTGGACCAGAAGGTACCCATGAACTTGTTGTATTGATATGAAATAATGGTCCATGGGAGGCCAAAATGAACTCAAATACACTCGTAGAATAACTTAGCATTGGACTCTACTTTGATGTTCTTCTTACAAGCAGTTAAAATTGCCATCTTAGAGAACCCATCGACAACCATAAATACATAGTCGTTGCCGTGCTTGGTTGAAGGAAATCCATACATGTAGTCCACCGAGACAAGCCAGACATGTAGTCCACCGAGACAGTCTCCCAGGGTCTATCTAGGGTGAGAAATGGAGTGTACAATCCTTACTTCTTGGTGGAAGTTTTGGCAACGACATAGGAAATGCCCGATTGAATGTACCTACCGACGTCTTGTCATATCTTTTTGAATAACCTGCAATAATAAATTAATGAAAACACACGAAATAGCAGAAATAACAGAACTCATAATCACTTTTATATTGATCGCAGGCCACTTCGAGGGGGCAACCTCCTTTCAGCAAGCTCAATACAAATAACTTCACGATACCTTCATTGGTCTCAACACAAACTTATATACTAAGTCTAGGCACCAATACCATGGGTCAATACCATGTGTCAATACAAACCATGGGCCAATACAAAATATGGATCAACGATTACTACGGGACGACTTACAAAGCATATGCGTCCAACAACAATAATACAAACTATGGATCAACAAATACTATGTGACGACTTACAAAGCATATGCGTCCAACAACAATATACTAACAAAGTAAATAGAAGGGTTGACATGGGTTCCTAACAATCTTCAACTAGTAGAAGTACTTCTGCAACACTATGTTTGTCTTCTCTACACCAAAGTGCCCTACCACTCGACTGTATTGTACCTCCCAAAGAAGCTTCTCATGCTCACTTGAAGGAACACATAAGTGGCCAAGAAGGCATAAAATTTCATCTTGGAGGTGAAATTTAGAGACCAATATTCCTTCTTGTAATGTCTGATACAAAATAACAAAGTCATGGTCACCATCGTATAATTTGGGCCACCCGAATATCTCATGTCCACAAGAGTTGAGCATGGTATTTAGTGCAACAACTGGAGGTCGATTGAGGCAATTTGCAATGTGATTGGCGTTGCCCTTCTTATACTTGATTTCCATGTGGAATTGTTGTAGGTATGTGGACCACTTTTGATGGCGGTTGTTCTATAAATTTCCCTTCATATGCATGAACTATAAGGGCTTATGATATGTGTGGATGACGATATCCTTCCCTAGGATGTAATGTTTCCATTGATGTCAGGATTGCACAATGGAGTACCTATCCTTGTCATAGGTGGGATATATATGAATATAATCAGAGAGTGTATCACTATGATAGGCCATCGAATGTCCATACTAAGTGAAGAATGCACCTATAGCATAGTCAAAGGAATACGTCTCAATCTCAGAAGGTTTTGTAGGTCTGGTAGAGTGAGGAATAGTACCAAGTAGAGGCGTCGTTTTAGATCCTCAAAGGATTTATTTTGTGATACACCCCAAGTAAACTTGGCTTTGGCTCCACCCTTGGTCACCTAGCCTAAGGGCCAAGCGATATGAGAGAACCCCAACACAAACCTGCAGTAAAAGTTGGCGAGGCCTAAGAAGATTCGATTCTCTATTAGAGTTGTCGGTGCTGGAAAATCATGAATGACTTGGATCTTGGTTGGGTGCACATGCACCCCATGTTCATCCATGATGTATCCCAGTTTCTAAATTCTCTCCATGCCAAATGAGCATTTCTCCAAATTGGCGTACAATTTGAGTTGGCACAAGGTAAGGATCTGTTGAATGTGTTGCAAGTGTTTCACCTAATCTTTGTTGAAGATGAGGATGTTGTCTAGATATACAACAACAAAAGAGCTTGTGAATGGGTGCAATATATCATCCATCATCCTCATAAATGTTGTTGGGGCATTATACAACCCGGAAGGCACGACCAACCACTCAAAAAGGCCTTCTTTTGACTTGAAGGTTGTCTTCCATACATCAACCTACTCAATCAAGACTTAGTGGTAACCTGGCTCCAAATCAATATTACTAAATAACTTGGAACCCTTAAGCTAATCATGATCATCAATTTGGGGGATGTGTATCAATTCTTGACAGTGATTTTGTTTAGGGTTTTGTAATCAATGCAAAGTCATCATATCCCATCCTTCCTTTGTACCAACGGAAATGGGTTCCCACAAGGTGAGGAGGTTTGTTAAATGTGCACTTTTTGGATGAGCTCTTGAATCTAACACTTTATTTCCCATTCTCTAAAAGAGAGTGTCTATATACTGGGCCATTAGGCAAAGTTTCATTAGGTATCAAATCAATTGAATGTTTAACATGATAGTGTAGAGGCACCCCTTTAGGCAAGGCGAATATGTGTATGTATTCTTCTACAATCGTGTCCACCTGATTCTGCTGTTTAGAGAGACCTTGTGTTGAGGATGTGGTAATTGAAGTGACCTTCCGTCCACCTTTTGACCGAACCAATAAGAGGACAAATTTCCTAGTATGATAGATGACCTTTAGACATTGCTTTGTGGACATCAAGGAAACTATAGTAGTCAAGACTACCTCGGGTATCCTACGGAGTTGGCCTTCCAAAGTAACAGTGACACTTCGGGGCTTGCAGTATAGCATCATGACGTTTCCATATATAAGGTTTTCCTAAAAGAAAACCACAAACTTCAAGTGGGGAAAGATCACACAGTACCTCATATTTGAAGGTATTGATGTCATAGGATAGGTGGCATTTTTTACTGATGTAGATGTCTCATCCTTGGATAAACCAACCAATGGTGTATGGTTGGGGGTGTGGCGTCGTCAGCAGCTTCAATCTCTTGATGACCTCGAATATGATCAGGATCTTCTAGCTACTACTGTCAACAATGAAATGTAGCGGATTCCCCTTCACCCACATTTGTGAATGGAAGAGACACTCTGATTCCACTAGCTCCTCTGACTCTTCTAATTGAATCTTTGTAGTTGTGATGGTGGCACTAGGTTCCACGTCAATGATCTAGTTTCCCTTTTCTTTCTCTAAATCAGAGTCCGAGCTAGATTCCATCTCTGAGGATTTCATCTTAGACAACAATGATTGTTTTGAGTGACATTCATCAGTGTTGTGCTAGAGGCTTTTGTGGAATTCACACCACTTGTCGGTGTCCTTCTTTGATTTCCTGTTACCCTTCTTTACCTGCGGCTTGGCCTGGTTGTCAGATTTTGGCCATCCTTTTTCTATATTTTGTTTTGTGAGTTAGGCTCACCTTTAACAAGATTTTGCTGCAGTTGATTTAGAAACCCAAACTCCCACTTATTATTTTGCTTAAAATTTGGCTCGAACTTGATAGAATAATAAGAAGAAGATCGTTGTGAGGAGATGCCCAAGAAATCCATCTCTATCTGGATGTACCCGTGTAGGAACTGCAGTACTTTGCTACGAATATAAATAACATATTAAATAAATAAATTGTTAATCATTAAAGTAGATATCTTTTAATGTGAAAGGACATAACCTTTCATTAGGAACGCTCAAGCCATATTAAAGGCGAGCTCTTGTAATACATTAATCATCCATTTTATCACATATATTTTTATATTCAATTATGTGAAGTCGGATTCGCTTCTCAATGGAGACAATCAGATTCGGTTGCTGCATTTGGTATCAGAGCCCCTTCTTGGGCATATAGTTGATTCCGGCTACTGGCCATACAATTGTATACAATTGTCAGACTTTGTCTGAGTAGCTGGTCCTTGACCATAACCTGGCCATTGGCCATCTCCTTCTCCCATAACTCCAATCGCATAAACAACTCCACACACCTCTCTTGTCTCATCACACCTGCCACTCCATGTCCCCCTTGCTGCACTCCTTTGCAGTCTACCCACACGTTCTTACTCTGCGTTCTCCCTCCTTCTGCACACTCCTCCATGTTGCTCCAACTCTTTCACTCTCATCCACACTATTTCTGCCACCCTCTCTGCAGCTCCCTTACGTGGTCCCTCATGCCTCCCAACTCCAACTCCAACTCCAATTCCCATCCTTCACGCTCCCTTCGATCCTCCACACTAGCCCTTCCCTTTGCGCCTCCTCATTCGCACGCCAACCTTCCTCCTCCATATCCCATGCCAAACTAGCTCCTTCTCGCTTGCTACACGTCCCCTTCCTGGCCACGTCTCCCCTCGTTCTGAACCTGCACCTTCCAGCACCCTCTCCCCACGACCATGCTCGCCCACGCCCATGCTCACCCTCCTGCCCCCACGACCACACTCTCCCCACGCTCGACGCTGCTCCACTCCCCACCTGCGTCCACCTTCTTCTCTCCCTTTCATGCCTCGGCTCCGCCAGCTCCAACACTCCACCATTTCCACTTCTCTGCATGCCCTCCTCTCCACCATCCACTGCTCCTATTTCCCTTGCTCTCCCATCTACGTTCACCTCCTTCTCCTTCATCGAAACCCTATTTTTTTTTTTGTTGAAATTACATATTAAACACTATAATATTATTATATTGTTTAAATATTTTAATTTTTGAAAGAAAAAAAAATATATATATATATATATATATATATATATTAAACTATATATATAGTTTATGAAAGCATTAGTAATAATATTATTAATTAAATAATTAATAATTATTATTATCTAAAAAAAGGGGGGGGCAAAAATCAATGTCAAAAAGAAGATCATCTATTATCTAAGAGTCAAAGTGAAAATAATAATAATAATAATTATTTTATTGAAATAATAATTATTTTTTTGGAAAAGGTTATTTAACCTAATAAGAAGAAGACAAGAAATATTCAAAGGAAAAATTGAAGACCATCTATAGTCTAGACAACCATCTAGCGTCGAAGAAATTGAAGATCATAGAATCTAGTCTGCGATTACAAATAGAGGAATTAGAAGCCGAGTGAAAGCGTTATCAAAAAGACAATGAAGAATTGCGGGACATAAATAACAGTTCAGAAATAAGAATTGAATTACAAGCAAGGTGCAATGAAATAAAAATCTCTGACCAGGAAAAGTGTATAGAAAAATTGTATGCGCAAATTGATGAATTAAAAACCGAAAATGAATTCTATCAGAGGTTAGGAAATCAAGATATAAACAAGGAAATAAATAATGACGAAGCAGAAATAATACGCTTGAACAAGATCCTTAATGACGAGGATGAAGAACTGGCGCAGATACGAAAGAAATTAAAGAATCAAGAGTCAGTGATTGACCAGTATCGGGAGCATATAAAAGTTCTTCAAATACAAAATGACGATTCTAAAAAGACACACAAATCAGAGATCACAAAGAATAATAAAGCATTATCCAACAATGCTGAAGAAATTTTCAGACTAAGAAATCATAACAAGACACTAGTCATAAAAATTAAGAAGTTGAAAATAGTCAGAAGACAGAACAATCTACGGAAGACATTGAAGGAAAACTTCTAGACAAGCAGGAAGAAAATAGCTGCATCAGAAGTCATAATGAAGATCTTAAGGAACAACTTAAGAAGTCTGAAGATGATAGAAAATCACAGGTCAAATTGATCAAGAAGTTTCAAAATGATAACAGGCAGTTAGGAAACAAGTTGGAAAAGATACAAAATGAAACCTTAAAACCTCAAGAGGCGAAAATAAAACTTCCAGCTCAGATCAATGCTCAAAAGACGACACTCGTAAAAGAAAATGACATTGTGAAAATTCCCTTTGACACCCCAACCATAAAAACCGATATTCTGAAAAGTGGGAAATGTCGAAAGACGATGGTACTAATGTGATCAAAGCTCTTAACGACAGATTAGTGGGGAATCCCAACAGTTAGAAACAAATCAACTTGGGATGGATTGACCCATCCACATATCGGAAGTTATGCTCTACACTTAGCAGTTCGTATCGACATGTTTCGTCAGCCATGACATCACAAAGAACAATGCGACAAAATTATAAGGCTTTCAGGACAAAGCCTTTCTAAGAGAGTGGCAATGCTACGAATATAAATAGCATATTAAATAAATAAATTGTTAATCATTAAAGTAGTTATCTTTTAATGTGAAAGGACATAACCTTTCATTAGGAACGCTCAAGCCATATTAAAGGCGAGCTCTTGTAATACATTAATCATCCATTTTATCATATATATTTTTATATTCAATTCTGTGAAGTCGGATTTGCTTCTCAATGGAGACAACCGAATTCGGTTGCTGCATACTTTAGGACCAAGTATTGTTCGAAGTCTCTGATACCATCTTGGAGCGCAAGGTATTGAATATATTGGTGAACTCGAGTATCATCTGGTCTCTCTTCTGTGGAAAATTTGTCCATCTCTCGCACTAGTCATCATAGTTTTTGACTTGTAGAATTCCTCCTTAATGGAATTGAAAAAATCTGCTCAAGTGTGTTCTATCCTATATATTTGAGACTCATCTCCTAAATGCCTCTCGCAATTACTATCCCACCAATCTTTGACATGGAATTAAGGAGTGCGAAGGTGATATTTTCACTGTCAAATATTTTTTGAACAGAGAAGTAACCCTCTAACAGATTTATCCATTTCTCCAAAGCATATTCATCTATCCATCCTTCAAATAAGGGAATTTCAAAATTAACTTGTACCTTAAAGGGAGTTGCAACTTTAAAATGGCTCCTTGTTGAAGGTGCCTTCACCGTCATTGGAGGATCTGAGTGAAATTATCCATCATTGAACTCCTCTGTCACGTGAGGTCTTCCTCGAGTAACAACTTAATAGGATCTCCTACTCCATCATCTCTCTTATCTTTTCCCGCCATGTGAGGCTTCTTGGGACGATGAGAGTGGTTTTAGTATGCTCAACTAGTTTGAGACCCAACTCTCGATATTCAGATCTCATTGGGGATATGCACTGAGAAACAATAAGAGCAGATTACTTTGATACCACTGATCTGGATTATTTGGAGAAAGAAATGAAGGAAACAATATAAAATGGAAACACACACACACACATATTTTGGAGAAATCACAATAGTATAATAAACCCAAATTCTGTCAATGAATGGAATGGAAAAACACTATAAACTACAAAGCAATATAAACTAGCTCAAATGGTGGTAGCTTATCTATGAATAGAGATGTGTAGACTATGCTCATTCGCAAGAGCTAATTACAAAGATACCACAAAGGGACTTTTTATCATAAGCATAAAGAGGCAAAAACCTAACATCCAAAAACTTGACCCTAGGAGATGAAGCATAAAAAGGATTTGTGGGCCTTGAGGTCACTAGTGGATATGTCAACTTCCCATCGGTGCAACGTTTTCATACTATCTCCATTTAGGGTGCTCGATAGCTCATTGGAAAGAACTAACCGAGAATTACAAATTGTAGAAAACTTCCAAGATGGAGAATTGTTGTAACTCAGTGGAACAAGTGGGTGGTTACCAATATCCACCTGGATCATCCAAGCAATGCTTTACAACATTCCCAAGTTGATCAGTGAAGAAGAAAATGAATAATTATGCAAATAGATAGAGGAAGGTGAGATTTTTTTTTTTTTTAGGGCTAACACCTAACAAAGCCTTAAGTTAGGATGGCTTTACTGTCCATTTTTATTGTGCTTGTTGGCACATTATTGAGAAAGACTTGAAACATATGCTATCTCAATCTCATAAAAAGCACAAATTAGGGGGAAGCACCAACACCTCATTCTTGAAACTTATCCCAAAAGAAGTTAACATATCCTCCTACTCAAGCTTCCATCCTATATCCTTGTGCAACTCTTCATATAAATTTTTGACAAAGATATTGGAAAACAAGCTTTAAAAAACCCCTTAAAAATTTATCTCTAGCAATGAAGGTGGGTTTATGTAGAAACGATAGATCAGTAATAACATAATCTTAGTTCAGGAAGCGATACATTCCAACATGGAAAATAAAGAAAAGAGGTTGATAATCAAAATGGGTATAACTATTGTGTTGATTGGGTAAGACACTCTTTCCTCTTTGTTGTTCTTTGTAAGTTTGGATTTGTTGACTCCATTGTGCATTAGGTGAAACCTTGTATTGGGTCTCCTTGGATTGCCTCACTTGTAAATGGAAGGGCCTTTCAATTCATTAAAATTAATTGGGACCTTCCAAAATGTTGCATGATATCTCCTTTCCTATATATAATAATGGTTAATTCTTTGAGTAGAAGACTTGAATTGGAAATAATTTTTAGCATCCTTCAAGAAATCACTTTTTCTAGAGGGGTTAGATGGATCAATAATTCCCAATTTGTGGATTATACTCTTCTAATGGGGGGAGAATCCACTATTTTTGTTGAAAGGTTCAAGCTAGTCTTGGACCTTTTTTTAAACACCTCGAGGGGAAAAGGCTGATAGTGGCAAGAGCCAAATTTATGGTTGAAACAGAAGTGACAAGCAACTTCAATCCATATCCATAATTTTAAAATTCCCTTGCAAGGCATCTTGGATATCTTCCAAATACTTGGTGATGTCAATAACCTTGGGAAATCCTATAACGGTAGTTTGGTAAGGAATCGTTGACAAAACAAAAGGTAAATTAGAGTAATGGGTATCTCAATGGTTAAACTCGGTAGGAATAATAGTCGTAATCGAATATGTCTTATTAGAACTCTCAATTTACCAATGTTCAACTATGTTAGCACCCATTGGAGTTATGCATCATATTAAAAAAGATATCCATGCATTTTTTTTTTCATTGGAACATCTCATGGGGAAACCCTCAGGTACTTCCCCTCATTTTGAGGATGGTACCCAAGATAAACCATTGGCCTTGATTACGGGGCCTATCCTGGTGGGGACATCAAGTGAGGTCCTTATATATCAATGTATAGCCACTCAGGGATTTGACCCCGAGACCTTCTGCTCACAAATTACAACACTCAACCACTTGAGCTATCCCACCGGACTAAAAATAGATCCATACATTATTATGGCAAAGGAGCAAAAATAATACCATGAAGTTCCATCTAATTATGTGGAATGTGTTAAGGGCACCAAGGGACAATGGTGGTCTTGGTTTGTAAGATCCAATCCTTATGAATATTAAAATGGGAGCCAAGGTAGTTTGGTGGTTGAAAATAATAAATTTGGAATGCTATAAATAGGTCCTACATAGGAAATATTTCTAAGGAAGTAGAAAGAGATGTTTGGATCACCCCATTGAAAGTGGAAGAGGAGGCTCTCCAATTTGGAGTTTATTTAAAGAAATAATCCCTCTAATTCAATCAAAGTAATGCGGATACCTGGGAATGGAAAATTGATAAATGTATGGGATGATTGTATCATGGGGAAGCCTCCCATTGGTCATAGAAAATAATTAATGGAGTTAAAAGAGTGGATGGATAAACAAGGAATATAAACTATCAATGATCATCATTTGATTTGGGAAAATGATGATTCTTGTTGGGTGGGATGGGTGCCTACTCTCTCCTCTCCACCTCACTTGTTTCCCTTGTTTTAATTATTATTTCCCATCTAAGAGCTTGCATCGCAGTTGATTATTTTGTCTTTGATTGGAGGGGATTGGGTCTCAATTATATTGTGTTTAAAGTCAAGTTTTGATAAAAAGAGCGGCTTATGAAACTTCCTCTTCGCCCATGTCAAAGATATGGAAACACAATTGGAATGGTGAAGTATTACCGAAGATCAAGACATTCATCTGGATCATGGTACACAATAAATTACTCACTGCTAAGAACCTCCAAAAGTGTGGAATTCTGAGGCCATCATGTTGTGTGTTAGGAAAATCCAAGGCAGAAACATGAAGGAATATTTTCCTCAAATATACCTATACAATTAAGGTGTGGAAGCTATCCTTTGAAGAAGTTGAACACTAGACGATTCTCCCTCTTTTCTGAAGGGATATGTTTACCAATTGGCATAAAAAAGAAAAAAGGGGCCTTCTTAAACAATCGAGTCCTTAAGTGATCCTGGTAAGCCATGCCAAAATTTGTGTGATGGAAGATATGGTCAGCATAAAATAAGCCCATATTTCAACAAGAGAGCACCACACCCAAGGCTACTAATGCTAAAGCATGTGGCCTGTTAATAGAAGCCATTTAAGCAAGGGGAGTGGAAGGCCATAATGTTCTATTGTTGGAATAGGTACAGAGAAATTAGATTCGACGCAAGTCACCCCGTCGCAACAAGGTTCTTGCTTAACAATACACACAACACAACCACAATGTTTACACAGACGGGGTGCAAACAACATGCCAGAAGCTGGCTTATATTACTTCTCTGAATCGGTTACGATGCAGAATAACTGTAAATACAAATAACTAACTATCTGTCGGCCTCAGCCATTACCATACAGAAGTAACTGTAGTGTGTTCTCTCAGTGTGTCGACCTCACCCTCTCCTGGTTCGCTACTGAACTCTGAGCTATGGCTCGATCTTCCCTTCGGCTCTGCTTGACTCTCCCAAAATGCCAAGTCCCCCCAATTGATCCAAACTCCCTCGTCTTCTACTCTGTTGCTGTTGTTCTCGAGACCACTGCGATCCCCAAGACACGCATCCTCTGTTAGCCGATCCTTCCACGATCCTGCAGACCTGCAACTGTCAGCGTCCTGACCGTGCTGCACAACCTCTGCCTGTGACAACATCTGTCATGTCTTCACCCACCTGCAATAGCTACCATTAACTTCCTTAGCAACCCGAATTGTTTCCAAGTACGCTTCTTGACTTCTATGCTTCCTCTGACAAGCTATAATAAACCATCCCATTGGCCATACTGTCCTGCATCAGCTTCGACTCACCTGTCGACTTTCACTCTGCGCTTAGGCTTCGTCAGTCCGCCCCTTCCTCCTCGCTTGGCTCATGCCCAAAACCCGTCGACGTTGCGGCTCGACAACATGTCGACCTTTCCACAACGCTGCGACAACTTGTCGCCTATCGACATTAACATGTCGACTGTCGAATGTCCTCTGTCGACACTGACATGTCAACTCTCGACCTCTTCACTCCTGTCAACTGCTTCGACAAATTCTACTCGACTTATTGACTTCGACGAGTCAATCTGCTTCACACACCAGCGGTCGTCGGCACTCCCTCTGGTCAGCTCCCTTCTGTCGATCAAGTTCAAATGATCCGCCTAGGCTCCGATGCTCCTGTATCAAGATTAAAAACATACAAATGGGTGAATCTTCTCAACCAAAAAATATACTCTTGATTCCTTGTCAAATATGAAGTTGGCATATCTAAATGCAAGAAAAAATCATAAAATGATATCTTTCTAAAAAAATGCATCCTCTTTCATTATGGAGCATCGAAACGTATTTTAGGGTTGGTAGTCAAGGGGGGGTTATTTTTTATCTTGAAGGAAATCTATCACCAATGTTTTGAATGGTGGTTAGAGAAAAAAAAAAAAAACAATTAGGTTAAGTCTCTAGCTCTTTTCCAAGGGTTAAGAATTCTTGACTCAAAGTGTATTGGGAATACTGATACACTTAATATCATTGAACTTATCTATAGGCAATGGTTATGAGGATTAATGCAAGTGGGAATATAGACCCTTTCATTATTGGTCATTTGGGAAAGGAATTCAACAACTTAGAGGTTGGGTTACTTGGGTTCCTGCTTAGGTTTTAATCATTTGTAATTTGTAGAACTTCTATGAAGATCCTTATTGATGTCCTAGGAATTTACTTAAATTTTTCTAAGGCCGGTCAAAATGGCCTAGCTTAGGATTGTGAATTGAGTTTATAGGAAGCTATATTTAGGGTAACCTTAGTCTTTTCATTTAGAGGAATGCATTTAGGGGAATTTTTCCTCTACATCCAGGGGAATTTTAGTAGTCCTCTATCTTCATTCTTAAGCATTTTTGAAAGTTTCCCTTCACCTTGGACTATTGAGACATTCAGTGCTTTCAACTTCTATGAATGGGTTGTTGTCTTTGAGAATTGTTTACAAGTTTGCTTGGAGATCACTATCCTTTCAATCTTGGGTTTGTTATAGTTATGTATTATGGACTCTGTCAGTTTATGGTGTTCCAAGTTTGGAAATTGGGCTCTTGTGTTTGCTTCCAAAGAGTTCAACTTGCCATGTAGAATTGAATTTGACATTGATTCTCATAAATATGGACAACATTCACAATCACTCCTATCTTGGGCATTTCCCTTTATGTGAAATTTATGAAATTCACAAATTTTTGAGAAAACAAGAGGAATTGATAGCAGGTAATGACACATCAATTTTTTGAGTGACAATGAAGGTTCATGCATAAGTGGACATCTACAACAGTACATATGTTGTGGTAACACAAACTTTATTGCAACAAATAAGGCAAATTCAAGCATTGGAAGCTAAATGAAATATTCTCCACAACATGGTTAGACATTTGAGGAAGGGTTCACAATATGTAGCTTCAAATGTCAAAATGCCAATAGGATGAGCATAAGGAGAACTCAAAGAGGAAGCAATTTTCCATCAAATACTTAGAAGAAGTAGACATGGATGGAATGAACTTGGAGGAGAAGAGGAGGCTCTTAGAAAACATGTGTTTCTTTAAGCATGGTTTTTTCATGTTTTGTAAAACATAATGGTTTCTAGATGTTTTCTACAGGGTATATACTAGTAGGAAAGCTAGGACATCCCTCACAAAGGATAATAGTTTTCTTTATGTAGTAAATTTTGATTTTTTTGGACATATGATGAACCCTTTGTTGTTGGTTAGCTTCTCATTTTTTGTATTACCAAGCCAATGTAACTACAACAATTTACTAATACATATTATAACCGCTTGTGTGTGTATGTGTCGATTTTTATCTTTACTAATGCTATGCTCTATATTAAGATACAAAAATACCATCAATGCTCACTATAACAACGTAGATCTTAAACTTAGATCTATCAAGCATTGAGAGGGATCAAATTTCTTGAGATGTAATTTTTAATCATTTAATTCGATGCCATATACTATTTCTTTCATATTAAATGATAACAAATTTAAACCCTATCAGTGCTTGATAGATTTGAGTTGAATATGGATCCATGTTGGTTTTAATTTTTTTAGGTTTTATGTAAAATTTAAAATTGAACCAACATATGTCACCGAATAGCTTTCAACAATCTATTTATGTTTTGTTTTGGACTTTCTAGTGGGTTTTGGTCAGAATCTAGTAATTTTTTTTTGGTAAAATCCAAATTTGGAAGTGTTCAAATTGTGTTTTTGAATCCATAAATAGATTTAACACGCTCAAATACCCCCATGGCACCCAGATTATGTAATTTTCATAACTAATATATGTGATTCAAAGATTTTTTACATGTTTCCAACCAGACTCCGAACAAAACAAGATGGAAAATATACTTCGAAAATGTGGAATATTTAGACTACACCATGTATATAATCTGTAAACTTTAGTAGTCAAATAGTTGTTTGGAGGAGATCCCTTGTCCCACAAATAAGTGGGTTTGATACACCAATTTGGTGTATATTATTATTATTATATTACGTTTCATGACAACATCTCCCCATATTACATTATAAAACACCTCACCACTCTCGATTCATTAAAACACATCAAACATTATGCTTTGTTCCCCATAATAATATTTGCATAAGATTTATTAAATTAATAAAAAATAAATTTTTAAAGAACTTATAAAATAAGTATAAGTATTTGTTATATAGCGATATATACGAGCGCTCCTATGTTTGCACGTTAGATATATATCTACATTGAATGATTTATCTATGAATTGCCTAGATAGCTAGTAGCTATTTACATCAAATAATTTCTATATGAATTTTTACCGCATTAATGGACCTTCGACCCTGATTGTTATATTTTTTTTTTGTAACAGTAATAGAGTAAAGGATTATATTTATAAAAGCTGTGCACAGCTATTCATTACAAACTTTCAAAAGGAGTTTTAACAGTGTAGAAAATGTCTGGGCATACTAACACTATATATTCTATCTGCATTACATTGCAAGCTCTGAGCTTTGTTTTCCTGAAACTATCCAACATAGAGCTGGAATAAACCTTGACAAACTGTCTGCAAAGGATTATACAAAAATGCATTGACCAAAATGAACAAATTTTTTGAAACCTGGGCTGTGCTGTATCCTAGCCATACTTCTTTGGCCGAGCAGAAGAAGCATCCACCATAACCTGATTGATTTCCTGGTTGACCGTAGGGGTTTCATGCACCCAACTTCCCTGAGTTGCTCCAGTAAAAACGGCCATATCTTCCTGCAACTTGTCAACTTTTCCCATTAATTCGAATAAATTCCTTTCCAGGTCGTCTATCCTGGAGTCCTGATAGGAGAGTTGTGAGCATACATGTGTAATATTCGACGCCATCTCTGCATTTTGGTTAACACTGGAGCAAACCGCATCATAGGTATTACGAACTGCAAACTTAATGTCCACCAACGTTCTGCTCAGAGCGGCTATGGCCGCCATCACAGACTGCATAATTTCCAAATTACGTGCCTGAACCAGCAAGAGACGGGGGGGAGGGGTGTCAAGCTCGCCGAGGGAGAGGCGACTCAGAGCGTCAGGCAAGTGGGGAGGGCGAGCCATCGTAGAGGAAGGAATAGAGAGGGTGGGTGGGAGAGTTAATAGAGTCCCGTGGGAGCTGACAACGAGGGAGAGGGCGAAGTGACAGATGGAGGGGCGATCGGGGAGACGTGTGATTGAAGATTCGGAGGGGGGAGGAGAAATATAACCTAAGTTTATGCAAAGGAAAGAGTGGTCCCTCATGACCATGGACCTAACCATAAAACCAACCATGTAATTGATGATCCTAGGCATTAAAACTTAAGGGATGAAATGATACCCCAAAACTCCATTGAGATCCTTGACGCACCCGATTTCGAGCAAGATTCCTTGGTTAGCCGCTATATCAGCAATCCTATTGTTCTCTCGACGAATGTGGAAAAAGGATGCCTTTGAGAGGATAGCGTTGGTTTTAATTCTTTGCATGTATCTGTCGGCTTTTGAGCCTGGCGAGGCATACCCTCTTTGCATGATTTGAATGACATGCCTGGGGTCTCCATAGATTCTGAGATTGTCTATGCTGTAATTGGAGGCCATATCTAAAGAGAGAATGAGAGCTAACCATTCTGCCTCATTATTAGTTTTGCTACCTAGTCCCCACGAGAAGGCTGCAATTTTATTTCCTCCGGGATCAAAAAGTATCCCACCCGCACCTGCCCACCCAGCCCTGATTGTTATATTGATAACCTAATAAAGGTGTTATTTTTTATTTCAATTAAAATTATCATTAATCCTTGACTCTTTGATTGTCAGTTCAATGACTCAAGCAAAAGTATTTATTATTTAATTCATAAAAAATAAAATTTATTATTAATCCTGGACTCTTTGATTCTTAGTTTAATGATGGAATCAAAAGTATTTATTATTTAATTTATAAAAAAATTGATGATTAGTTCCATCCCTCAATCAAAATGTTTGTTATTTAATTCTATGTTATTGTATTGAGAGTAGCGAGGTGTTTTATAGTCTAGTATGGAAATGTTGTAATGCATAATGTTGTGTAACGTTATGTAACATGCGGCATACAAATGATGTCCGCTTATACAAAAAAAAAATTATATTGATTTCATTTTAAACTTGGATATATAAGGAATAGAGATGAATCAAATATATTTAGGTGAATTATTTTTTCTAGGATCAAATATCTTATGGTGTAAATTTTTTCTTAATATGTAAAAATTTAAGATATAAAAAATTACACCTCAAGAAATTGGATCCCTCTCATTACTTGAAACATCCACGTTTAAGATGGATCTATGCTGGTTTAGTTCTCTACATATAAATAAATTGATGGTTAGTTCCATGACTCGACCAAAGGCGTTTATTATTTAATTCTATAAATTGATTACCACATTTCAAAGACTAAATCTAAAATATTTATTATTTAATTATTTAATTTATAAATTAAAATGATAAATCTCAATTATATATAAATATTGTTTAATTTGAAAAATCAATTTCAATGGAACAACCTTTTCTAAAACAAGAGCTACGAGGTGGCAATGTCTCGCGTCAATGCTAAAAAGCTATTTTGAAATTTGAAAACTTGAAGTTGTTTTAAAATTTAAAGATTTGCTACAAAGTAGAAACTACCTAATCATGATTTCAACACCTTGTAGCTATGGGGATTCCCCGGCTCTCAGCGAAGGCAAGGTTTCCTTGAACAAGGTTTTAAGCAAGAATAACCAGACGAAATGATGGTAGCTCAAGCCGCATTGGAAAACTTCCAGATTCGATCTGTATTCCTTTGCTACAGAATTAAACTGCATGCACTACAGACTCTCACACACGTGAAAGTCGAATTAAACATATCTATTAACCAATAAAAAAGTATATTACAATGCCAATAATATGTATCACCCATGATCAAAGCGAGAGAAATTAAGTATATTACAATGCTAATAATATGTATCACTCCTGATCAAAGTGAGAGAACTTTGTTTTTATAGTGCAAGATAGTATCTGTGTTTAAAATAAAAATAAAAACAACCCGAAAAATTCTAATTTAATTACACATTAAAACTTGGAACACTATGATCCAAAGGTGATTTATGCCACCTTAAAACCAAATTCATAAAATAATAGTAAGATATAGATTAGTGAAATGTTTTCATTTCATATTTTTTAAATAAAAAATTCATCTCACCATTAATATTGGTATTTGCTTTTTTATTTTTTATTTCATATGAATAGATAAAAATAATTTCACTCTTCAGTTAAATACAAATCTAACTAATATTTTATATATATTAAACTTTGTACATTGTTTTAATGGTATTGATAATGTAAAATAATAGTAAATAACTTCTGAAATAGTTTAAACCATTTCCCTCTCAAGAGATTAAAAAACGACCAAATAATAAGCTAAAATCCAAAGCAAATTTTCTTTTAAATGTTGTTAACAAAGTAGATAAAGTTTGGTCCTCGTCCATAATGAGAGGATTCAGTGTAATTTTAGCATTTATTTTAAGAATATTTACTTTATATTTTTTTAAGAGGGAACATAGAAATAAGTTAATAATGGGTCTTTTTGGTTGAGTGTGGATTGGGTGGTTGGGAGGAATGTTGTTTTTCTCTTCACCTAAGTTCAAATCTAGCTTTGTGACACTTTCTCCTTGGGAGCAGACTTGACTTGATAATGTAATTTTGGCCATACCTTGATTCTCCTAAATATCAAGTGTTGGCATGATTTTTTTTTATAACAATGATTCTCATTGTACTAATAAAGGCTTGAATAGAAGCATCTAATTTTGAATTAAGTGTCATAAGCTAAAAGAAGGATATGGAAATTCCAAAATTAACTTAATTTAATTTGAAGTGAATGTTAATTCAACACTGGATGTGGAAATTAATAAATATAATAGATATGAAAGTTAATAGATATTATATAAAGTTTCATAAATATTATAACATTTTCTTTGAAATATGAATAAAGGATATAATATCTATTTTAAGCTGGTAATAAATAATAATTTAAATCTATGTTAATATGGAGTAATTTGATTTTTGAAATTAATAAAATTAATTTATGATTATATTAATTTATTTTTAATTTGTGGTGCATACTAACTAAAAGAGTTAGTGTGTTTTTTTTAACCTATATTCATTTTTTTTTACAATGTTGAATCTTGTTTTATTAAGTAAATATTGATTACATTACAATAAATATGATGTTAATTTTTGTCAATGAATTTGGCATCTATCAATAAGACATTAAGGTTATAAGAAATGTCAAACCAAAAGAATCCCACATTATTATGCATGGCAATAGCAAGTGCAAAGGGCATTGTCACCATTAAATTTTGCACTACAACAAATCACTAGATGTGTGCATTTACTAGTGCATAAAAATATAGAAATAACTTTTATAAAATAAGTGCCAATTTCACTAGGTTTGTACATTTACTAGTACCAAAAAATTTAGAAGCTTAAATTTTATCAAATAAGTGGCAATATGTCGATGAATTTTTACTCTCATTATAATTTGATAATAACTTTATCATTTTTAATATTTGACCTAACTTATATTTTAACTTTACATCAAGTGTTGTCAAAATAGCAGGTTTCCTTCACTTGAAAAGGATTTATAAATTTCATTATCACTAAACAAGAGAATTAAAATGTAAGGAATAGCACCAAGTAATGCTCATGTTATATGTGCCACAATCTACAAATGTACTAACATGGCCAATGAACCTGCTTGATTGAATGAATACCTTCACATGGGCCTTGATATGAGAACCCATATTTAGTTGGGATTTTTAAGTAGGTTGGATTCTAGCCTAGCCAAGATGATTTTCACCAACATCATCAACTACCTAAATAAGTAAATTGATTGGATAAATAAAATTAACTTAACCTAAGATTTTGAAATTTGTATCATTTGATCATTGCTTAGCTTCACCATTATGTCTTCCTTTGCTATGACATGCTTGGACTTGTAGAACACTAGTGAGTGCTATACTAAAGAATGAAGGGTCTTTGTGTAACCCATCCCATATTTAAGTCCCATCTATATCGGATAAGGTGTTGAACCAACTTATATTGGGTGTCTAATATGTGAGAGCAATGAATCTAATAATATCTATTGAATGTTGAATGAACCTCAACCTTAATCCTCAATGTTTGTTCTCCCATGGAAGGAACTATGAGAATAACCCATTTACATTGGTAGATGAAATGGAGTAGAAACAAGTAATTGGTTTGAAGGTTGAACCAACTACTATAATTTACAAGTAAGGCAAGACCATTTGATCAAGTGAGTGTCATTGGGGAATAATAGTGGTGGTTGTTCAAGTAGGTAGTATGTTGGATTCTTCCCAAATTGAGGCATGGGTGTGAATGTTAAGTGTTATATTTGAAAATTTATCTTTTTTTCACATTTAATTTAATTTAATTATATCATATATTAATGTACTAAACTTTATTAGTAATAATTTTGATTATTAATAAGTATGAATATTGTTTTAACTTTTATGAGTTATTTGATCTCATGACTTTTTATGTAGATGGGATTAAGATGATTGTGGATATCACATTGTAGTCAATTTGGATAAAATAAATAAGCTTTAAGCATTAACAACATAGTAGCACTTGAATTTGATGATGTTGAATATTTGTTAAGATTTGAAAATTTATGTACAAATTTTTAAATTATATTTTCTAAATGGTATCTATTGATAAGACATTAAGGATATAAGAAATGATAAACCTAATACACTCCACATTATCATAAACACATGGGAATTGCAAAGGAATTGAGAGTATAAGGGAATTGTTACCATTGAATTTTGCATTGCAATAAATCACTAGGTTTGTGTGCATTTGACAGTACCTAAAAATTTAGAGATGTTAATAATTATAAAATAAGTGGAAAACGCTTGATTACTTTTAACTATCATGATAACTTGATGATAACTTTACCATTTTTATTATTTGGAAAAATGTATATCTTAACATTGGAGTGCAGGATGATACTTATTATAAAGAATGTTGGAAATTGTAAACAATACAAATGCTACTTTATTAAATCATTCTTCCATATAGTGACTTGACTTGGAAAATGGACTTGAACTCACCACTAATAGTTGAAGATTTTTTTGTAAGATTTCATTATAAGTGGCATGGACCATTTAAAAAATGCATTACATGACAATAATCAATACACTTAACTATAAAGTTATTAAACCTATTTTTGAAGGTTCCCAACCAAGGTAAATATTTGGCAAGACATATATATTAACATTGGAGTGTAGGATGATACTTATTGTGGAGAATGTTGGAAATTGTAAATAATACAAATGCTACTTAAATTAATGATCCAAATTTTTTTATGAGAACTTTCTCAAACAAAAATATTCGACGAAGGATCTTTCACTGACGATTATATGCATGTGAACATGAGCAATTATTCTTGTGTATCTTTAAAGAAAATCAATCATACGATAATGCAATAGAAATTCAAGCACATAAATGAACACCCATGTGATAATGGAGTTCACTAGACTATACTAGTTATGTCTTTGGGCTTGTACAATCATCAAACCGCTTGCATTAATTATCCCATAATAGGGGTTGATTCTCTCCTTTAAAAGGGGAAACAATGCATTCTCAAGCAAGTCTACAATTTGCCATCTCTCCTTTTAAAAGGGAAACCATGCATTCTCAAGCAAGCCCGCAACTTGCCATCTCTCCTTTACAAAGGGAAAATATGTATAAAAGTTGATTACATCACAAACGGATTTCACTTGTAGGAAGTATTTACCAATTGTTCACTGTCTAAACTGCATAACAAATGCCTATGAAAAGCCACATTCCCACTCATATCCTTCACCCTTATACTTTGGATCGAGAATGTCGAAGTCCAACACTTGCATCAATATGAAAATCTGTAGTTACTTCTTTTGTACAATAACTATATCTGAAAGGCCACATTCGCCTTCAATTCCTTCAACTTTGTTCTTCAGACATAGAATGCTCAAAGACCAACAATTGCATCAATGTGCATGGTTGTAGCTGGTGACCATAATACTGTAGGATCTAAGCAAGTTCATATTTGCTTCCTCTTGTCCCAAATAGCTTATGAAACTTGGACAAGTTTACAATGTTTCCAAATAGGCTTTAATAAAACAATGCCTCTCACAAATAAGTGGCTACAAATCCCATTACAACATGGAAACACCATTCATCTTCAAGTCACAATAAATGTGCATGATTGGTAGACTCTATGGCCTCAAAACCACTACAACAGTGTGCATGTGGACAAGTCAAGATGCCGAATACAAGCACTTGGTGGAAGATGCTATAGTCTCCAAATCCACCATACAAGTGCACATGAAAATTCCCCAAAATTCCTCTTTCTTACAATGCCATAAACCATGCATAAGTGGTGGAATCTATGGTTTCACCGCACCATATAAATGCAAATAATTATTTCCCTGGGTTACCATTAATACTTATATGGAAACCATTACAAAAAAATATATATGTGGCATCCTTTAAAAGTGCTAGGCTTCAATAATTTTATATATCAAGAAAACTATAATGGAGAGCCTATTAAATAAAGCACTATAATATAATGGGTTACCAATAGTTTAGAACTATAAAATACCCATCTAAAAGGAATTAAAAAGGGACGACACATGATTTCAAAGCATATCAATACTTTATCCAAGTTGTCTACCCATATCCATGGTGCGCTTGGACCCTTGATCCTTAGCCTTTATTATTCCATCCACATGGATTTTCCTTGGTGTCAAATGCTTCGGCTTTGCAAGTGACTTGTCCTTGACTTCGCCTCGAATGACTTCGCTGCTTGTACCAGTGACTTACATTATGACTTGTCTTCCCTATTGTGTTGGCTCTTGGTAAACATTCTTATATAGCACCATGGTGGTCCTAACCACCCCCACTTCTTGTGGAACCAAACATAACCATGGCCTAAATAAGTCCATGAAAAACCACCACCATGGTATATTCTTCCAACTTCCATCAAACTTTGGCATACTCGATAAGAAACAACCAAATGGTGCTAAGTGTGGCCAACCTTGAAAATCACCATTCAATATAACATATGGTCTATAACCATGGTATCAACGCCATTGGAAGTGTTGTTTCAACGTCCACTAAATGTGGCCAACGGCCAAAGTCATTTCAATGTGCATGATTCAAATGGCGAATATTGGTTGAATCTAGCACTAAAGTTAGTGCTTCCACCAAGACTTAGGCCCAAACATGTTAACATCGTAACCAATTTCCTTTCCAATTCATACAGTGGATATATCATCCTAACTGCTCCAAAACCATATGCCACGATTTAGGTTCGAGGGCTAAGCCCTTGCCCCCCTTTAACCACCAAATGCAACTCCAACAAACTTCAAATCGAAGTCGTGCCATATCATGGTAACAACCAAACCGTAGGCGGGCTAGAAAGGGTGTGTGTCTTGTGAACAATAGGTTATGGGTTCAATTCCTTTGAATTCCAATTTTTCCTTGGTAAGGAGAACCCATCAAAGGCTAATCGAATTGCCACGTGGCCTTGTTGGATTAGTCCACATGTGAGTGACGTCATATGCCAACGCAACTGTAAGATTTTCCACCTCAACAAACTATATGCCATGTGTCATCTTGAGGTACTTCCACATTAGCGCATGACATGTATGACTACCACGTCTCACCCCTTCAGTGGTGCAACGTGGCACTCTTGCCAAATTTTTGCCTATTGAGAGAAAACTTCAGAACTGCATAACTTTTGCATACAGAGTCCAAATGAGAAAATTCAAACGTCACCAGAAACTTCTCGATGAGATCTTCGCAATTGTGCTACTTCCGTCAGCATCCAAGACAATGAAGATTTCTTAATTTCAAAAATCCACCTATATATCAATTAAATAATTATTCCCTTCAGTGATTTCATGTGGAAAAAGGACTTGAACTCACCACCATTGCATTTTGATTTAAATATTTGTTTTCAAGAGTTCATTATAAGTGGCATGGATCATTTAAAAAATGCACTGACAATCATTAATACATTTAGCTAGAAATTTATTAAACATATATTTGAAGGTTTCCAACTAAGGTAAAGTTTGAAAATTATTTTATATAATATTACAAGTTGGAAAATAATGGGTGTCATTAAACAAGAAAGAAAAATTATTGCAACATATTATAGCTTCCCCATTAATCGTTGATCACATCAAAAGTAGAAACAAATTCTATAACTTCTATGATAATTGCAATACTTCAAGTATTGTTGAAATGGGGTGTTTCCTTGCCTTGGAAAGGATATATAAATTTCATTATGCCCATCCCTTGATGGTTTAGTATCCATGAAAATCATTGTATCTTAAACATGAACATTGACAATGATTTATAGTGAAAATATAATATTAGATATAGACTAAACATAAGAATTAAAATTATGTAGCATAATCGAGTAATGCTCTTGTTAGGTGAAAAATTGTTATGCTTTGCTAGGGTTTTTATTTGTGATTAGGGTTTCTGTTTTGATTCCTTTCAAATAGCCATAGTTGTGCTCGCCATAGCATCAACGAAAGGGGGGGATCCTCCCCCCTCCTTTGGAGATGTTATTGCTTATAGATAGCCTCTCTCCTTAACTGATGAAAAATTGAATCGTTGACAAGAGGTAAACAACCAACAAACACAACCAATTGAAGGAGTGGTAGGTGCAGGAAATATAATCAATGGGAAAGAGTCGACGATGAATGAATTCAGAGCTTCTCATCACAGGTAATCCACTAGAGGACTAGGAAAGTGCATACCAAAAACATCAATGGTACCAAGGTACGAAATCACTTCCACCTATCTAAGCCAGAATATTCAATATATGAAGGATTATGATCTAATAGGAAAATATTTGGGCCTATGGCCTGCGGAATGATACCTTGTGGGATAGATCAATACCATATGGAAACCCAAAGGGAATTATGACCTCTGCCTTAGATTTAAGGGATTCTCGCTATAATTTTTTACAATATGGAAGACAAAAATACAAATTTTGATAATGGCTCATACTTCTTCAACTGAACTGGATTATATTTAAAAACTAGGTTGGAAAAAGTTACCCTGAAAAAGAAGACATTACTTATGCATTGGTCTGGGTCAGGATTGACTCGTTTCCTATAGAGTACTAGGAAAATGAGACCCTGGTAGGCATAGGTAATACTTAGGGAATGTTTTTCAAGGCCTTAAATGCCACGAACTTAGGTAGATACACTACATATGCTTGTCTTCACATATATATGCACATCTCTCAAGTCTTGCTAGAAGCAATATGCCCAAGCCACCAAGATTCAGAATGGATTCAACCAATCGATTATGAACATATACCCTTTCGATGTAGGAAGTTCCATATGCACGAAAATTTGTTCTAAGAATTCCCTCTCAATGCAGTGAATGATAAAACCAAGGAACAAATCCCCCAAGACGAGTGCAAGTTTATACGTTGAGGCACTCGCCACGGTGACTTATATGGATATGGAATTGTTCCTTGGATATTTCCTCATTATTAGTGCTATGGATATGAAAATTTATCCTCATATGATGCAAATATCCATCCAATCCCATATTATTTAATGCCTTGGTTCAACTGGTGTCTTAGTTCAATATTTTTATGTAACCATTCAATACTATATAAGGTGTTGAATCAACCTATCTTGGGTAAGTATTTGGGATAGATAACTCCAATGGTATTTATTGAATGTTGAATAAACCTCTACCTCAATTTCTATTCTCCCATGGAAGGAACTAGGAGGATTACCCATTCACATTGCTAGATGAAATAGAGTGGCAACAAGTAATTTGTTTGAATATCAAACCAACTACTATAATTTACTAGTAAATACCATTTGAAGTCCAAGTGTCACTAGAGTGTATAAGTCTCTTTCAAAAATAAAGGGTTGGCCAAAAAGCTAGCTAGTAGTGATTAACAATCCCTAATTTGTATTGTGAGTGTGAAGTTAAGTAGAGTGGCCTAGATAAAAAAACATCCATCATGTGGGATATGGGTGTCTATGTTTTCTCATTCACAATCATAGAAGGGAGGGGAGGGGGGTAAGTCCATATACATTCATTCATTTCCTTCTTCATCTGCAACATAACATACTCATTCTAAACATGAACAAATGTGGAACCAACAACAAATGATTCTATGAATAGGCAACTAGTTTGCAAATGAAAAATTATTTGAGTCTTAATTTTTTTTTACATGTAAACATACCATTATTTAGTTCTAGGAACATTCCAAATCCTTTTAGGTCACACTATACATCATACGGATGGATACCTTCCTTTCTGACTAGGCATATGATTATTAAAATTAGAAGGATTGTAAGACAACAAGCTTAACAAAATATTTTTACTCTGTAATTCCTTTATCATGAAAACCAACACCCAAGTATTATCTTATATGTTACCCTCAACCAAGACAACCAAGCTAGACAAAAAAAGGGTCACTTGAGGATCTTTATAATTGAGTTCGCAAAACCTTTAAATAGACTTTATCACATAAAATATGATGGGTGAATATCACCCATTATCCAATAACATGGTCCCATAAACCACCAATGGTAAACCCATTAATGAATAAATGCATATTAATCTAATTGTTGTTTTACCTAGTCAATTTTAACCCAACATTTCCCAATTGAAACTTGATTTGGGGTATAACCCATACCCCCCTCAAAGTTTATAACATGGTATCCAAAATTATAACATGTCCCCGCTAATTCAGTCACATAGGTCTACATCTAGACCTTACACTAGTGAACCAACAAAGAGGGATACACATGCCTAAATAGGTGTTACAACTATAGCCCATTTAAAATGTGATTAAATCCAAGTCCATAAGAAATGCTTGCAATTGCATGCATGAGCATGTGATGCTATGAAACATCAACATGTTCCATTGTCTACATCCCTCCTATTCCAAATACAATTACTAAACAAAGTACTTATCCTGCCACTATATGCCTAGGAAAATGAATCTTGAAACATCTTCCTACTTCTTTACCCACATCCCTCTTTGCTCCAAATATAGTGACCTAAATCAACCACTCCTTAAGATTCTTCATCCACTATCCTCCATGTTATTTTTCTACCAATGATTCACATCAATGAATCTCCATCAAACCCAACAATTTGGGGTTTCTCTCATGAGAAAGATTTATTTTCCCAAACATGGCTCTAATACCATATTAAAATTAAGATCATGGTGAGAAAAATAACAAAACATAAAGAATCCACAAGATGAACAAGAAAATTTTACTTTATAAACTATTTATCAACAAAACAAACACCTAAATATACACACACACACACACACACACTCAACCAATTCAATCAATATGGATAAAGAACATGCCACTTGTCCACTTTCTCTGCCTTTTGAGGGAATAAACCTCTCCACTTGAAATTGATGAGTTAATTCCCATATCTCTGGGTCATGGGTAATCGACCACATGTTCACCATGGGTGTCGTTCCCACCAGAATGCAGATCTCATTTACCATGTGTCAATCCTCAATGCAAAGTCGAGTCCATGATAGGAGAGGCCCGAGAAGATGCATTATGAGAAACTCTTTCACCGCCGCTTGTAGAAACGAGAGATTCTTGATGTTGTCCTCCCTTATGCTTCTGTTGCGCCTGACAACCATGTCCAACTCTACCTAAACTGTGTGTTGCACTTCTGGGTTCAACAACAATTTCGAGTGAGATCTAGTATGGCAAGGGTTTCAAAAGTGAAATAAGGATTGTGTAAGCAAGGCAGTTGTGTAGATTCAAACTTTGTGATTTGTCTGGTAGATGTGAGTTTATTTTTAGATGAATTCATTGTGTTGTTTAGTAGGTTTTGTTTTATTGTTGGCATATAGGCTTTTCTTTTTTTCTTGCACAATAGTTTGAAAATTAGTTCTCCTTTACAAAAGAGAATAATACTTCATCAAGTTAACTTAACAGAGGAAATGTCTTCTCAAATAAATGAAAGTTATTCTTGAGAATGACTTACTCTAAGATCTCTAAGATCTATGTCACATTATTAGTCATTGCCAAATGTCAATTACTCTACTTTACAATGTTTCCCCCTTTCGACGTTCCTTTGCACCTCTTGGGGAAATTGCTAGTATTATAAATGAGGGATGCGGTGTTATGTGAAGATATCTGCCTTTGTTATTGATTGAAATGTATCGTACAAAGAGAGAAACTTGATCTTGAAATTATATCCATTCCAATTGTGCAGCCAAGAATAATAATTGACAACATTATTGATAATTCCCAAATCCCACTTTTCTACCCCTCTTACAAAAATATTGGAAAAAAATATTTGCATGTTCTGTGTCCTTGTTCGCAAGATGTATGTGAATAGTGTCACCTATACCCTTTGTGAGGAAGTTGGGTTTGACAATTTTAGAAAATTAAAAGAGAGTAATATAATTTTTAATGAATCGTTCAAGGGGTTAGTTGGAATTGCAGTGGGGTTTTATGGTTGACCGATGGAGACCTAGGTACCATTCTTATGGGAGTGGACTCAAAATCCCTACAAATCCTTGCGTTCTCCACAGTGACAGTACTACTTGTTGTCGAGCAGATCATTCTCCTAAACCAATACTAAGGTTGGCCTCGGCTTGTGGTTTTCACTCCAGTCGTCAAATACAGTGGTTGCTTCAATAGCAGTCGTATAGTGGCTATGGTTTCCATGGTTATAAAAAAAAAAAATGTTATGTTATTTTTTTATGTGTGTATTTTTTTTGCTAGGTAGCAGGGTTCAAAGTCATAAAATGATATACTCATTATGAGCTCATCATGTCATTCATTGGAATAGACTCTGAGTGGGGAGGATAACACTTCATCCCACAACCACTTGAACTAAACCCTACTCACTTTTGATGTGTAGTTATTATGTCGAAAATGTTTATTTAAAGGGATGGTTCCCTTCATATTTCATCTTCTATCAAAGATGTGTCAAAGATGTATGGAGGCATGCCACATATCAAAATTTTGCATCGTATGGTAAACATGCCACTTGTCACCTTTAACATCGTCGTTTTGCCTCTGCTCCCTCTAATGAATAGTTCGTGAGGGAACAAGGGTAAGAGGGGTTTATTAGTTTTTCTAAAAAAAACTTCATGGATCCAAAGCAATGATATCAATCAATGGCTTCAAGGATTATTTTCAACCAAGTTCTACCATTAACATAAATGCCCTAATTTTGTATGGCCACTTTACAAGAAACCACTTGCTTCGAAGTCAACAGATTCTACACAATAACTCCTTAAGGTATAAGAGAAGCTCCTCAAAATACCCCAAGACATTCATACATCTAATTCATCCCTTACACTCAATAATGTCTACATGACCTATATATATACCCCTATTCACTCATTGCATATGTGGGCCCTTCATTAGGTCAATCACTATTACATATACATTCACTGAACATTACATATATATTTAACCCATATATGCCATAATGCCCCCCTTAGGGTCATATCATATACATCTAATCCCATATATACCTCCCTTTGTAGTGGCTAGGTGTCGGTTCAAAGTTCGAGAAATGATGGTTTTACTACATAGGCCCAAGGCAAGATGAGCTCCATGAAACTTCTCTAAAAGTTGCTATAAAATTCAATAGCTTACAACACAAATGGGGGCATGTGATGTTGAACAATGCATTTTGCAACTCTATATCCATAAACAAAATGAACAAATATTTTACTTCAATTTATAAATGTGAGTAGAGCAAAGATGAGAAAAAAGCCAAATGTGTTTGAATGGTGTCATCACATCACATTATTATGATAGATAGTTCATATGCTAGAGATATGCAATGGCAATCCCAAAATCCATGACAAGTTGAATACCCATAACATGGACACCAATTCTTCATAAATAACACTATTGCAACTCGAATGCAAAGAATTGATTCAACTCCAATACGACATGAAACTTCGCCAAGATCATATCATTGTAAATTACCAACAAAGTGCACCAAAATTTTACACATGCTTTCATTAAAAAAACAATAATCATGATAAAGAAAATCTTCCTTGTATTTATCCCATTGATATAAAAACTAGCATAGATACATCTTAAACCCGGATCTATCAAGCATCAAGAGGGATCCAATTTCTTGAGGTGTAAATTTTTATATTTTTAAAATTTAAACTCAAGAAATTTGATCTCTCTCTTGGTTGATAGATCTGGGTTTAAGTTTTAATTTTTTATTTTATAGACGGACATCGATTTTTTTAATTAGTTTTCATAATTTTTTATTTTATGAACCGACATGGATTTTTTTAATTACTTTTCATAATTTTTTATTTTATGAGTCAATGTGGATTTTTTAATTACTTTTCATAATTTTTTCTTTTATAAGTAGACATAATTATTTTTAATTATTTTTTTGCGTTATGTTACATTACATTACCTTACGTGACAATATCTTCCCCATATTAAACTGTAAAGCACCTCGCTCCTCTTACTGCAATCATATTATTTTTAAACTTATATGTAATCACTCACCAACCCTTTTAATCATTATAAAAAAATAAAAAATTCAAATAACATATTTCATAAGTCCTCCTTCATATTTCTACTAACAATTAGCTCCATGAAATATTAATGATGAATTCATCAAAACCTCATACTTCCATCCACGTACAAATGCATAAAAAACAGACCCCACTATAAATGGACCACCCAAAAAAGGTGGTTCCTCCTATCTTGTAATTTTTTTTTTCAAATGATTTTACCTTATTTTTTATTCGAGATGATGAGATTCGAAGTCACCGAGATATTTGTAAAGTTATTTAATCATTTAAGATGATACTTTTGTTTGCTACAGTAGTCACACATCAAATGATTTTATACGTGGATTGCCTTTTGAATTAGCTTATATTTCATTGCTCTATGGCCCTTGTACTTATTCATTTAACAAATGTCCTTGAAGTGGTGATGTTTTTGTCCATGAATTTGAAAATGTTATTGAAAACCAACCATTATTTAGTTAGTTGAATAGAGAATTGTTTGAGTCAACAAACAATATAAGTACGATAACAAAGATATATCATGACTAATTGTTGATTACCTATAGAAACTTTGGCTAGTAGAAGAACTTTTGCAACATTATTATTGTTTTCTCCACAAAATCACCCAACTATAATGTGCTTTCCAAGTCATCTTCTCACACTGAATTAAAAGAACACAAAGACATATTTAATGACATAAATTTCTCATGGAAGCGAAAGTTTGAGGCTTGTTTACATCCGGCTAATGTCTTGTATGTAGTATTGGATTTGGGATCGTTGTCATTTTTTTTCAAATAGAAAAAGCAGTAACTTGTTATTAATATATAATCAAAGTTATAGAGATCATATTCAGTGGTTGTTTTGATCTAAAATATATTTATAATGAAAGCATTAGTCATTCAAAATAGAAACATATCTTTTCCTTTAAGGGATATATCCAGTCCATTACAAAAAGACAAAATAACTATCAATCATATAGAGTCAGAAAGCTTCAAAAAACACAGAAAGAACTTGAATCCACCACACTGTCATCGATAGTGTCTTAAAAAAAGATAAAACCATCCAAAGGCCCAATAGCAGATTTTGAAACCATCGTTGTCATATAACCAAGGGCATCTTGAAGTCTCACGTTTACAAAAAAATGAGCATTGTTGAACTAATGCCATAATTAGAGGTCAAATAAGGTAGTTTGCAACTCAATCAGTGATTCACTTGTTGCATTTAATGTTCAAGTGGAATTGTTGAAGGTACATGAATTACTTCTATTAGTGGTCATTGCATATTTGCGCTATATATACATAAATTATAGAGGTCTTTGATCAATGTAGATTATTGTTTCATTTCCCATAATAAAATACTTCCACTATCAACAAGTCTAAATAATGAGATGAAGCTCCTTGTTGCAGGTGGGATATTTGTGAATCGTGTTAGAAAGTGTCTTGTAGTGAAAGGCCAATAGAGGTCAGAGTTGTGTGAGGAATGCATTGGCGACATAATTTGAGGTGTATGTCTTAATTTCAGTCGATTGTTGTGAATTAGGCAAAATGAAGTTTGGCATTGTGTAGAGGCGAGGCTTTAATGCCTTGAATGCTTTTTATTGTGCCTTGACCCAAGCTAACTTTCCCTTGGCTCCATCATTTGTCACTTAGTTCAAATACCAAGTAATATGAGAGAAGGTCCAAACGTGAAGCTATTAAAAAAGTTGGTGAGATGTAAGAATTTATGAAGATCCATGACTTTCTTTGGGGTTACTTAATTGCACATGACTTGGATCTTTGCTGGATTCACATGCACACCATGCTTTTGCATGATGTACCCCAGATATTGAGTTTATTTAGATACAGATGAATCATTTCTCTTGGTTTGTGTATAACTTGTGTAATTGCAAGGTGCTCAACACTTGTTGAATGTGCTTGAGGCACTCATCCCGAGTTCTATTAAACATGAGGATGATGTCTAGGTAAGTTCAAGACATTATAGTCAATACAAAGTCTCCATATCCTGTCTTTGTTTTGAACTAACACAAGAGGACTCATGTAGCTCAAAAGCTTAGTTGAATGTGAGCCTTTGATATCAATTCTTGAATTTGGGATGGAACTCTTATTTCTCCATAAAAAACATTTGAATATAAAGTCATTGTATAGTGAAATGTAAAACATTTATACTACTCTACTTTCACATTATTCAATGTTTGTACTACTCTACTTTCACATTATCCAAAACGTAAAACATTTATACTACTATATTTTCACATATATAATTGTTTAAATGAGAGTTAGAAAAAACAAAACAATGTTATCCATTACGTCCTCATTGCGTTGAGATGCGTTTTCTACAACCCGATATGAAGGAGAACTGTAATTCCGTGCTCAATGTGGACTTGACACATGACACTTTAGTAAAATAATAAAATATTAAGTATATAAACATTTTACATAATTTAAAGTTCAAAACAATGAGGGAGAAGAGTAATTCCGTGTTCAACGTGGAGGTGACACATGGCAATTTAATAAAATATTAAGTAAATAATCTTTTTACAATGTTGGCCCTAACTTAAAGTTCAAAACCAAAGAGAGATATATTCCAATCAATTACAACTTAAAAATTAATTAAACTAGGATACTTCTTGCTATGTGATGTGAGAGTTGAACCATGATTAAAGAGGGATTTGAGCACATATGAGAGATTTACATATTAAACCAATATAGATCCATCTCAACTCTAAATTTACCAAAAACCAAGATGAATCAAATTCCTTGAGATGCAAGCTTTTCCTCAAATTTTGTATTTAAAAAAAATTACATCCCAAGAAATTTAATCCCTATCAACACTTAATAAATCCAAAGTAAAATAATTTTATACTATCATTATATTAAAATGTCTCATCCATAACATAACATAACCGACCAACAAACCAATGATATCATATCCAACATCATTGGTAACTTTAACTTTTTATGTGACGTATTTTGCATCATTTCCCCCAAAGAGTGACGTATTTTGCATCATCGATTCAACCTTATCTCTCAACCAAAGGCACAATCATTATATTTCCTTGGACCGACTTTGGATTTTTTTTTCAATCTCACTATTTACATGGATTTTTAGATTTTAAGTTATCGATTTATTTTCCTTTAGATATTCGGTCTCTATTTATATGGACTTTTAGTGTCCTTACATATATGGATTTCCAGTAATCCATGTGTATCTATCTAAGGAATTTTGTATATTATTTTTTTTATCAAATTAATTAATTAGTATATTTATTTTTCATTTATATGAAAATTTTCAAAATTAATTGTATATACAATAAGTAAATTTAGCAGCAAAGTTGTTTATACGTTTCTTAGAAATGTTTTAATATATTAATTAATCATAATCCAAAGATAAAATTTAAAATAATTATGAAAATTAAACTAAAAGTAATAGAGAAGTGACACTTACTACGCCATACTTTTGAAAATTGAAATAAAAAAAGCTAAATATAGTATAAGCATATGGCTATGACCATCATAAAAAAATCATTGAAAGACATCTAAGGTAAGTAACTGGGTTGAAATTTGATGACATGATTTAAAAAATAAAGATAACATTTATAATATCTTTCCTTATATAATACAAAAATTAAAAGTTTACAAAAATATAGTAAACAAAAAAACATAATACATATAATGATTAAACCAAGTACACACATGACAAAGAAGGTTTATCCTAGAAACCTTTAAATAGGTTTATTTGCAAGCAATACAATAGGCCATTACCATGGGCAGAGAAAACTGAAAACCATTACGAAATTTTGTATATTTATTTTTATCAAATTAATTAATTAATATATTTATTTTTCATTTATATGAAAATTTTCAAAATTAAATGTATATGCAATAAGTTTTATTTGCTTCTTGAATTAATAATGCATTTTGATATGATATCGATAAGGTGGGAAAGCTTTTGCTATTAGTTTCTAGTCAAAATTCACATGTCCTAACTTTTGAAGTCATGATTTTCGAATCTCCTCATTGCTTCATAAATTCTATCTCAATTCTTCTAACTTCAATCATCTATTGTCCCGTGATATTAACTATGCAATTAATTGCTCTAACATGTGTCACCTCATCAATCAAATATCATCCCAATGACAATAATTATGCACTTAATTCCTTTGACAGACGTTGCCTCACCAATCATGTATCATCCCAATGAGAATAACTATGCACTTAATTCTTGAATCCTCTGATAAGTGCCACCTCATTGATCAATATCATCCCAATGAAAATAACTATGCACTTAAATCCTCTAATAGGTGGCACCTCACCGATATTCTTTCACTAGCTTGCTACTATCAAGCACTTTGCCTTGCTACTTTAGCTTGATATTATCAATATTGATAAGCATATGCACTATGATGGAACATAGTTCCTCAACCAAATAAAACAAGAACTTACTTTGTCATCTTCGAATTCAATTCAATTTTGCACAATTCTTTCATAGTGGAAAATAAGGTATATTAATCTCTACTCTAGGCATTATAGTTTTCTTGCAAACTCTGTTACAAGAAAACAAATTTCAAGCTTACCTTAACTAGAAGTTGAATATGCTCCAGTATTGCTTTACTTCTTCATTTGTCAATTCTCTAGTATATGCTCGGAAAAACAATGGCATCCATGTAAGTTTAAGAAAAAATCACCCAATGGTTTCTTGTTGTGTTTTCTTGACTATATATGACCATTTTAGGTAGAGTTGGGATTGCCACCCATGGGAGAGGGGACACACCTAGTTGTTATTGATTCATAGCCAACATCTAAGCTAGTTGAAATAACACTTGAGCAAGTAACAACATCAAAGTCAACAACATGTTGATTAATAACATCTAAGTCAACAACATGTTGATTAATAACATCTAAGTCATCGACATTAGCATTTGAACCCATGACAGCTACCTCTCCACATCGACGATACTTGATCAACCATCATACTATCCTCTACATTAAATTCATATGTATGAGCCACAATGAAAGTCACACGCCATCATTCAGGTACATGGTATCTCTGGTTGTGACCTTTACCTATGCCTAGGATGTTGTCTAGTACATTCTCTTGTGTTCACACAACATCCCAACCAGCTTGGACAAAGCCATGGAGCAATAACCAATTTTTTGGTTTTGAATCCATGGAATTATTCCATTCATATAAAACTACTCTTCCAACTCTTCTTCCAGATACACTTCTCATTTCTTGCTTGCTATGAACATGCATGTGAACTATTAATAGTGAGTCCTCCCAACCACCCTATACTTTTCCCCTTGACAATCCTTTTCAATTACAACGAATCATTCACCTCACTCATGCACATGTTCAATGAGGGTTTCCTAGCTAGAAAAGGATTCAACATTGGTAATGGTTTTGAAAAATAAGAAGAGTGAATAAGGATTGTTTGATAAAGAGGGGCCATGTTCTTTTCTATTCTCTGCATGGTGACTATAGCTCTAACATAAAATAAGAGGATCCATTTATTAGAACATGAGAATCCAATCCCAATAGTCGAATCCCTCTCAGGTTTTTCTAGATAGCTTGAAGCAAAAGCACGACGGGAATGTTTTGAGGCACTCGTCCTCATTTTGATCATTGAGAAACACTAGCTAGCGTCTTCCTTCTCTCCTTTGATTTTCAGAGCTTTGGTTCTCAACAATGGATGCATCTTCAATGCGCATGACGTTAGAGGGGGAAAACATGTTGTTTCGAACCTAGTTGTTCATTGCTTGAATAAATATTTAGAGTTTCCATTACGCATGAAGCAAAGTGGAAACATTGACAGTCATGTCATCATGAAGCACTAAGTGGCAGAATTGGCAGTCCAAGTTTCCCAACACATAGCAATGATGATTTTATAACTAGTTTCAAGTGTTTTCACTTGATCCATCCATTAGTGTCCCACTCCACCTGGCATTGACCTAATAGTTTATTGGTCAAAAGCTTCTGAAATATTATATATGAGGAGAATGGGTTGGCAATGAATAATGATGATAGTTACAGCTACTTTCTTTACTTGATCACTTCACTTTTTTGGAAGAATTAGCCAATGTTGATTGTTCCAATGGGTGTGATTCCTCTATGGCGTTTCAAAGTGGTTGTAACCTCCTATCTATTAATTGAATTTGAATAATTTGAGTATCTTTCCATTTTAGAGTGATTTGATCCCTTGATCTACTTTCAAATGGAGTGAAACATCCTATATCTATTGAGGGTTTGGATTTGAATCTCTACTATATCTTAGTAATGCTCAAGTCTTTGGAGTGTGAGGTTTTTCATTAGTAAGTTTAGAATTGAGTTAGTTGGGGTATCTACACTAGACAACCTATACATTGCACAACCTATCCATTAGCAAGTCAAGAAATAATCAAGTAGAGAGTTTAGAAATCCTATTATTATTGGGGTGCCCCGATAGGTAGCGTATTAAGCTTATTTCTAGTAGATTCTTGTGATCCAACCAAACATGTTAAGCATAATTTTAAAAATATATTAAAAATTACACACGACAATCTATCATAATAAGAGGTAAGAGGAGTAAAGTAAATCGACAAGCAGTTTAGTGAGTAGACAAACTTTTCTCATTACCGATGAACCCTTCAATTATTTCCTAACCTCTAATTCCTTTCAATCCTTTTGTTCACTGTCTGATGAATAGATTAACAGGTCCTTCCATGTTAACCTTTTGTGTTTGTACTTTCCTATGTGCACCATCATAGTTTGTTCATGTGTGGTATTTGAATTTTGAAGCAATACAATCTTGTAGTTAATTCAATTGTGTAAGATACATAGGTTGGGAAACACTATGGATGGAAATCCCATGGCCATCCATGGCATTACATGTGCTTTAAAAGTAAGAAACTTAGCCCCAACTTCAAACCTCCCAAGCCCTATTTCTCTCTTTGGCGTTCTATTCTTCGAGAATTGAGCTCAAAACACTTACCTATTCAACATATAACCTAAGCAATGCAATGTTTAATGAAATGTCTATTTCTTCAAAGTTAATTTGGGTTGCAAAAGAATTGGTATAGTGATCCAATAGATTGATGGAAACTTCTGTTGAAATTTGAAATAACATATAACAATTTGAAATGACATATCATGATTTGAAATAACATATTACAATTGCCATAAAGAGATGAATCCACCGATCATTTATGTTTTCCCTAGGTCCTTTGAGAGATAGGAACATCAAGGTAAATGTTAAGCTAAATGGTAAATTTTAAGCTAAGTTTTCATTGCCTTTTTAAACTTAATCCCTAGAACACTGAGATGAGCAAATTATATGCTTTGCTATTTTTTCAATAAAATAATAAGATAAGAAATTAGATATTTTAATTTTAGTATCTTGAACAGATTTTGAGAGCTTATATGTGGTCCAAGTATAGTGGAGATCCATGGTTTCTGTTGGTGCCATGTGTTGTTTTCACCATATCCAAGCATGAGAGGGGTGTCTTGGTTTGATTAATGTTACTACTCAGGGAATTATTTTGATAGCCAAGTGGGTGATGTGATGTATTGAGAGTTCAACTTCTTGGTATAATTTTGACATCAAGTGGTTTCAACACAACATTTAGGTAGAGTTTGGGGGACTTTTGGACTCTGTGGTATCATCTCATCTCATCTCTTTTAGGTGTCTAGTTCTCTCATCTTTCAAAGCATCTAGGATGCTTGGAACATGATTTTTGGTTTGGATCCTTAGTAGTGGGAGGGAGACAAGGTTAGTTGGGATTTACCATTTAGCCAATGAATGTTCAAGATTCATGTGTGGTAGAGTTGCCTCATTTTTTGTCCAATAGATTGAGTAAGAAAGGCATCTTTCTCTGGGGTGATTTGTGGGATTTAGTCTCTCGTTCTTGAACAAAGTGTTGTTCTCTTGATCAAGAGTATGTGACGGGCCTTAGATTTGGCATATTTTTATCATCATTTCACCTTATTTATAAACCCTTTTTGCTTATCCATAGTCATGCATTAATTCCTTCTAATGCTCATATGAAGATTTTAGGTTCAAGTTGTTTTTCCATTACATGTCTTAGTATTTCATTTGATTTTCAACTAACATTAGGGGAATTAGTGTACTATGTATTTGCATTGGATATTGCCTCATTTGTTAGGGAAAAACTACAAAATATTTGAGGGAGTTCTGTAGCAGTCGCAGGTCCTCTACATGTATATTGTGAAGGTTGCAAAACCTTTGTAGGCAACTACAGAACCTTTATAAGCCATAAGGAATTACCCAGACCAAAATCTATCCTAAATAAGAAAAAACGTAAATATTCCACGAATATTTCTTATTTTGGGCATAAAGTTTCTCTCGTAAGAATTGGGCAGACTTTAGACTGTTGGAAATCTCTTGAAATTCTCTACAATTTTGATGGTTTGAGTTTTTTCTGATTCCTTACCGTTTGTCAGATGCGGGCATTTTAGTAAAAAAAAATCTTCCAAAAGATACTTTTCTAAAAGCATCTTTTGAAATATGCTTTTTTTACTAAAATGATCTCATCTCATAAAAGGTAAGGAAGAAGAGAAAACTCAAAACATCACAGTTGTAGATAATTTCAAGAGCTTTCCAACGGTCCAAAGCGCTCCCAATTCCGAGTTACGAGCAAAACGTTATGCCCAAAATACAAAAGATTTCTGGAATATTTAAAAGCATCTTTTGAAAGATGTTTTTTTACTAAAATGCCTGCATCTCACACACGGTACGGAATCAGAGAAAACTCAAAACATCAAAGTTATAGAGAATTTCAAGAGCTTTGCAACGGTCCAAAGTCCGCCTAATTCTGAGTTATGAGGGAAACGTTATGCCCAAAATACAAAAGATTCCTGGAATATTTCTTAAATATGATACAATTTAGTGTTGGGTAGAATGTTATGGCAGTTGCAGAACCTTTACATCGGTTGTGGAACCTTTTCCATGCTACAAAACCTGTGAGCTGCAGAACCCCTATAGAAGCTACATAAGCTACAGAAAGTCAATAATTCAAATTTACCTTCAGTACAACTTTGGAGAAAAATATTCATTAGGAGTAATGGATTTTAATAAATCCACTATTTCTATTATACTTATATGTCTCAAATCATGATGTTAAATTATTTGAAAATTAATGGTGGAAAATGGAGGTTGATATGAGTGCATATTTAGCTTATCCACAAAGATTTGAAGATCTCTATCAAATATATGATGGACCTAGGAAGTCAAAAGTTGTTAAGATACATTTGAGATGAGTTTTGACTATTTTATTATAGCCTTTTCCCATAAATTCGAATTTGACTTCAAAGGTGTTCTAAATAACATGTAGTTAGCAAAGATTTTGGAATTAGTTTTGAATTAGTTTTGAGATCCAAATTATTAGCAAATTGTTGAGGGTTGGATCTTCATTTATTATTTGTTATGGAGAACTCATGTATAAATAAGAGCTCCTTCTCCATTCCAAAGGGAGGACTCTTAGAGCAATAGTCCAAATAATGATGGAATAGATTATAATTTCATCTTGATTCAATAGAGATCTTATTTTTATGATTTTCTGTAATGTGATTTTATTTACTTTATGATCACATAGTTCTAATTTGCTACTTTGTTTTAATTAGATAATTTTGCATTTGTCATTATGTAGTTTATTTCCGTAATGAAATTTTAATCTGTAGAATGGTGATTGAGAAGTCTATTTTACAATTCATGAATGCAATGAATGTGCTTAATGCAATAATGTTATTTACTACCTTGGATCATAAACAATAACTTGTATTTGGTAAGGATAGCTTTTAGATTTCATTTATGCAATTTGCCTTTCTGTCAAGTGTGGTGTGAATTTAGTTTTAGAATTTACTTTCATGCATAGTGTGAATGCATTTTTAGAATTTACTTTTTCGCTGAGTGTGAATTAGTTTTAGCATTTACTTTCCAGCAAAGTGTGAATTAGTTTTAGCCTTTACTTTCAAGCAAAGTGTGAATTTAGTTTTAGCATTTACTTTCCTGTCGTGTGATTTACTTTCCTTGCAATTTAGTTTCAATAGTTGTTTAGCTAGCTAGTTCTTTGCCAAGACTGTGTAACTATTCACACCATTGTTTGTAAGTAAGGTTATTGAACTACAACTTCACAGTAAATAAACCAATGTAAGAGGACATTGTGGTTTTCACATAGAGTGCACGGTAACTCGCAAGTTCCCAACGGACCTCGGGTTGAAAATTAATGTACACAGTTCTTACTGATCCTCTGAGAAATTAGATGGTAATTAAAAAAAGCCGTCAGTATGGTATCCTTAGTTCTAATCACCATTTAATTATGGATATTCTAGGGCTTATCTTAGATGTTGAGTTGTATAAATTGAACATGCAGGAAATGCCTGGAATTTTTTGAGAGATTGGAGTTGGTGTTTTGGATGATGGATTCAATAGTATTATTCTTGTTTCCTATATTATGTAATTCATCATAGGCATCTCTTATCCCCAATGCTAAATGCTCATTGGATATCCAAGGATTTGAAGGATAAATGGATTCAATGTTTGGTAATATTTCCTTTGTTATAAGTTGAGAGGTTGTGCATGGATGGTGATTTATCAAGGTGTTTTGTCCAAGGCCGGGCTGGCCAGAAAGGGGATTTCTAATGGATTATGTTCTATTTGTAAGTGTTATGAGACATTGAAGTACATATTTTGGGAGTGTCAATGTGCCAAACAATGTTGGAGGCTTCTTAAGGACTAGTTCTCAAGAGTGCTTTAAGGAAATGTTTGTTCGTGGTCTGTTTTATTTGGTGACTATTGCACTTAGTGTTTGCCTTGTACTTGCATGAATTTGGAATTGCTTGAGGATCATATATTTATTTATTTTTTTGAATATTATGTGCAGTCAAGAATATTTTTCTCATGAGGTTAGATCATTGTGTTCATTTTGTTCTATGTGGTGGCATGAAGTTCGTCATCAACTTCTAGCCAAAGGGGTTCTATTGATAAAAGTTGTCCATTGTTTGGACCCAACTGAGTATTTTGAATTTATTTTAGTGCTTGTTGGTATGAGGAAGAGGATATGATCTCATTTGTATATACCCTTCCACAATTTTTTGTATAACTTTTTATACAATGTTTTGTAAAGACAATATTTATTTTACAAAAAAATCTAATTCTTAAGTATTGAAGGGTATTTTTACTATTAAAACATCATTGTTAAATGGTACATGAAGGGTGGAAAGACTAGGGGGGGGGGTGTTGTTCTCTTAGACCCTAATGGAAACATAGAAATATCTTACTCATGGGGTATATAAGTTGCTATAAATAATGAGGAAAAAATTTATGCCTTGTTCCCTGGAACAAAAATTCTCAAGACTCATTGCATCAAGAGGGTGATGCTCTTTGGAGACTCCTTCTTAGTGATCAAGTAGGTGAGGAAAATTACTCTCAAGGAAGCAACCGTATAGAGTAGAACGTCTAAAATAAGTTCTTAGAATCTAAATAGCCTTGACGATGTCAACCTCTTTCATATTCAGTGATTCAACAACTCTTTTGTCAATCGTCAAGCAAATAAAGTTGTGTATCTTGATAAGGGATACTTGGTTAAAAATGGGGATCCCCTTGAAATGATGTGGCTCCCCTAGGTTTATGATGTTAATCAACATTAAATAATTAATCAATTTAATCCTTGCCCCTCATGGAATTGACGTTAGATGCTCCACTTGTCAAATTCAAAATAGGGCAAGGTATGCATGTCAAATTGATTTTAAGCTATGAGGGAACCTTTACAATCACTCGTGCCTCATGATTCCTCTCATTCACTCTAGAAGCTCCTAGAATGTGCTCCTTTATGGCCTATGTATGCAATTCAAGTTGTAGAAGTGGGATATTTCAAAGGTGTCTGGTAATGCATGAGGTTAGTAATGCATGAGGTTAATTCCATCATACTGGAGTGGGTTTATTTTAACTTAGGAAACCTTTGGTCATGATACAAACCTCCCTTGCGACATTCTACGATTGGTAGAGGTAAGCATTCATGCTTTGTGTTATTTGGATATAAGGTTTTGCAATATTATGAGCTTGGGATTCTTATGCTAGGCTCAATCCAAGAGAATGTAAAGGTTATATTGGCCTATAGTTGTTGGGGAAATCATCCTCTGGGGATTCAAACTCCTCTCTCAAGTGCTTATTTTGTCACATTTTAGCATTTTCTAGAGGCTTTCTTTGTCAAGGGGTTGTAGGGGTTGTATTTTAGGTATTTTTTCCCTTGGTCTTTTTTCTTGAAATAACCGATTCCTAAAATCATAATTCGGTTGGAGGAGATGGGACATGAAAAATTAAAAAATTCTAAAGCAAATGACTGGTCAATTGGAAGGTATGCAACAAGAAAATGGATACCTTAATATTCATATGGAGAAATAAGGAGTCAAGTTGGAGGAAATGTATAACAATTTTAAGGAATGGGGCAAGACAATTGACAAATTAGCCAATGATACTGAAATGCATTATAATACAATTTTAAGTTTTGCTCATGGCTCTTAGTCTACTAGAGGTCAATCCCATGTTTCTATTTGTTCTAGGAAAATTAAGGAAACAACCCAACAAACAACCATGGTAGAAGAACCTCATCTTCACCATGTTTAAGGACCAGGGTAATTTTTAAGGATTATAATAGTATACTTAAGTATAGTATTCTAGGAGATTATTTTGGATTGAAAAAACCACATATATAGATAGGTAGGCGAATATTAAATATGAAACATACAATTTACTATTGAAACTTGTAAATTTTGACGAATATTATGATTAAAAACATATTTGATGTAAATATAGGCGATATTAGAGACTAAAAAAATGACCAAAGAGCGGATTCATTTTTTGAAAAAAAAGCTCCAAAAATAGCCAATTTGCGAAATTTTGCCCCTAAAAGTTTCCTTGTCAAGGACTTGATCAAGATGACTAGTTCACGGAGGAAGCCCATAGTGGACACCATTTGAGTTAATTTTGTCTTTTTATATGTATTTCACTTGTGTTCTGTTGTTTGGGAAATATGTAAGGCATTATGGTTTTAGTTCTTATAGGGGAATGATCTATCTGATACGGTTTAAATATGTTGTGGATGGATTTTGTATGTATGCTTAGCTTAAAGAAACAATTTTGATCTAATTTTGAATTGTATGTATCTTATGGCTCTTTCGTCTTCCACAACCCATTTAATATATAAATTTATACCTAATATGGTAAAAAAAATAAGAATACATTTTGATACAACATTTTTTGACGAGAAATATAAAAACCCAAAATGTTAAAAAAACTATTGACGAATGATGATGAATACAATTCTAGCCTTGGCGTGGAGAGTATAAAGAAACTAAGGTATATGAATTCTCAATAATTTTCTAGTATATAAATGTTAACAACAAAGTATGCAAAGTATTTTTTTGGAAAAATATAATTTTTGTAGTTATGTATTAGGTTTATTAAATATTTTAAATGATAGTATTTTGTTGTTTGTAATGTGTTTTTTATTATTATATAAAAAGTATAGTATTCATGTCATGTATTAAGTATTATAAATTAAAATTTAAGTATTTTAAATAAAAATGTTAATATTGTTGTTAGTGATAATCACAAGGAATGTAATAAGATTTGATTTCAAAACTTTTGTGTATTCTCTACGTGAATCTCTACTAATCAAGTTAACCCTTAATGTTATGCTATTAGTAAAATTACAAAATAAGCATATAAGAGATAATTTGTAGTGTAAATTTCCATTATGTTTGTGGCCTTGGTTTCTTCACCCCTACCGAGGTTTGGATAATAAGAGATTAATGGTGGGAAACCTTTAAGAGGTAAGTTTATGTTTTATTTCATTCATCGCAGTTGAAATATGGTGGAGTCGAATGGACTAAAGATGATTCATATGGTAGGTGTCGAGATGTATTGTTAAGTTGAAATAGTAGTGAAGGCAGTAAATAATGAAAGGTGTCATTGTGTATAGTTTACTTGGACATTAATATTCAAAATGACGAGCCATCTTCAATTTCTCACACATAAACAATGTGTATGAATCATGAACTTGGTTTATAACATATTTATTTTGAATAAAATTGTATGACAAATACTTAAACAAAAATATAATATTGCATTTAACACAAATATAATATTGTATTTTTCTTTGTTAATATGTATTATACCAACAATAAACAAAAAATATACACTAATATAACTCATCATTGATACACATTGTACCAACTAGTAATAGAACATACACTCTAATACAAGTACATTCACACACACAAAATATGACACATCTTCCCACATACGACACAAAATAATATTAAATGATAAATACAATGAAAGTTAACAAACATACAACTTCACGCATATATTTGATGATTTTACCCACCTTATTTTTTGTGCAATCTAGAGAAGAGGAAGGAGAGGTGGACAGAACATGAAGAAAAGAAGAGGAAAGAGAGGAAAAAAAAGGAAATGATTATATATATTTAAGGAAACTTGGGTTATATACATTTAAGTGATTTCTTTGTGATTGTGTAAAAAGAAGATGTTCAAGTATTATGTTTGTCTCTACTTGTGATGATTTTTAAAGATGAGGTGGTGTTTTTTTGTTTTTTAACGATGTATTTTTTTCTCTAGAGAACATTAAGTAAATTATTGCACAGAGAGGCACTCTACAGCTTAGTATGGGGGAGATCTTGTTAGTCGAGTGTTTGTCGAGTTTGTCTAGTGTTTGTCGAGTAACACAATAATACAAAGTAAACAAAAAAGAATAATACAAAGTAAAAAGTCGGCCATAAACACAAAATAATAATACAAAGCAAAAAGTAAATATGAGACTTAAACTAAAGACTTTAGAGCTTAGGATTAAGTGGTAAATATTATGTAGGCCATAAACAAAGAAGAATAATACAAAGTAAAAAGTAAATCTGAGATTTTTTTAAGAGAAAAAGTAAATATGAGACTTAAACTAGAGACTTTACTTTTTACTTTTAATACAAAGAAAAAATGTAAATATGAGACTTTAGAGTGTTTGTCCACTAACAAAATGATACAAAGTAAACAAAAAATAATAACACAAAGTAAAAAGTGATAAATATTATGTCAGCTATAAACAAAAAAAGAATAATACAAAGTAAAAAGTTACAAATATGAGACTTAAACTAGAGACTTTAGAGCTTAGGATTAGGTGGCTCAGGTATTACACTCAAGGAGCTATTCAAGGAGAGGTTTGCAACTCGGGAGATTTGATCCCCTCGGCGCTTGATAGAGCCTAGGATTTGGAACTTAGTTATCTTCATTTGAGTTGTTCATTGCACCAAGTGAAATGAAGTGCTCTACAGCTCAGTATGGGGGAGATGTTGTAATGTGTATGATGTAGCATTACATCTAATAAAACGTAAAAAATAATTTTTTTAATTAAAAAAATTCATGTCGGCTCATAAAATAAAAAATTATGGAAAGTATTTAAAAAAAATCCATGTTAGTTCATAAAATAAAATACTATGAAAAGTAATTAAAAAATAAATGTTCGTTTATAAAATAAAAACTTAAAACTTATACCCGGATCTATAAATCAAGAGAGATCAAATTTCTTGAGTTTAAATTTAAAAAAAGAAATACACCTCAAGAAATTGGATCCCTTTCGGTGCTTGATAGATACGGGTTTAAGATGGATCTATGCTGGTTTATTTAAACACTTAAACGATTGATCTCATCTTGATGGTTACAATAATTACAACTACAACATGTGTTCATTATGCCACACCACGTGTTCATATATCTATCACTCCAATTTTCTCCATAGCTTCCTAATCTTGGTCACTCTCTTACCATTTGTTTCGAATTTGCAATTGGGAGACAAATGAGTGAGGCACAAATTTATTATAATTTTTGCATTGAAAATAATTTTCCAGGAAATATGAGCCTTGTAAATCTAGTTATTGATAGCCATCATCTCAAATTCAGATTTTGTATGATTATCAAATTTTAAGCAGTACAGAGCTTTGTTGCAGAAGTAAGGTGAACAAGATTTAGTTTAGTATGGATTTAATTTTGATTTGTATCGTCACGTGAATGGTTTTTGTTGATGTTTACAATCTCGATAATTTACATTAGCTTTGAAGCTGATATTGTGGAGTTTGCTAAATTTGTGAGTTAGTGCAATGTAAACATAGTTTAGTATGAGATTTAAACTTTTATGATAGTGTTTCAAGTATTGTTAAGTTTATGAGCCCTACTTCTAAACTACACTTCTTTTGGATATTTCTTATTGCATATGGTGGAATAAATTTTAGTTTCTTAGAGTTTATTGTATGATCAACACAAGCAACATCAAGTTAAGCTTGCAACAATGGAAATTACGACAAATTGGATGAATACATGCAAGGTCAAGAGGCGCAAATAAACTTTCCTAATACCAATTTCCATTTCCATGATATTTTTATCTCAAAGCTTCCTTTATTAATTTTTATGGAGTGTATTTTAAAATTCCTTTCATGCCACATCTTGAGCTGCCTGAATATCAGATAGTTATTCAATGGCTGAAATACTTTATGTAACAAAGGAGGAAACTCATGTTATGGTGGAACATGAGGTACATGTTGATATGCATGTGCTTGAAGAGGTTACATTCAAACAAGAAGGAATCCAAGCACACGTTCTTGTTTAGAGGGATTATGAACTGCCTCATGGTGAGAGTTGCAGAGCCTTGAAGGAGACAAATGATCTCACAACAATTGGACCGGCCAATTATGGAGAAGATGCATTAAAAATTTTGATGGTTAAGAGTTGCAAAGAGGTAAGGTTGGTTCACATTTATTCACCCCCTACTTATTTTTCATCCACATCAATTGGGGATGAAAATTGGGTGAAAGGTTTCTTTCTGATGGTGCCACGTGAGGAGTATGAAACTCCTATCTCTCATTTCGATGATGACATGATTAGAGAACCTTATTCTTTACATTTTCAGCAACATCATTGGTTACCTTATGATGATACACATCTACATGGATGCACCTATGATGTTGACTTGAGTCACTTGAAGAATCATGATTTTCCTTGCTCCTTGCTTAGTTCATTTGATGTTGGAGGAAATCCAACCAATACTTGGGTGAATAGATATATGATTGGAACACATTCTTATTGGCAGCAACATCCTTTGTTATTTCTTGATGATACACATACTCATGGATGCACATATGGTACTCCTTTGAGCCCCTTGAAGGCTCGTTGTTTTCTTTGCTCCTTACTTATTTCAGACTTTGGTGGAAGTTCTTCATTCACTTCTTGGATGAAAGAACACATGGATGATTATTTTGATGCATCTTACATTCTTTTGGAGAATCATTATAGGACATGGGATCCTCACCTATGTCATTGGAACAGATTTGATATAATACTTGATGCTTGTGTGTATGGGGAACATAATGATCTACTTACTTGCATGTACAAGCACTTTCATGATTATTTGACGAGGCACCTACTTGATGTACATTTGTATGATGTTATGAACTTTGATGATCTATATTTTGTACTTATGATGTTTGGAAGGATGCATACAAGGAAATGGGATTCAAGCATTCTCTTTATTGATGGTATGGGTTGGAGAGAACTCCTAATTGTTGGAGTGCAATACAAGCAATGGGACCCTGGGATCATTTTTTTTGTCTCATTGGTTTCGATTTTGGGGGCAACAAGCAATATGGGAGATTGAGTCACCACTTGAGAAGGTGATTGTAATCAAAGTAGTGCAGCATCAAGCATGGTGGTTCCTCTCTAAAATTTTCTTGGAATTGAAGACTCAAAGTTTGGCAACTCAGTGGCATCTCCAAAGAATTATACAGTGAGCAAAAGGGTTGAAAGTTCAGAAAGGGTTTCCAAAATATGAAAGAGGTAAATATTAATTGTGAAAATTTTGTTTTGATGTATTTAATTAATCTTTTGGTGTTTAGTGGTGATTTCATAGGAGATATCAATATGGAAAAGAAAATCCACATCTCTTTACTTTTGGAAACACACAATTGCAGTACATGAGTGCCACTACTCAAAGTTTTGGAAGGAAAGCATGTTATTCAACATCCATGTTTGAAATTGATTGAGTACAAGCAATATTGGGAGGGGAGGATTTTTCATGTCCCCAAATTTTGCATTGGGTCACAATGGCCTAAGCCACTTGGCCATGTTCATGATAGTTTGTCAAATTGGTGCTAAGGGTCAAATAATTGCCAAGCATGATGTCCAAGTTAGTAATAATGTAAAATTCAAGCCAAATGGATAAGTTGTGTCACATGAAGATCAAATTCCCAATTCAAAGTTTGTAATGTTCCCATCCAAATAAACTATCATGGAGGAAAAATTCCACTAACTTACTAGTTCCCTAGGTTGGGGGTGGAAGCATCAAAATTTGGAATAAGGGAGTTATAAGACCCAAAATGACCTTAGAATTACAAATTCACATTAAATGGGTCAAATAAATAATAATAATAAAAGAAAATAAGGTGGCACTAGATTATGATGGAACATAAGAGGTTGTGGGACCCACGTGTGGTAAGATTCCCCACGACACTTGGCATCATTCTCTCACCAATTCGAGTGCAAGGTGGAGGTAACATACTTGGGGGAGTTGAAGAGGAATTATTCATGACATGAATCTAGGAAGGTCGAATTGGAGTGGAAGAGTAACTCCCATGGAAAATGAAGAGGCATCATAGAGAAGTTGTGACACTTATAGCTAGATTCTCGGGCATCTATGACAACAATGATGAAGAATCTATGAAAAATATGACAAATTTAGACCTGATTGCAGACTTATGACACATATGAAATATAAGGGATAAAAATAGCCACCAATAGGGTGCATGGGGGGAGTTATGGTCAGCCAATATTCCCCATTCGAATTGGGGGAAGAGGAATGCAAGAAAGAAGTGGACAACTGTCTTCTATGAGAATCTCTCACTAACTTGAGTTGAGTGAAGAATCTTGGAGGGAATTCAAGATATGGATTCCATTGGAGGTTAATAAAAGAGAAGGAGGATGAAGGAGAGTATCCTTTGGTCATTTCTCATTTTCACTTGTGGAGAGCTTAGCTTGTCCTTGCATAGTGGATGTTCATCCTCCATGCTTTAGAACCAATTTCATGGGTGAAAGATTCCTATCCAAGTTCGTTGGAGGAGAGGTAATTCATAAAATTTCTACAGAGATTCATGGAGATGTTTTGATGCAGTTTCTATACCCCTTTCAGTTTGAGTTCATGTTCTCTCTTCTTTCTCTACTACCTCTCTCTCAAGACACTCTCAATGTTCATGTACAAGTGTGATGGCGCACTCCTAGATGCATATAGTTTGTAGAGATTGATATTTTTACTCTATGGCCATGTTATATGCTGTATATAATTGTAATGAAATGCACATGAGAGCCACATCTCGAAATACCAAACATTTCATGTAATATTTCCAAGTAATATCAAGATTCGAGCTAGTTTCCAGCTCACTTGTTTCTCATGGTGTTTTGGAATGAATTTGTATATGTTTAATATAAATTTTTTCTGAGATTTAGCTTATGTTTCGAGCTGCATATGAGTAAAGTGAAAGACCAAAATTTTGTGTTTAGACCCTTGAATTTTTACTAAAGATTGCGCCATGAACTCATGTCCTTTGTTGACCATTTTCCCACAATTTCTATGTCAAACAACTTGTTGTTTTTTGGAAGGTACAACAGACCCTAAAACCAGAGTTAATGATGCATATGTATTTCCATTGAGGTCCTCTAACAAATCCAAGTATCATATCATAAAATAGGGAAGTCCATATAGTGTTTGGAAGGTCAAAAAGTTACTAGTCTAGTGGGGTTTTCAGTGGGTTTTCAACTATCCAATTCAACTAGTTTTATTCCCCTTCCTTCCGCCTTGAGAATTGTGAACCCTGGAAGTTTCTAATGAATGTCTAAGTGTCTTTGAGTTGCATTAGGATATTTTAAGACCTCTCAAGCCCCTCCATGCAGAATTTAAAATCATTTGGGAGCATTTGGGTTTCACTAGTCCAAGGTTCGAAAATTGGCCAAAATGAAGTAACTTTTCAAATTAGGGATATTACATAATTGATATCCTTCACATGATCAACTGGAACTATAGCATTGAGAAAAGGATTAACGGAGGGTGGAAAGCTTATATTGGCCTAGAAAAAAATTGCAAATCAACAAATCTGGTGATGTGGGATAAAAAGAAGTTCATTTTTAAAACTCTTGTCACTCCCGTTATCTTGTACAATTGTGAAGTTTGGGGGTGTAGCATCTCTCGAGATTCTTGGAGAAATATCGAGCAAATTTAAAAGCATTTTATCATGTATAATCTCAAAATTAAGAGAAACACACCCTATCCTATTCTCCTTATGGAAGTGGGTCTCTCCCCCATTGAAAGCATAACTATGTATATATACTTGATGTACAAAAATAAGATAAATGACATGGAAAACATGAGACTCCCTAAAATTACTTTAAATTCTAGTTAAGGCCATCTTCAGCTCAAGAGAGGTTGGTACAAAGACACCATGGCTTGGTTAAGTCATTGGGGGATTGATGAAAACATCGCTTTGCAAGATATCAACAACCTCAAAAAATCTATCACATATAAGTTCAAAGCGAGAATGTGGGACGAGAAAGAGTTAGTGGGTAAAAGAAAGTTAAGATATTACAAGGAAGTCATTAATCCTAATACTGAAGACCAAACATACCTATCTATATTAACAAGTTAAAAGAAGAATATTAGTATAGCCAAGATAATAACGAACTCCCATGAGCTTCATATCAAAATAGGACAAAGGGAAATTCCTAAAACACCATGGGAGGAAAGGATCTTCCAGCTCTGTGAGTCCATGAGCGTTGAGGACAGATCTCACTTTCTTTTAGAGTGCCCTGTGTACAACCACATTCAATCAAATTTCCTAATATTTTATACAACTCTAATCTCCACGATCTTCTAACTTGTCAAAATTACGGGAACCTAGGAACGCTTCTTTCTCAGATTTTCCTTCATAGGAATCAAATTTTAAAAAATCCAAGTAATTCATGTATCTTCTCTTAAGGTCTGATAGACCAAAGGGTCTCAGTGGACGTTAATCATCATCCATTGTATTATTTTCAATCATTTTATTTTATTTTATTTGATTAATAAAACAAGAGTCATGTGGTGGCAATGTCCCTGTGTTAGTGTAGGGAGGATTTAGAAAATAGTAACAGTTGTATCTGCAATCTGGTCAGTAGGAAGAATCAATGGACAAGTATTGATTGCGCATGCTGCGAAGGATTTGCAAATAGAAAAGAAGACAATTGTATTGCACAAACAACATGTGCTATTACATTCCCTGTAAGGGTTCTTTGTTTTTTTTTTCATTTGCTAAAAATATATAGCAGTACGACTATGCCATCGAATTTTGTTAATGGACCTTCAACTAATATCCTTTTGTACATATGCCATGAGAGTTGTTTTGTAGAAAAATCTATTGCATGACAGAAATTGCAATTATCCATAGAAAACTCTTGTTGCAAGTATATTTTCTAACCTTGTATATGTGGAGGCACACATGAAAAATGAGCTTTAGACCACATAGAAATATAGTGTGAAAGGAAGGAAGGAAGGATATTGCGTAGAAGATATTTTTTTTTATGATAGGTATACATCATGTGAGCAACATTCTTTTACCTAGAGACATGTTCTAGAAGATTTGGCTCCAAGAAACATGTCTTCATCATTACATTAATTGCTATAAAAGGAGGAAAATAAGACATAGTGTATATATGTTTAGTGCAATATAATGTTTATGAGAGAAGAAAAATTTTGTAGAAATGTCCAAACAAAAACAAAGAATCTACTGTGTAGAACTTAAGTGCAGTTCATTTCATCGTTTGTGTTTTCAAGAGAAAAACACCTGTATATTTTATTTTGGTTGAGGACTAAGAAAATAGATGAGTGCTTGAGTATATTCAAATGTGCACTATGTTTGGTTTCTTATTGCATCCGATACCTATAAGCAGAGGGGAAGAAATTTTCGTTGTTGTATACAAAGTAAATTAAATGACAATGATTACATTGTGTTTTGGTATATCTGACAAACCATATTACCACTATGATATCATCTCCAGATGCAGTTATGCATGACTAGGAGGAAAAGTGAGAAAAAAATAAATATCACTTACACCATTGGCATGTGCACCAACCTATATAAATCAAATCAGTTTAATAGAACATATTGTAGAGACAACTTTAATTCTAGAAACTAATAGGCATGAAGGGATGCATTAAAGCACATGAGCAAACATATTTATATTGTTTGACCTCGTTTGTTCCAACAAAAGAAAAGAATACATCCGAACTGCATGCTTAGGAGATGTAGTTCCTATAACACAAATACAGTTATGTGAATATATGGATAGAGGGAAGAGATGATGATTGCATTGGCATCCAACCAAATTGAGTTGAAAAGTGATGATAGAAGTTTGTAGATAATGTTATCACAATTGATTTGCATTGTTACATGAAATAAGTATTTGCTATGGTATAGATTACGTTACCAGGTATTGTTTGATGTGGGCTGTAAAAACAATGCTTCAGTTGAATAAGCAGATCTTTGATAACAACAACCTAAGAAAATAGAATATGATATGTTTAAGAATCTACAAAATGATTGTTTGCCAATGATAAATTCTAATAGAGAATAGTAAAATATTTTTTTCATGTATTTGTTCCCCCCAATTTAAATCACAGGTATAAGTTATGGGAAGATCACCCACCTGAAATGGCATTGAACATGTTGTGATATGACAAGGTTTAAAGTTCCTGCAGGATAAACTATCTGGAAATCCAATTTACCAATTTGCAATAGTATGATAAAACACACAATTATGAATACAATGTTTTTAATTAGTTACACTATTTAAACCAAGAGAAAACAAGAGCCCCATGAAATTTAAGACATAAACATATAATTGAAAAAATAGATTGGGGGCTTGCCATAATGCCCAATTACCAATTTGTTAATTTGATAACTTGCGATGAAAGAGAAACAATTGGAACTATAGAATCATCACACCTAAATTTTAATGCAATTGTTCAAGCTCTGCTCCCTTTGTAGTTGCTCCAGGCCAAGCTTTCACATAGACGAATCGAAGAACGAAGGCACAACATAACACAGCCGCAACAAATCACGTTGAACAAGATGTTCTATTTTCAATACTTGAGCCCGACTACAATCACCATTTCAACATCCTACATTTAATTACATCGATAGGTGTTTATATTTTAGAATTTTGGGTGGACTACCATCTATGTTTCCTATATTGAATGACGATGGGTTAAGTGTACTTACTGCCAGGATTGGTTTTATTGTCGTCATTCAAAATTCGAAATAAACAATTATAAAATAAAGAAATATAAAAAATAACTTGTAGCCGATGCATCGATAACTTCGAGCTCATGCATGGATAACAAGTAGTGGAAAACAATCCATTTAAGTAAAGAAGGTAACACTTAGTTGAGAGATAGACAACAACAAGTGATTACAACTACGCATAGAGAACAAGAAACAAATAACTTGTTCATGGCACTTAAATTGTGATCTATCGGTGTTCACTGGCCACAAGTTAAGTGGCTGTGCTAGTTAGTTACACTATCTAAACCAAGAAAAAACAAGAACCCCCTAAAATCCAAGCCAAAAATAGATAACTGACATAATAGATTGTGGTCTTGCCATTTTGGCTGATTACCATTTTTTTGAAAAAATGGCGATCAAGCTTCGCTCCCTCTACAACTGGTGCGAGTCGGGCTTTGGAACAAAAGACTCTAGGAATGCAGATTCAGTACAACACCCAATGAGAATGTGGCAAAATAGACCCGAAATAACAGTGGAACCACTTATTATCGATTGAAAGAATCCAAATATGCCCCTGCTTCCTTGCATTTAACACCATAACATACTCACATTTCCCTGCATTTAACACCAAACGACGAGCACAACAAGAAAGACACAGTCAGTCCTACAACATTCCATAACACATAGAAGAATCAACAAACATGTTTCCGAAATACTGCATTTAACACGCCACAACTCATTTAACACAACCTCCATCGCCCCGCCACCAAGGGCCAAGATCCAAATGTTGAGGTTGATGCCACCCGAATTGTCGCCAATACAAATTGAAATAAACACCAATTAAAAAAAAATATTTAATAAACAATATTCCAAAGTTTGGATAACTATGATATTTAACCCCGTATGGACCATTGAACTCTCTGAGATTGTGTTTACTTTATGTCCCATACTACACAGGGACATAAAAATCAAACAATTTTTTATCATATTAAAACTAAATTAATATTTATAAGAGATTGTGTTTACTTTATGTCCCTTACTACACAGGGACGTAAAAATCAAACAATTTTTTAACATATTAAATTTATATTAATATTTAATTATAAATAGAAGTTTATATTTTTACCACAACTATAAAACTCATGTATCCAAAACTTTATACTCAATATTGTTCTCCATACTTTAACTCAAACCAAAATCGCATATCTAAATATACATCATGAATTCCATGCTTCACTCGGTATTTGATAGGTTTTGCAATTTAATAATGCAAAGGAATTTTCTCAATCATGGCCTCTCCGTGCTACATCAAGATTTCCACATTTCTCAATCACTCCATCCATCTCCGTTTCTTTCAAGCAAGCAAGGGTATTTTTACAATCTCTTCATGAATCCTCTCATAAATGTCTTCTCTCTCCTCTATGTTGAATCCTCACACAAATGTGTCTCTCTCTCCCTCTACAATGGATTGAGAGACAATGCATTTGTAAAATATTACACAACTTTCCATGAAATATTAAAAACCATACATTCTTTAAAAAAATCTATCTCCTTTTACAATGGCTTTGAGAGAAGACATTTGTAAATATATTTACTTTTAACTTTCTTTGAAATATATAAAACCACATTATATATAGAGAGATATTTTATCCCAAGTGGATAGCTCAATTGGTCGACTAACTTCCATCGCAGCAAACATGACAGATCGTGGGATCCATTCTAGTTGAGTCTGACTCAATCACCCCAGGGAAGCGCATTAAAATTAAGCCCAGGCAATCCCATCAGATCAAAACAGGTGAACCAGATTCCATGGACGATGCCTTGGCAGCAATCCCCTCGACAAATTCTTCGATATTTTTGTCTGAAGACCCTCCTTCCGCCATTGCCTCACTCGCTAATGTCTTACACCGTAAAGCGTTCTTCCTCAACTCAACGCCGCGCTCAGTTTCCATGATCGTCCTGATACTTTTCTCCACTTCCTCCTTCCCAACAAGTCCATCTGCCGATCGTTTACCCAATCTCAATCCCGTCTTCGATTTCTCTGCAATATATAGAGAATTAGTCATCTGATCACTCCACTGAGGAACCGCCAACATGGGAACTCCCAAGCTGAGCCCTTCCAGCGTCGAATTCCATCCACAGTGCGTGATAAATGCACCGACGGAGGCATGAGAAAGCACTTCCAGCTGTGGACACCATGGAACGACGAGACCCTGTTCGGAACTTTGGTTCAGGGAACCCTCCGACGAGTTTTCTTCATTGTCATCCTCCCCTTTTGATGGACGAATGACCCATAAAAACGAATATCCACTGGCCTTCAGCCCAAGAGCGATCTCAGCATTCTGTTCTTTCGAAAGAACCGCGAGGCTTCCAAACGAAACGTACACAACGCTCGCCGGTTGCTTAGTATTCAGCCAATCCATGACGTTTACAGGTTTCCACATATGTGCAACAGACTCTGTTTCGCCGGGATTCCTTCTGTCCAAGAAAGCAGAGGGTATGAGAGGACCGACTGTGAGAATGGGAGCTATGGATTTCATTGACATTATTTCTTCAGATTCAAGTTCCTTAAACGAATTTCCAATAACCCACGTCGCCTCTGGCAGAGACTTAAATTGATCGAACACGTTTTGCAGCACAATCGTTTGGGTATTCGAAGGTAGCTGCAGAAAGGATGGCAGATCAGAGAGAGTCAGAGGTGGAAGTCCCGGTATGTTTATCCCAGCCTCTGTCTTTTGCGTTTCGTCGAACGGTACATCTGAAAAACATGAAGAACATTAAGCGAGAATCAGAAGAAGTTTAGATGGTTATCATCTTCGTAAAAACTTAAACCTAATTACAAGCTTAAATCTGATGACAGCATCTTCTGGGTGGCTTAAATCTGATGACAGCATCTTCTGGGTGGGTAGATGGATCTTTCATTCAATATTTAAGTTGGAGAAAGGTAAACCTTTGAACTTGCTCTATGTTTGTTGGATGGAGGGAATCAGTAATCTAGATAAGCTCAGGAGTATGGACCCATCCTTTGGATGTGAAGATCCTTTCATCTTTTGGGTGGGTAGATAGTTCTCTCATTCAATATTGAAACTGACTCTAACTTAGGGATATATTATAGATCCATCTTTGGATGTAAAGATTCTTAATTGTAAAAAAAATTCCTAAAATAAGTATCATAAGTATAGATGGTTCTCATCTCAGTAAAAACTTAAAATTGGTTACAAACAGATCATTATTCCATTCAACATTAAAATTAACCCTGAACTAAGTTATACACCCATCCTTAAGATGTGGAGATTCCTAACGAAAAATATAAACTTATGTGCAATTTTGTAATGTAAATATACCTAGTTTTCCATTGACAAAGTGGTGATATATCGAATAAACTGCACAGGATTGCGTCCAGAAAAAGGCCGAAGGAATCTTAAACGTATTTGCAAGCTGCGGGACCCAAGTAAGAAAGGAGTTATGAACGATGCAAGAAACCTGGTTGCCTTGAGCATTGAACTTTTCTATGAGATTTCCCAAGTTGAGTCCTCCTATCTTCTCTAACATCTGCCCCACGATCACTACGTCGTTACGCTCGGAATCCGAAGTCAGTCCGTCTGGGATTGTCTCAAACTGAACCTCCCCAGGCGGCTTCTTCTTTGAGGCTCCAGATGTTGCGCCCCGCGCCTGTAACACCCGATTAAGGTTTGCCTCCGTTGTCACGAAGGTGACCCCGACATTTTTAGAGGCGACCCGCTTGGCAAACTGCAGCATCGGATTGATATGACCCTGGAAGGGAAACGCCACCATCATAACGTGAAGATGGCTGTAGTCGGAGCCCTTTGAAAACCCCATTCTCCTAAATTTCAACGACTAGCACCGAAAAGTTGCTACACAAATTAAGTCGACAAATAATACTCAAAATTCCATCCGTCGCAGGCTCTGGAATCCTCTCACTCAGCTTGCCCGTTGCTCTTCTTGGGTAGCTGCTTTATTTACAGCAAACACTGATCTTCCCGAACTACATGAGATGCCGGCTTACTCCTCTCGCACTACTGGATGAAAGTGTCGAGGGCTTGCTTCGATTTAAAATTATACATAAAACTCATCTGAGAAAATCGCTTACGTACTTGCATTGTCGCGTACCAGCAGAAGTCTTTTCCCATCCTTTCAAAGACTACAGGAAGGAGTCGATGATGAAGGCAACATCTATCTACGAGTCAAACTCATTTTAATTCCAAGAAACATTTAATGAAAGTGGTGTTGGTGGTGAAGAGACACATCCCCCAACTCTTTATTTATTTATGTTTAGGTGATACTACCGTTCGTATATCCGTTGACCCATCAATCAGATTTAATTAAAGGCTGGGTGGGGCAAAAAAGAGGGAAACAAGGGGCGTAGGGAAACAAACATAATGGGTGGCCGGGAAACCTTTACACTCTTTAAATTACCACTTAAAAAGGAAGGAAATGGATCGGGATTCGGGAAGGAAATGCGCGGACTAACCATTGAATAGGTAGCATTCGGTTGAAAAAGCTCACCGGGGAAGTTGTTGGGTGTAGATTTTATTCTCGCTGAACTATGCCCCATTAGTGGCGAGATGCCGCTGGAAATATACAGTCTCTCCCTTTAGGTAGTTGCTATAAGCTCCGTCGTAGATAGTCATAGCCCCTAAGCAACAGTCTCCCATAGCGAGGCAGTGCTAGGACTCTTCTCAGTGCCAGAAATAAAGAAGCTCTAGTGAGGGGAGCTATAGTCGGTGCATGAAGCTTTGCTCAGTGCATGAACGAAGCTCTGGTCGGTCCAGCTAGTCAATGCTTGTCATTGCAGCCCACGTTCAAACATGGCCGTGATATCCTCTATAACGAGGCTAGACTTATTGTTCTCCTTGAGTATCTCATACCATTCAAGAAGTCTAATTGTTGCTCGACACCATCCTAACCTTGTTAGTTGGGCATGACTAACAACCAATTATATCACATGGACTATTCTTCACCAACATGTCTTAATGAAACCCAAGCTGCGAGTATATATTATACTTGTAGAATATAAGAGTGGTCGTTATAGGTGATGTTGCACCATCACCACCCAACCTTAGGCAATCTTGTTAGACCTTCTCCCAAGCCAACACCACCAAACAACAAACCACCCAACGTGGATGATGTTGCCATCCATCCAGTCCAATACTTGAAAGTGCTTGAAGGTCAACACTTTTGTCCTATTGCCTCATCCTCCACCAAAGCCTACACCACAGGGCCTTGTCGGTTGTCCACCCCATCTATGAAAGACGTTATTGGTCCTCTTAGCCTATCCGTTAATACACCGTCCTAACCATCTCGCATCTACCACCCACAAGTTGGTTCTCAAGGCTACCAAATATTGGTTGGTCATGTAGACTTGCCAAGTCTACCAATACATCCTTTATGGCATACAAGGACTCACACACCCAAGTCTTCCTCAAAGTCTGGGGTCATGAGAGTACATTTTGACCCACTTATATATGCACAAAAAATGTAATGCAAGTCTCACATATTTAACTACTACCTACATAAACTTCATAGCAACCTTAGATGCCAAAAACCCTAATAAAAATTAAACCTTGATCACCCGTAATTGATAATATTCTTGTAGTAAGAATGTTTTAACATCTTGCTTTGTTAATGTATTCAAGTAACCCACCATTTAAAGCGAGATATCTCCATTCATTAAAGCCATTTCGTGCTTCATCACTTGCTATGTATCTGTAAGACCAAGTCACATTATTTATAAATTAAAAATAAATGAAAATAAAGAAAATAAAATTAAAACAAGTTAGGTTAATTTAAATAATTAAAAATTTAAAAAATAAAAGTTAAATAAAAGAAAAAGTTTATTTAAAAATTAATAATAAAAAAATTAATTAATTAAAATAAAATTAAAATAATTTTAAAAACAAAAATTAAAAAGTGATCTTAACCCAAATTTGTTTTTATTATATATTTATAATTTTTTTTAAAATTATTTTATGTTTTTATTTTTTTTCTTATTTTTAACTTTTTATTTTTGTTATAAATTTTCTTACTGTAATAGTTAAAAACACAACTTTTAATTAGGGGGTTGAAGTATAGTTCTGGTAATGGCTTTTAATTTGGGAGTTGAAGTATAGTTTTGATAATGGCATTTCGATTGGATGGAAAGTCATTGGCTTAGAAAGTAAAAAAGGATAACAAATTGATTGGCAAAGATTCATGGGTAAGTTTTTATGGAAATTATTATTATAAAATGTTCTAATTTATTCTCTCCACACACCCAGGTATTTCAATCTAATAGATGTTGTTGGATTAAGTTTAAACATTAAGTAGAGTTCAAGTTAGAGGATGTTTTTGAACTAAGTTTAAACATTAAGTGAAGTCCAAGTTAGAAAAATGAAAATGATTTGGATATGTAAGGAGAAAATGTTAAAGAATGGATATAACTTATATCAAATTTGAAGTATAATGGCTTTAGACCAAATAAGGAAGAAGGTCAATTGAAATGGTTAAAGAAAAAAGGTTTGAGGGTATTTGCAAAGTTGGAATATGATATTGATAATTGGTGAAGTACTAAAAAGAACATTTCTTGATCTAGGGTTGAGGATTGGAAGGGATGAAGATTCTGCAGTGGTTTGAAGGTGAGACACAATCATATGCCACTTGGATCTCGCCTCATTAACAAGATGTATTTGGAATCAGAGGTCCAATTGGTGGACTACTTCAAAGGTTCTTTTTTGGAGGAAAATATCTTTGTATCTGAGGTGGACTTTAGGGGTAGTAGGGTTGAGCTTGGCATTGTTTTTTTGTTCGGTCAAGTACTAGGTGAATTCTAGTCTCAACCGAGCATTGGCTCTAGCCCCGTGGTGACATAGGGTTTTCATTATTCTCCCATGCAAGAGGTTACTGCAGATGCTGGAGTAGATTTGGTGGTTATGTCGAAGGGTGCAAAGTCTGGTGGGATTATCAGGTCGGCCCGTGTGGAGGGCATACTCGACGGTTTTAGCAATCAGAATGGGGATTGTTTTCATAAGATCTTGCTGGATGGTTCTAATTGTGAGGTTTTTGCAAAAGGATTTGTTAAAAGACGTATTGGGTTGGAGGATTTTTGTAGTGTCAGATCTCGTCCTGTCAAGCTTTCCATGCCTTAGAAGAAATGGGTTCTCCATTCTTGGGGGGAGGTGGGGACTAACGCTTTTGGTGGGGAAAGACATATTAGTTATGGATATACCGAAGCTTGAAAGTCGTATTCTCATTGGAAATTTATGTGGGAGGCATATTGGGTTGAAACAAGTTGAGGATTGGATGATAGAAACTTGGAATTCATTTCTTGGGTACATGCAGGGGATTCAACTTTTAATGTGTTATTGGTTGGGGTTCAGCTTCAATTCCGAACCCGATGCATGTAATATCCTTTATAGATGTTGGAAATTTGAAAAGAGTATGATGGTTCTGGAAAAGTGGCACTCGTTGTTTGATCCTCACTGCGAGTTCATGTCATCCCCTCTAGTGTGGGTCAAGCATCCATGTTTACCGTTGGAATTTTGGTCACATGAAGGATTGCAGGCCATTGGAAATTTGATTGGAAGGTTTGTGGCAATTGATGTGGGTACTTCTCTCTCATAGTTTAGGTCATGAGCGATAATTTTGGTGGAAGTAGATCCGCGGCTTGGCTTGTATGAGTCTTTGGACTTGGTCATTGGTGACAGAACGTTTACCCAATTGATGGATTATATAAACATTCCATTTAGATGTGGCAAGTTCCATTTATATGGTAATGTGATAGTGGATTGCGATAAACAATTTAAGAATCAGATTTGGAGGAAAAAGGAACCAGTCGATTTTTTGAGGTCTATGGCGATGACTAAGGGTAAACATGCTTTAGAGGGCTAGGAATTATCTCCTAGTCATGCATTTGAAGTTGGGAGAAATCAATTGTTGAGTGAAGGTAAAGGTGTGGAGAGGTGCGAAGTGGTGATCGGTGGTATTAAAATCCCACTAGATGAGGGGCCGAAGTCAGGAGGAGATAAATTATCTCTTGAAAGGGACTTCCTAGGTGATTTAGATACATCCTTGAGTCAATTTGAGAATCGAGAGTGATTGTGGACACAAGGTAAGGTGGATCCACTCTTGCAATGTAAGTCTGAAGACCCTTTGCTAAATATTCATTTCCTTCTTGATTCCAATATAGATCCAATCTCGACAACTAAGTCGATTGAAATCATGAGCCCTTTCCCTTCAAAAGAAGAAGAGTGTCGGGCTTATCCGAAGGGGAAGGAGACTCTTGGGGTGACTCTGTCCTAAGTTGAAGGTTTTGAACAAAATATTGTGGTTTTGGATCCTAAATCTTTCGGTAGTTTAACAACTTCAGGAAGAGAGGTTGGTACCATGGGGGCTTCACTAGAAGGCAATATAATACCACGTTCATTCATATTGCGGTATTAAATATTCATGAAAACCTAAAAATTATATTGCTTATATATTAAGGGGCAAAGGTTTTTTTTTTTAATGTAACAATACAAAAATACTTTGGGGTCTTTTTTATATGGGCAGCCTGACAAATATCTGCCAAATAGAGATGACGGGATCATGGTCGGATGAGAAATCGGGTTGAGGAAAGGCTCGGGCTTACCAGTACGCAGGGAAATCATGTCTTGAGGCATGCTTGAGGCCAAGGGGCTTCGTGGTGAAGTGGGTTTCCAATCAATCATAGTCAATAGATAGTGGTCATTGAAAGCCAATTGTTACCAATATCACTTAGCCAGTTGTTACCAATAGCCTTGGGAGGCTCTAAGCCTCCAAGGCCTATTATAGGCCCTCGATAGGCCTTGGGGGTTGAATACCCAACCAATCATGCCTATTACAGGCCTTGGGAGGTTTAGTCATCCTCCTAGAGCTTGTTACAGGCCCTGGGGGTTTGGATACCTAGCCCACAACAGGCTTAGTCAACGATTGGGGAACTGTAACATGCAATCTAAATGTTGTACTATGTGCATTGGCTCTAGTGACATACAAGAAGTGATCTCCTATCTCTTCATTAGACCATTAGATGTTTCAAATCATAATGATATGTGGTTGAGTAATTACATTGTGGGTGAAGTAATGTGCATCCACAATATACATCGAAAGAAGCAAGGTGCATTGTAGAATACATGTGGGATCATAAGAGGGGTATCATATCAATATACTAGGTAGAAATGTGAAGGGGTATAAAAAATGTTAATGAAAAAATTGATACATACAATATCTAGTGAAAATAGGGGTTTTTTTAAATTGGGAAGGCATATTGGGAGGGGGTTAAAAAAAACGATTTTGGAAGGTATTTTCCAATATTTAAGGAAATTAGGGGTATTGTTTCATATGCCACAATCGAACGTGCTATGATAGCGGTTTATTGAGTGAAGCCCCCGTGGTTGGTGCCTATGTACTTTGATCAAGGAGTAAACCAGTTGTTGAGTAGGGGGGATTGGGATTGGAGGATTTTCAAGAGGTTCATTGTAAAGTAGGGCACAAATTAACCATTTATCACGCCAAGGAAAAGGAAAAATGAGAGATTAGCCAAGGAAGACAATTACACATTACTAGGGTTCCAAATGAAGATTACCTCTATTATTGTTTTGGGCTTGAGAGGACAGGCCAAAATTCTTACCCTAAAGTGCATGATGGATCAAGAGAATCCAGATGTGATACTTTTGCAAGAGATGATGAGTCAAGGTGATAGTTTGATTCTGGTGTTGACAAAAAAGTTTGTCCATTATAATTTCTTTCAGATTGACTTTGAGGGGCACTTGGGTGGTATCATTATTGGTTTAAAGTCTAATTTGCAGGTGGAAAATTCCTTTGCAGTAAGATCAAGGTTAGCGATTGAGGTATTTTGTAAGCGTCTGGATGTTTCATTTCTTATTCTGATTTCGTATGGTCCTTTTGATAATCGTCGATTATTTTGGGAATGCTTTGTGAGATGAAGTGTCTGCAGGTTCAAAATCTAATTGTAGGAGGTGATCTTAATTTGACCATAATCAGTCTTGAAGTTTGTGGGGAGGTAACAAGAGAGGAAAATCTCGTTTCATTTTTCTTAATTTTTTTTGAAGAATGTCATTGGATTGATGTGGAACTAGTAAAGGTTCGCCCGACTTGGTGTGACAAAAGAGTCGGTTGCGACGACATTTCTAAACATTTGGATCGTTTTCTTATTTCTGAGCAATTGACGAAATCTGTTGAAAACATTAGATCATGGACATAGATAGAAGATTTTTTGACCACTTCCCTATTTTTCTAGAGGTAGGGAAAGTGGGAGGAAAATCAGGGGTTCCTTTTAAAACATAATTGTATGTCTGAATAGGAAATTCAAAAATTGGTGCATGAATCTTGGATTCACATCTCATAGGTAATGGAAGGGAGTGTGTGTGAGAAATTTATTCACTATATGTGCATACTTAAATATTTGGTGTTTGAATGGGAAAGGAAGCATCATCATTAAGGAGATAAGCTTATCATGGTTGTGAAAAAAAAAATTAAAGCATATATGTTTTCCTCGCATTATGATGGTTTGCATACCTAGGAGGAAAAGGCTTGTGTAGGCGATCTAAAAATCCACATGAATAAGCTATTATTAGATCGTGAAATAGAATGGAGCCTCAAGAGCATAGCCTTATGGCTAGAGGCTGGAGATTAGAACACTCATTTTTTTCAGTCCTTTGCAAATCATTGAAGGAATATTAATTCCATTTGGGAATTGAAAGACAAGTTAGGGCATTTTGTTAGGGGTTTTCAAAATCTTGCAAGTTTGGGTGTTAGACACTTTAAAGCTAAGTTTTAAGAGGAATATCGCACAAATATTGGGGATATGCTAAAATTGATTAGTAAATTCCCTCATATGATTGAAGAAAAGGATAATCTTGATCCCTTTAGGCCTATCTCCATTAATACAATTGTTTAATACATTAATATAATTGTTAATATTTTGATTAATTTAACATTAACATTAATACAATTGTTTAATATTCAAAATATGGTTGATTGATAGAGTTGATACTTAGTAAAAGTATATAATGACAGATTTGAATACATGAACTATATTCTCTCAAGTGATTGAACTTGGACAAGTTTAAATTAGGAATATTAATATAGATGACCATGGTTATTTATGGTCTATGATGATTCTTCATGGTAAACCATGGTTGTTCATGGTAAACCATGGTTGTTCATAGTTGTTCATTATTAACTACGGTTTAGTATGGTTTATAGGATTCATAATAACAGATAACTACATTATTTAAAAGTTTAATAAACATTATTAATTATTTTAATAATCATTATCAAAATTATTAATATTTATATTAACATTAATGTTAATATTTTCCATTAATATTATATTATTAGTATTAATAAAAAAAAATTAATTTTTTACACTGGCGGTCTCTCAGATGCGATGCCCTGGTTCGTGGTCTCTCAACTAATGGCGAACCCTACTAGTGAGGGGATACTACCACTTGCCAACAAAAAAAAACATTATTAATATATTATTAATATTGTTTTATATTAAAACAACTCTTTATGCATTAATATTCACCTTAAATATTGATATTATTTTATAGTATTAAACATTAATATTAAATTAAACACTTATATTAATATTAAACTTTAATAATATTATTAATATAATAATACAAATTTTAATATTAATCTTTTATTAATATTAATTTATATTAAATTAATTACTCTTACTTTATTGTTAACATTAAACACTAATGTTATTATAATTAAACAATAATATTATTTGGTATTGAAAAAATTACTTATACTGTATACATTAAATATTTAATGTATTAAGATTAAATTTTTAATATTAATAATGTGTTATTAATATTAAATTTTAATAATTTATTATTAATGATATTATTAATATCAATAATAAATTTTTTAATATTGATAATTTATTACAATAATATTAATAATTTTTTTTTTTTGACAGAAACGAATAGGTTTTATATTAAAAAACAGTGGCAGAGCCACCAACAAGATTACATCTTCAAAAATGTAGTAAGCCCATCAGTCTTCCAAATATTAAGTACATATGCCTGTGACTAGCAAAACCAGGACTTTAAAGTTTTTAGCAGAGGAAAATAAACAGAGAAAAGTCAGAAACTAGACTGGAATTAACGTTGTTTTGCCCCTGAAGATGATTTGGCAACTGTTTGATTCTTGCCAAGGCCTGGTTTTTCAGCAATCCGTAGATTCGCCAAAGTAATTTCCATGTTCTGCAGCCTGAGGTCCATACTTTCGATAGCTGCCGTGACCTTCACTTCCAGTGCCTCCAATGCTGCCGCAAATTCCGCTCGAGTGCTGCCAATCTCCTCATCCATTCTTTCAAGCCGTCGCCCACCTTGCTCATCCATTTGATGCATAAAATCCCCTTGTCGTCTAACCCAACGACGCAGGACCCTGATTTCAGCTTCCAATTCCAACAGAGGATCTGGGGAGGAGCCTGTCGAATCACCAGAATCCGCCATATCACCAAGCATACACAGATTATTTCCCATAGGATATAGGAAGAACGAAACGTAGAGCTCCAGAAATCTTCGCCACCTGGGAAAGACCACCTTCAACGAGAGAGAAGCTTTTCTATTTGAAGCGAGACGGGGAAGTATATGTTTAATAGTACTGAAATCCTTCCCATGATATAAATGGAGCATAATTACCCATAAGTTGGAGCATGCCGGGGGACCTTTCATCCACCTTCGAGGAGATCCATTACCCGAACCCGTACAGTTCAATAAATAACGGCTCTCAATGCCGAAAGGGGAAACCGCATGAGAATCATGAGCCTGAATGTCATCATAACAGAACGCGGTTCCTGCGAGCCCAATTGCTTTGGCGACTAATGAATTCATACCTGTTTGATCAGAGGAAAGTAACTCCACACGCCTGAAGGAGATGAGATATGAGCCCTTCAGATTTTGTAAGATCTTTCTCCGTAACTTCTCCTGTTCCATAGTACAAAATATGGTACGCTCCGTCATCAGCAAAGGCGGAGACGACATCATCCTGGAGGTGGCTAAGCATGCGATCTGGTGGTTACTAAATTTTGAGATGGAGTAAGTATAAGTGTTCACAAGAGGGGTATCCACGCCGCAAACGGAGAAGGTCACCATCCGACAGCATGAACGCGAGACACTTGGCCTATGGCCCAAGCTCCAGATTACCAATCCATCCATGCTCGTTTCCGGTCCCTCGACTTTACGGAATAGAAACCAAGCTGTATTCATTATTAAGTTTAAGGACCCCTTTCCCTAGGGGTATAGCTTCATTAGTAGCCTTGTCCGCTTGTCCATTATTCTTTCGTAAGACATGGTAGAATTCAATGTCTCGAAAGAGAGGGATGAGTAAGGCGATTCTTCGGAGAACTTGACGTAGGCGGATAGAAGAGGGCAATTTCAAAGAGTTTACGCTATGAATAATCATCCTGGAATCCCCCACAACCGTTAGGGCCTGAATACCTTGTAGGAGAGCTTGATTTAGTCCTTGCCAGAGGGCCAGAGCTTTAGCCATATTGTTGGATTCGATTCCCAAGTTCCAGGAGTAAGTGAAAATCCGTTCTCCATCGGGGCTAAAGAACACCCCTCCCCCTCCTGCCTCCCCTGTAATATTAATATTAGTATTAGTATTAATATTAATTTATATTAAATTAATTACTTTTATTTTATTTAAAAAATTTAAAATTTTAATATTTATAATTAAATGAAATAAAAAATTCTAAAATATTAAAACTGAATATTAATTATATTAAAACATATAATTTTAAATTTTAGAATTAAATAAAACTAAAACCCTCAAAACTACCCAAACTTAAAAAAAAATTCTTAAATTATTTAAAACTCTAAAATTTAAAATTAAATTGAAACTAATTAAAACAAAGCATTAACTATACTAAAACTATAAAAATCTATTTTCCAAATAATTGTATTATATTATATTTTACTGAAATGAAGTATGCATCACACAAAGTTTAAAGTAATATTGTTTAATCATTGAAAATAAAATATGTTTTTAATACTGTGAATCCATCCATCAGATTCAGTGCACATAAATGAGTCCATAATTGTAATTGAAAAGGCCACCAGTGACGGGATCATGCAAAACGTGGCAGCTTTAAATTTTGGGATCCAAGGAAAACTAAAATATTATAAGAAGGTTGCTATATTATAAGGGGATTCCACACCGTGATTGACAACATGGATCCATTAAAATTGCCGGAACGTTACAAGCCTTACAGTGAAGAGGAGAGGTGGATTTCATATTGAAATAATTTTCAATTCTTTTTAATAAATGCAATGTGCAATGTGTAATCGTAAAATACACTCATTAAGTCTTTAAATGGACACAACTAACAACTAAGAATATGGCAGAATCAATCAAATCTGGCCATTCATTTATTGAAAATTGAAAATTCATCAACCCCCTTCACCCCAAAGTTGAAATAATACGACCTAATTATTAGTAGTAGTATTTAATTGCAAGTATATATTGTTTTTTTTTTTAATTTGTGTAAGACGAAAGAACATCCCCAATATGGATCACTTGTATTTACATTTTTATATATATATATTGTTTGAATTATAGATATAATTAATTTTGACATAAAAAGAAAACGCAGAGAATATAGAGGATTAAATTATAAAGAAAAGTTATATGAATCATTACAATTATTTGATTTTTTTAAATAAACTATAACATTTTAAATTCTAAAAGTTTTTAATTTTATCATGTATTTTTAAAGAATATTGTGTTGCTTTTTTATATAATTTTATATAAAAATGGCGGAATTAGCCTAAAAAGGAATAAAGGTTTTGGAACGTGTTTTAACTAAAAAAGAGTATTATTCGAAATTAACAACAGTAAGAGGAACAATATTTTTTTAAAGGAAATGGCTAAATATAATATGGAAGTGCATCTTGTAAACCTAACATGCACAATGACATTTTTTAATAATGTGACATATTTAATATTTTTGAAGGAAATGACTAAATATAATATGGAAGTGCATCTTGTAAACCTAACATGCACAATGACATTTTTTAATAATGTGACATATTTAATGCTTAATATATACCAAGGAGATACACAAATTTTCAAAGGATTGGAAAATTAAATGTGGCACATGGATCCCACCAATCTTGGCTTTGGGTTGTTATCCTAGTGGCCATGTGTGTAATTGACTATTAGGTATGCTCTTCTTCACGTAGTTGATTAACTTGATGTTTATCCCATCACAGGTATCCCTTCTGTATAGGGCCATGATTAAGGATTTCAGGTTTCCATGGTATGCAGAGTTTGAGTGGGTTGTCGGATAATCCACGATCGACATTTTAGTTTTTGTCGACGTTTCGAATCCTTAGCTGGATTCATCTTCGGGACATAGAATGTGTAGAAGAGTTGCTCATCACTCCAATAAATAGTTTGAGATGCCTAGTTTTTTCCCATTCTAGCCTTTCATCTTCCCAACGAAATTCAAGAAACCCTAATGGTTGGTTCTAACCATTACCTTCTTTATTGATTAGAGGCAGCCATCTCTAGCTTTTTTCAAGCCCCCGTCTCTATTCAGGTTTTTTTGGGTGCTTTATGATTTCCAGGGCCTTTCTCACCCTTCTTTTGTAGTAGTGATCCTCAAACTCTGCATACCACGGAAACCTGAAATCCTTAGAATTTCTTCTTAATTTGTGGCCTTGCTACCTGGTACTTTTTTAGTTAAATGGTTTGTGTATCTATTATCCATACATAAATCAATTATTAGTTATAGTGACTTTTTTTTTTATAATTGTTTATTTAGAATTTTGAATGACTTACTTCCGTTCAGTTTTTTTCGTCGACTGGTCCTTTAGTTCCGTCTCTTTGCTTCCCCATGGATTGTCCTTATGTTCTGTCTCTTATGTTCCGTATGGTTAATCGAAAACAAGACAAGTAAAATTTACCATAAAATCAATTTAGACTTTCTTTAATCTAAGAAAAACATAAATAGTAATCCACCCCAAATTTTAAGAAATAAACACCTAACCAAAACTATATAGATTATTTTCCTTAACGGATACATGAAAGAAGTTCATCAGACTGAAAATATTCTTATAAGCTATCTATTGCATTTTAGTAAACTTCACTCAATGATTAATCTAGGTATAGGAAGGATGGTACATATGTTGAAAATATTGTTTGATGAAAGCACATTGATAAAATGATCAAACGTCGAGCCCACGCAATCCCATCAGATCAAAACAGGTGAACCAGACTCCATGGACGATGCCTTGGCAGCAATCCCCTGGACAAATGCGTCGATATTTTTGTCTGAAGACCCTCCTTCCGCCATTGCCTCACTCGCTAATGTCTTACACCGTAAAGCGTTCTTCCTCAACTCAACGCCGCGCTCAGTTTCCATGATCGTCCTGATACTTTTCTCCACTTCCTCCTTCCCAACAAGTCCATCTGCCGATCGTTTACTCAATCTCAATCCCGTCTTCGATTTCTCTGCAATATATAGAGAATTAGTCATCTGATCACTCCACTGAGGAACCGCCAACATGGGAACTCCCAAGCTGAGCCCTTCCAGCGTCGAATTCCATCCACAGTGCGTCATAAATGCACCGACGGAGGCATGAGAAAGCACTTCCAGCTGTGGACACCATGGAACGACGAGACCCTGTGCGGAACTTTCGTTCAGGGAACCCTCCGACGAGTTTTCTTCATTGTCATCCTCCCCTTTTGATGGACGAATGACCCATAAAAACGAATATCCACTGGCCTTCAGCCCAAGGGCTATCTCATCATTCTGTTCTTTCGAAAGAACCGCGAGGCTTCCGAAGGAAACGTACACAACGCTCGCCGGTTGCTTAGTATTCAGCCAATCCATGACGTTTACAGTTTTCCACATATGTGCAACAGACTCTGTTTCGCCGGGATTCCTTCTGTCCAAGAAAGCAGAGGGTATGAGAGGACCGACAGTGAGAATGGGAGCTATGGATTTCATTGACATTATTTCTTCAGATTCAAGTTCCTTAAACGAATTTCCAATAACCCACGTCGCCTCTGGCAGAGACTTAAATTGATCGAACATGATTTGCAGCGCAATCGTTTCGGTATTCGAAGGTAGCAGAAAGGATGGCAGATCAGAGAGAGTCAGAGGTGGAAGTCCCGGTATGTTTATCCCAGCCTCTGTCTTTTGCGTTTCGTCCAACGGTATATCTGAAAAACATGAAGAACATTAAGCGAGAATCAGAAGAAGTTTAGATGGTTATCATCTTCGTAAAAACTTAAACCTAATTACAAGCTTAAATCTGATGACAGCATCTTCTGGGTGGGTAGATGGATCTTATTTCAACTTTTGAACTTGTTCCATGTCGGTTGGATGGAGGGAATCAGTGATCGAGATGAGCTCAGGAGTATGGATCCATCCTTTGAATGTGAAGATCCTTTCATCTTTTGGATCTTTTGGGTGGGTAGATAGTTCTCTCTTTCAATATTGAAATTGACTCTAACTCAGGGATATATTATAAATCCATCCCTTGGATGTAAAGATTCTTAATTGTAAAAAAATTCCTAAAATAAGAATCATAAATATAGATGGTTCTCATCTCAGTACAAACTTAAAATTAGTTACAAACAGATCATTATTCCATTCAAACATTAAAATTAACCCTAAACTAAGTTATACACCCATCCTTAAGATTGAACTTGACCTAAGTTATACACCCATCCTTAAGATGTGGAGATTCCTAATGAAAAATATAAACTTATGTGCAATTTTGTAATGTAAATATACCTAGTTTTCCATTGACAAAGTGGTGATATATCGAATAAACTGCACAGGATTGCGTCCAGAAAAAGGCCGAAGGAATCTTAAACGTATTTGCAAGCTGCGGGACCCAAGTAAGAAAGGAGTTATGAACGATGCAAGAAACCTGGTTGCTTGAGCATTGAACTTTTCTATGAGATTTCCCAAGTTGAGTCCTCCTATCTTCTCTAACATCTGCTGCACAATCAATACGTCGTTACGCTCGGAATCCGAAGTCAGTCCGTCTGGGATTGTCTCAATCTGAACTTCCCCAGGCTTCTTCTTCTTTGAGGCTCCAGATGTTGCGCCCCGCGCCTGTAACACCCGATTACGGTTTGCCTCCGTTGTCACAAAGGTGACCCCGACATTTTTAGAGGCGACCCGCTTGGCAAACTGCAGCATCGGATTGATATGACCCTGGAAGGGAAACGCCACCATCAGAACGTGAAGATGTCTGTAGTCGGAGCCCTCTGAAAACCCCATTCTCCTAGATTTCAACGACTAGCTGCACGGAAAAGTTGCTACAGAAATTAAGTCTACAAATACTCAAAATTCCATCCGTCGCAGGCTCTGGAATCCTCTCACTCAGCTTGCCCGTTGCTCTTCTTGGGTAGCTGCTTTATTTACAGCAAACACTGATCTTCCCGAACTACATGAGTTGCCGGCTTACTCCTCTCGCACTACTGGATGAAAGTTTCGAGGGGCCTGCTTCGCACTACTGGATGAAAGTTTCGAGGGGCCTGCTTCGATTTAAAATTATATATAAAACTCTTATGTCTTTCTCAGTCTTGACATCTTCCTGATTGTCTGGATATACGACCGAATATGAGAAAATCGCTTACGTACCAGCAGAAGTCTTTTCCCATCCTTTCAAAGACAGTGACGCTGAATCGATGAAGGAGTAGATGATGAAGGCAACATCTATCTACGAGTCAAACTCATTTTATCCAAGAAACATCACTTTGCAGTTCACTGATTTGTCCAACGCATAAGCGCATAGAATTAGACAGATTATAGTTACATGCAGTGCATTGAAGGCAACGTCAAACTCATTTTATCCAAGAAACATCACTTTGCAGTTCACTGATTTGTCCAACGCATAAGCGCATAGAATTAGACAGATTATAGTTACATGCAGTGCATTGAAGATCAATGAGTCAAACGAAACTTCACTTCAATAATTTGCCCAACGGCTTGTCATGTCATGAATTTTGGTGGGGAAAGTACAAAACATATATATCTCTGGTTTATCTTTTCATTCAAATTGTAGCACTCGTTAAACTTATAGTGATAAGTGTCTAATAAGAGCGCGAGTGTACAGGGTTAGATTTATTGTTCCCCGTAGAGTGTCTCATACTTATTTACGAAGTCTAGTTTTTATTGAGGTTGATGCACCCGGTTGGGTTAGGCTTATTATTCTCATTGAGTGTCTCATAATATTTAAGAAGCCTAGTTGTTACTTGGTACCATTGTGATCTTGTTAGTAGAGTATGACCAACAATTGTTTGTATCATTTGGATTATGTTTTATCAACACATCCTAACTGAATCTAAGCTAGGCAAATGTTATACTTGTATAATACGAGCGTTCTTATTTCACCATACGCAATGTTGTACCATTGCCACCTAACCATAGGCAACCTTGTTATTCCTTTCGTCAAGCCAACACAATCGAACAACTGACCACACAACATGGATGATGTTGCCATCCATCTAGTCCAATACTTGATAGTGCCTAAAGGTCATGTCCTTGTGAGACATGAGGCATTCACATACATTCAGTCCCCACCTTCACACTCTTGTCCTAGCATGTGTGACCCACCATCTACACGTTGGCAATCACATCGTTCTTCACCAAACCCTGCACAACAGGGCCTTGTTGGTTGTCTACTACTTGAAAGCAATACATCCTTGGTCCTCCTAGCTCATGCAATGGTACACAATCCTAATCAGCTTGTGTCTGCCACACACGAGTTGGTCACCAAGGCTACTAAATATCAGCTGGACATGTAACTTGCCAAGTCTACCCAACACATACTCTATTGCAAACAAGGGTTCATGCACGCAAGCCTTCCTCAAAGTCTAGGGTCACAACATTCTCGCCCACTTAAAGATGTTGACGTGCTCGCCAACGTGACTCCATCGAAACATCTAATGAAAGTGGTGTTGGTGGTGAAGAGACACATCCACAAGTCCCACGTTCAAACATGGTTATGATACCCTTTGTAACGAGGCTAGACTTATTGTTACCCTTGAGCATCTCATACCACTCAAGAAGTCTAATTGTTGCTCGACACCATTGTAACCTTGTTAGTTGGGCATGACTAACAACCACTTATATCACATGGACTATGCCTCACCAACACGTCCTAATCAAACCCAAGCCGCGAGTATATATTATACTTGTAGAATATAAGCGTGCTCGTTATAGGTGATGTTGCACCATCACCACCCAACCATAGGCAATCTTGTTAGACCTTCTCCCAAGCCAACACCACCAAACAACAAACCACCCAACGTGGATGATGTTGCCATCCATCTAGTCCAATACTTGACAGCGCTTGAAGGTCATGTCCCTCCCAATCATGAGGCATTCACATACCTTCAGTTCACACCTCAACACTCTTGTCCTATCGCCTCATCCTCCACCAAAGCCTACACCACAGGGACTCGTCTGTTGTCCACCCCTTCTAGGAAAGACATCATTGGTCCGGCTCTTAGCCTATGTGCTACTACACCATCCTAACCATCTTGCATCTGCCACACACAAGTTGGTTCTCAAGGCTACCAAATATTGGTTGGTCATGTATACTTGCCAAGTTTGTCAATACATCCTTTATCGCATACAAGGACTCGCACACCCAAGTCTCCCTTGAAGTCTAGCGCCGTGACAGTGCATTTTGACCCACTTATGTGTGCATAAGGAATGTAATGAAAGTCTCACATGTTCGACTGCCACCTACATATACCTCATGGCAATCTTAAATGCTAAAAACCCTAATAAAAATTGAAATTAATAATATTCTTATAATAAAAATGTTTTAAAATCTTGCGTTGTTAATGTATTCAAGTAACCCAATGTATTACAATTTATAACAAGGTGGACAATTTGTATGAGTGGCTTAACTTAGACATGTTGTGTGAGTCATAACCTCACTCTTCCTCTCTTATATGTAGTTTAGGGTGACCTTGAAAGCGAAATATCTCCATTCATTAGAGCCATCTCGTGCTTCACCACTTACAATGGTATCTATGAGACCAAGTTACATTTTTTGTAAATTAAAAATAATGGAAAATAAAGAAAATAAAATTAAAACCTGTTTTGCTAATTTTAAATAATTAAAAATTAAAGAAATGAAGGTTAAATAAAAGAAAAACAATTAATTATAAATTAATTAATTTATAAATTAAAATAATTTGAAAACAAAAATTAAAAAGAAAAAAAGTGATCCCCAATCCAAATTTGTTTTATTATATATTTATATAACTTTATTTTTTTAATTTTTTAATTTTTTTCCTTAGTAATAATTAAAATTTTAAAAAATGGTCCGGGTTGGCAGGTGCGAGGGGGGTCTTTATTAATTCCGATGGAAACAAAGCGGATGACTTCGCATGGGGAATTGGAAAAATAACTAATAATGATGCATAGTGGCTAGCCGCGATAAAAAGGATGGACATTACTAGAAGCAAAGTTGTCAAGGACCTAGTGGTTTTTGGAGATTCTATGTTGGTGATCAGAGAAGCAAGGGCTTTAGTCAATTTGCGTCGAAAACCACTCTCCATGATGCATCAGTGCTTCTCTTTTTTGGCCAAAGAATTTAACTCCCTATCCTTCCTTCACATCCTTAGTCAAAGCAATCAATGCACTGACACTATGGCTAATCTTGGCGCGGGTTTGAATTGTGGCTATGCTATTCTGAATGGTCTTCTTAAGGTGGATGTTTGGGTGCCTTAAAGTCTTACCCCTTGCTCCACCCCCATATCTTCCCCATCCCTATCCACTTGAGAACCTCTTTAACTCCCCATATCTCCTCTAGATCCTTCCGTTCCCATCAAATGTCTTCTCGCCTGTTTTGGTGGCCACCCCTGGCAGGCACCACCTGGTTCGCATGCGGGGTTTTATTGCAGACGATCCCCAAGGTGATGAGCGGCTATTTCATGCAGGGTGGTGGAGCTCCTAGTGACCTGTGTTCTTACCTGTTTTCCTGCTTCTTGCCTTTTGCTCCCGTCTGTGTCGTTCCTTTCAGCGTTGTTCCCGGAAGCCTGTTAGTTCAGCCAAATATGGAAGAATGCAACCAGTGCCCCCTTGCTCTGCATTGTAGAAAATGTAGGAGGAATGACTAGGGGACTCCTGGGGGGTATGGCAATGGCAGTAAGAAACGATACTTGTCTGATATTTTTTAGGGTAATGGTGGCAATGAATCTTCCAGGGGGGGTGCGCCAAAATTGGCCTGCTACAACCATCCCAAAGCGAATGATCCAGGAAGCGGTGGTGGATGGGTGCCTCTTGAGGCTGGTCATGGCCAAGGAAATAGGGGCACTGTGTTGTTTCCCGGTTGTGGTTTCATTTCTGGAATGAATCCAGTTTCAGGCTTTCCATCGAACCCCTGTGAAATGAGTAATGGTGCAACTCGATAGCAGTTTAGTGGTAGTCCTGGTGATTTGGGCAGCAAGAATTGGAAGCATGCGGTCAGCGACATGGATTCTCCTCAGGGGCAGGGAAGCCCCTCCCCTAAACTCCATTCACAAGTACTCGACCTGGAATCCCAATTCCGTTGGTTGAGGGGAGAACTCTCGGACATGAGAAAAGCAATCTCCAATTTGGCTACTTTTGTTCAAATTTCCAATTCAGAAGTTCGGGCGAGCACTGGTAAGATGAAAGACTATTTTGAAAAGCTAATGGGAAAACATGATACTTTCTATAGTTGTCTGTGAATTGTAGAGGCCAAAGTGGACTGTGTTAGGACCAACAGTAGTAGCAGTCCCTCGGTCATCCTGAATATTGATGACGATAATGCCGGTGCAGCTACTAGCAGCAAAGATAAAAGTGCTCATAACCACCATGACAACTGATACTCATTTGTGCAACGCTTTTTTTGGTATGAAGGCTATATTTATAGTTTTACGTTTTACTTATGTTGTTTCTTGTTAGGACAGTTTGTCAATATTTACAATTGTAATAGCCATATCAATACTCTCAGTTGTAACATGCATAATGCCTTTTTTGAACTTCAGAGGCTAGTAGGAGCAGAGTCTATCTTGGCAGCTCTAGTATTTTGGGAACATTCTCCCCTGCTCTATGTATACTGTTCCTTTTTTTAATATAAAGCTTGTTACCCGTTTGTGTAAAAAAAAAAAATTTAAAAATGAAAATTAAATAAAGGAAAAAAGTTATTTAAAAATTAATAATAAAAAAATTAATTAATTAATAAATTAAAATAATTTTGAAAACAAAAATTAAAAAGAAAAAAAGTGATCCCCAACCTAAATTCGTTTTTATTGTATATTTATATAACTTTATTTTTTTAAATTATTTTATGTTTTATTTTTTCCCTTATTTTTTATTTTTTTATTTTTGTTATAAATTTTCTTTATAGTAATAGTTAAATACACAAATTTTAATTAGGGGTTGAAGTATAGTTCTGGGAATGGATTTTAATTCGGGAGTTGGAGTATAGTTTTGATAATGACATTTCCATTGGTTGGAAAGTCATTGGCTTAGAAAGTAAAAAAAGGATTAAAAATACAAGATTGGCAAAGATTCATGGGTAACTTGTTATGGAAATTATAGACTATCAAATGTTCTAGTTTATTATCTCCACACACCCAAGGTATTTCAATCTAATGGATGTTTGTGAACTAAGTTTAAACATTAAGTGGAGTCCAAGTTAGAAAATGTTTTTGAACTAAGTTTAAACATTAAGTGGAGTCCAAGTTAGAAAATGTTTTTGAATTAAGTTTAAACATTAAGTGGAGTCCAAGTTGTAAAAATTAAAATGATTTGGATATTAAGGAGAAAATGTTAAAGAATGGATATAATTTATATCAAATTTGAAGAAAATGTTAAAGAATGGATATAATTTATATCAAATTTGAAGTATAATGGCTTTAGACCAAATAAGGAAGAAGGTCAACTAAAATGGTTAAAGAACAAAGGTTCGAGGGTATATACTGTAAATTTGGAATATGATATTGATAACTGGCTAAGTACTAAAAAGAACATTGATCTAGGGTTGAGGGTTGGAAGGGATGAAGGTCCTGCAGTGGTTTGAAGGTGAGAAACAATCATATGCCACCTAGATATTGCCTTGTCAATGAGATGTATTTTGAATCAGAGGTCCACTTGGTGGACTACTTCAAAGGTTCGTTTTTGGAGGAAAATATCTTTGTATCTGAGGTGGACTTTAGGGGTAGTAGGGTTGAGCTTGACATTGTTTTTTTGTTTGGTCAATCACTGGGTGAATTCAAGTCTCAACCGAGCATTGGCACTATCCCCATGGTGACATAGGGTTTTTATTATTCTCCCATGCAAGAGGTTACTGCATATGCTGGAGTAGATTTGGTGGTTGTGTCGAAGGGTGCAAAGTCTGGTGGGATTATCAGGTCGACCCATGTGGAGGGCATAGTCGAGTGTTTTAGCAATCAGAATGGGGATTTTTTTTAGAAGATCTTGTTGGATGGTTCTAATTGTGAAGTTTTTTCAAAAGGATTTGTTGAAAGATGTATTGGGTTGGAGGATTTTTGTAGTGTCAGATCTCGTCCTGCCAAGCTTTTCATGAATTAGAAGAAATGGGTTCTCCACTCTCAGGGGGAGGGGGGGACTCACGCTTTTGGTGGGGAAAGTCATATTAGTTATGGATATACCGAAGCTTGAAAGTCAGAATCTCGTTGGAAAGTTCTGTGGGAGGTGTATTGGGATGAAACAAGTTGAGGATTGGACGATAGACCATTGGAATCCATTGCTTGGGTACATGTAGGGGATTCAACTTTTAATGTGTGATTTGTTGGGGTTCAACTTCAATTCTGAAGCATATGCGTGCAAGATCCTTTACATATGTTGGAAATTTGAAACTGGAAAAGTGGCACCCGTTGTTTGATCCTCACTGGGATTTCATGTCCTCCCCTCTAGTGTGGGTCAAGCATCCATGTTTACCATTGGAATCTTGGTCATATGAAGGACTACATGCCATTGGAAGGTTTGTGGCAATTGATGAGGGTACTTCACTCTCATATTTTAGGTCATGTGCGAGAATTTTGGTGGAAGTAGATCTGCGGCTTGGATTGTATGAGTCTTTGGACTTGGTCATTGGTGACAGAACCTTTACCCAATTGATGGATTATATAAACATTCCATTTATATGTGGCAAGTGCCATTTATATGGAAATGAGATAGTGGATTGCGACAAACAATTTAAGAATCAGGTTTGGAGGAAAAAGGAATCAATCGATTCTCCTAGGTCTATGGCGATGACTAAGGGTAAACATGCTTTAGAGGGCTAGGAATTATCTCCCAATCATGCATTTGAAGTTGGGAGAAATCAATTGTCGAGTGAAGTTAAAGGTGTGGAGAGGTGCAAAGTGGTGATCAGTGGTATTAAAATCCCACTAGATGAGGGGCCGAATTCAGGAGGAGATAAATTATCTCTTGAATGGGACTTCCTAGGTGATTTATATATGTCCTTGGGTCAATTTGAGAATCCAGAGTGACAATGGAAACAAGGTAAGGTGGATCCACTCTCACAAGGTAAGTATGAAGACCCTCTACTCAATATTCATTTCCTTCTTGATTCCAATATAAATCCAATCTCAATAGCTAAGTTGATTGAAATCATGAGCCCTTCCCCTTCAGAAAAAGAAGAATGTCGGGCTTATCCAAAGGGGAAGGACACTCTTGGGGTGAATATGTCCTAAGATGAATTTTTTGAACAAAATATTGTGGTTTTGGATCCTAAATCTTTCGGTAGTTTTACAACTTCAGGAAGAGAGGTTGGTACCTATGTACTTTGATCAAGGAGTAAACCAGTTTTCGAGTAGGGGGGATTGGGATTGGAGGATCTTGAAGTGGTTCATTGTAAAGTAGGGAAAAAATCGACCATTTATCATGCCAAGGAAAAGGAAAAATGAGAGATAATTAGCCAAGGAAGACAAATACACATTACCGGGGTTCCAAATGAGGATTACCTCTATTACTATTTGGGGCCTGAGAGGGCAGGCCAAAAGTCTTACCCTAAAGTGCATGATGGATCAAGAGAATCCAGATGTGATACTTTTGCAAGAGATGATGAGTCAGGGTGATAGTTTGATTCAGGTGTTGAGAAAAAACTTTGTCCATTACAATTTCTTTGGGATTGACTTTGAGGGGCACTTAGGTGCTATCATTATTGGTTTAAATTCTAATTTGTAGGTGGCAAATTCCTTTGCAGTAAGATCAAGGTTAGCGATTGAGGTCTTTTGTAAGCCTCTGGATGTTTCATTTCTTATTCTTATTTCGTATGGTCCTTTTGATAATCGTCGATTATTTTTGGAATGTTTTGTGAGATGAAGTGTCTATAGGTTCAAAATCTAATTGTAAGAGGTGATCTTAATTTGACCCTAATCAATCTTGAAGTTTGGGGGGACATGGCGAGGGAGGAAAATATTGCTTCATTTTTCTCAATTTTTTTGAATAATTTCATTGGATCAATGTGGAACCAGTAAAGGTTTGCCCGACTTGGTGTGACAAAAGAGTCGGTTGCGACGACATTTCTAAAAGTTTGGATTGTTTTCTTGTTTCTGAGCAATTGGCGAAATCTATTGAAAAAAATAGATCATGGACATAGATAGAATATTTTCTGACCACTTCCCTATTTTTCTAGAGGTAGGGAAAGTGGAAGGAAAATCAGGGGCTTCTTTTAAAACATAATTCTAGCTAGTTGTCTGAATAGGAAATTCAAAAATTGGTGCATGACTCTTGGATTGACATCTCATAGGTAATGGAAGGGAGTGTGTGTGAGAAATTTATTCACTATATGTGCATACTTAAAGATTTGGTGTTTGAACAGGGGAATTAAGCATAATCATTAAGGAGATAAGCATATCATGGTAGTGAAAAAAAATAACATATTTTTCCTCGCATTAGGATGGTTTGCATACCCGAGAGGACAAGGCTTGTGTAGGTGATCTAAAAATACGCATGAATAAGTTATTATTAGACCGTGAAATAGAATGGCACCTCAAGAGCAGACCCTAATGGCTAGAGGCTAGTGATCATAACATCATTTTTTTCAGTCCTTTGCAAAGCATCGAAGAAATATCAATTCCATTTGGGAGGTGAAGGATGAATTAGGACATTTTGTTAGGGGTTTTCATAATCTTGCAAGTTTGGGTGTTAGACACTTTAAAGCTCAGCTTTAGGAGGAATACCGCACAAATATTGGGGATATGCTAAAATTGATAAGTAAATTCCCTCATATGATTGAAGAAAAGGATAATCTTGATCCCTTTAGGCCTATCTCCAAAGATGAGATCTAGGGGATTTTCAGTTTGTTTCAACAGGACAATAATCCTGGTCCGGATAGATAGCCTATGGATTTTTTTTTATTTCTTTGATTCGTTGGGAGAAGATTTGTTGAAGGTGGTTGAGGAGGTACGCCTCTTAGGGAGGATGCCAAGATGATTTAATGCAACATTCTTGGCACTTATCCCAAAGTCTGATTGTCCAAATACCTTTGAATATTTTTGGCCTATCTCACTCTGTAATAGTATATACAAGATCTTTTCAAATATTATAGAAGCCAGGACTAAGTCATTGCTTTCCAGGGTGATATCGCTAGAGCAGTTTGCTTTCCTTCAAGGAAGGTTGATACACGAGGCCATAGGATTGACCCAAGAAGGTCTGCACTCGATTAAGTTGGATCAAATCCAGGAATTTGTCATAAAGATCGGCCTATCTAAAGCTTATGGAAGAGTCTCTTAGAGGTTCCTCATATTCTTGCTTTTACACATTGGCTTCAACTTTGAAGTGGTAAGTTGGATTATGGGTTGTGTTTCTTCATCTTCATTTGCAGTTCTAATAAATGGTTATGGTTTGGATTTTTTTAAATCATCTCATGGATTGAGGAAAGGATGCCTCTTTTCTCTGTACCTTTTTCTTCTAGTTGTAGAAGGGCATAGTAGAGTCATTCATGAGTGCAGAAGGAGACATGATATTAAGGGAATCTACTTTGCAAATAGAGAATAGTTGACACACTTGTTATTTGTAGATGATATAATTTTTTTATGTTTGAAATCAGTGGGGGAATGTAAACAGTTTGGAGAAGCCATAAAGCTATTTTTTTTGCTACATGTATGGAACTAAACATTAGAAAATGTTCCTTGTACGGTCTAAATGAAGCTCATTAGAATTTATAGTCTAGGTTCTTTCCTTTTGAATTGTATCCATTGGAAGGGGGAGTAAAATATCTAGGATATACTCTGAATCCTAATAAATATGGTAAGGCAGATTGGGGATGGATTTGATCTGACTCTTGAGGGCTAATATCCAGAAGGCTTGAATGCCGAGAGACGAGGAGACAAAATATATAGATATTCTATGAAATTCATATAAGTAACATAAACAAGAAACATATAAATGAAATACACCATGAAAATACAAGAGATAATTGGAGAAGAAGGATTCCATTAAGATGAACCAGTACATGCAATGAGGCCAATTTTGGGACCTCTCCTTCCCAATTCTAACTCTCTCGCTGCTACCTTTTATAAGGTGTATTGTTGACAATGTCAACTTTGAATAACTAACTCCATTAATTACATGTCCATCATGTTCCCTTTTATAATTAAAAAAATATGTCTTTATGACTTTTACATATGAACTTAGACTATATGCCTCCCTAAGATCCGAATCATAATGGTAGCAAGAATTGAGAAGCAAATTGGTTCTTGGTGTAGTTGTTGGATCTCCAGGGGTGGGAATTTGGTGCTTATCAAATTGATTTTGGAAGCTATGCTAGTATACTGGCACTTGATGGCACACATCTCGAAGGCAATTATGGAAAATACTAAGGAATTATGTTTAATTATATGTGATGGGAATCAGGTAATTATCTTGGTAATAATTTGGTGGGAATTTGGTGCTTATCAAATCAATTTTGGAAGGTATGCCAGTATACTGGCACTTGATGGCACACATCACGAAGGCAATTCTGGAAAATACTATGCAATTATGTTTTAATTATATGTGATGGGAATTAGATGATTATATTGGTAATAATTTGGTGAGTTGGAAATTTTTGGAGATCCCCAAGGCATGTGGATGATGGGGTCTAAAAATATATATTCATTTTCAACCAAGTGCTAGCCACAAAAACTCTTTGGAATTTCCTTACTAAATCGAGCCTATGGAAGAAAATATTAAAATCCAAGTATTTGGGTTAGGACTCATTGGTGGATTGGAATTGATCTCGCACTGATTCAATCCATCTAGTTTCCAATCAATGGAAGGCATTCCCAATTGTAGGCAAGTTCTTGGCTTAGTGGACTGGATTAGGAGCTCAAGTGCATGTTGGAATGTATTCGATTATGGGTTGTAAAATGGATGTGAAGATCCCAAGGGAAATGGTCAAGATACTGCAAAAAGTGGTTAACCCCCATACCATAGATCTTTGGTCTCAAGGATGACTATCAACTAATGAAATAGGGTGGAATGACTTATGGGCATGTTAGTATTATTTTTTAAATTCCAATTTTTGGAATAACGTAAAGAGTATTAAACTTTTTTTTAAATTTTAATTTATGAAATAAATTAAAGAGTATTAAACTTTTTTATATTTTGTGATTTAAGTAATTATGATGTAATTTTTTTCTTTATTTTTTTAAATACTACAAAATTTAAAAATCTATTATAAAAAGTAAACAAATAAAAAAAATTAGAAAAAAATGATATAGATGGGAATCACTCTTGTATATTTCACACTAATATTTTTTTTAAATATTAAAAAAAAATTATAAATCAATTTCTTTTTATTTGATTTGTTAAAATACTAAATTTTTTATAAATATATTATAAAAAGTAAACAAATAATAATAATTTAAAAAAAAATGATATAGGTGGAAATCATTCTTATATATTTCACACTAATATATATTTTAAATATTATAAAAATTATAAATATATTATAAAAAACAAACAAATAAAAATTTTAGAAAAAAATAATATAGGTGGGAATCACCTTTATATATTTCACATTAAAAAATGATATCTAAGTGAAGACTAATAAATCAAAGTTTATCCCATATATAATAATAACTATTATCATTAATATTAAATAAAATATTTTTTATTGTTGAATATATATGTATATATGAAATTACATTTTTAAATTGTATATTGTATTTGTCCTGAAAATTATACAGATATATATCCCTATCTTGAAAATTATACATACCTTTAATATATATATCCCTATCTAAAAAGCTAAACTAATTTTTGACATAACATAAATTTGAGAATATAATTTTATTAATTTAAAGTAATCAAAATATCAAATCGTCATTTATTTTTCATTTGAACATGATTTCTTTATTATTTTACACATGTTTATATATTTTTTATAATCACTACATACCTAATTTAAGTTATTATATATATATATATATATGAGATGATAATTAATATAAAATAAAGAATAATCATTATATATATTGTTATAGGTAAAATCTGCACTTCTCTGTGATCACATTAAGCTGTCGATCACACAAAAGGACAACATGAATTGAAGAGCTAGGTTGACCTAGATGATGTATGGACTGGAGATACCCTCTTCAATTGAGAAAACCCATGTTTACACTGACTTTTTGACATGTGCGCTACTCTATGGGCAATAAACCAGCGTACATATGCTAGTATTCCCTACTTTGCTCAAGTGCAACTAGCGCACACCTAGAAAATTGTTGCAAACGCTTGTTGCAAAGTACAAGAGTTGCATACTGTGCGCCACTCTTGTTGTATGAAACTTGCGCACATCTTAAGATGAAGTCAAAAAATATATTAAGTTGACGAATTGGGATTAGTTGAAGTTGGTTCTGCAACTTCCCCAACCTCCCAATCCAACTACCTCTCGATCCAAACTGCCTACCTTGTCCCATAAATACAAGGAGGATGCATGAGAGAGGGGGAGAAAGAATGCATTAAGGGTTGTTACGCTGGAGGAAAGTCCCAAGTCATTGTGAAGAGCAGGAGCCCAGGACTCGGTTGCAGAAACATCTCGACACGTTAGGTATATTGTATTGATTCATGTTTCTTTGACAATAAAAAGGTCGAAATACCCTTCCTGTCCCAAATCGAATGTCTATTGGATTATATGTTCATTTGGATTAATATTTGATGTTAAATTACTTTCTGATTTCATCATATTTATATATAGTCAAGATACACTGAGGAAGGTATCCTTTGTATTGTAGGTTCATCAAGCAAGAGATCAAACGGGAGATCAAGTGAAAGCTAGGACCAGCCGTCAGTTAAAAGTATGTCTTTCGATATCTCGATCTCTTTCATTTGTAAGAACTAGTTGTAATGCAATTAATGTATTTACCTGTCAACCCCACCCAGTTGGTAGTGTCCATCTCCTCACTATAAGGTAGAAATCCTAAACAACATATATGAATGATTTTGTCAAAATAAATTAATTTTATAAAATTTAATATCTAAAAATAAAATAAAAATATTTAATTTCCTTATTTAAAATAATTAAAAATTGAATTAAATTTATAATAATATGTTTCCTTATATGAAAAAATGCATGTCATTAAATTATCTACCATCTAGAATTAAAACTAAAGGAATATATCAATGGAACTAAAAGAAAGCTAATGATTTTATGGTTTATGGTAGCTCATTTTGGTTAAGTCCGCAATTAAACAAAACCAGTTCAATATTCATTCTTGGCTATAATTATCAAAATCAATTTTGGTTATAATCATCAAAATCTATTTTGATCAAGGCTAATTCCTATTGACATTCAAACAAAACAGGTTCAATATTCAATTTGTCATTTTCCAAATTGCATTATCTAAAAAGAACCACCAAAGGAAATACCTACTCGGAAGTGCTAGAGCAATTTAGACACCTAGACTTGCATCGCACATAATTGATAATTCCAGAACCTAAAACATAAAAATATCCAACTTTATGAAATGTGTCCAACTGATTGTATGCAACCTATGTCTTTCACCGAATAATACCATGCCTTCAAATCAAATGCAACTTGAACTGGTCCAACTTGGAGAATATGAACGCCAGATGCGGCTTCTGAAATCACAGGATATGAATTGAAAAAAAACACTAAATTCACACTCTCTACGGAATTGAATAAGGCGGATATGACTTCTGAAATCACAGGATATGCAGTGGAAACAACACTAAATGCACACTCTCGATGGAATTGAATAAGGTTGATATTGAGCATAGCATGAAAGTTATTTGAGAAGAGTGACCAAGATGACTTATAAATTTCCCATCCAAAATCATACTGCATGCGGTATCTGGTAGCCATCTGCAACCCTCAATTGAGCTAATTGTTGAAGAAATATAATTAAAATCTTGTGACCCTAATCCCAATATTTAAATCTATATTCTCAAATCTCAATTATACTTATAATTTGGATAACGAACAAGGACACAAAATTAGAAATACCAAGCATTTCTGGTATTTCAAACTAAAAATGGAGACAATTCTTGATGTTTGAGCGTTACTACTTTATACAGGGACCCGAATAAACAACACAAATTCTACATCTTAAGTGAGAATAAGATCCCAACACAAAAGTTTAATGAATTCCTTGTTTTTTATTGCACAAAAAATCTGAAGAATGTTTAAACCTAAAAATGTTCTTACAAAGAGGGGAAAATTGAAAAATGTACAAAATCACCAAGTATATCGCTATGGTAGTTTTAGTTAATGATAATTTCAATTGAGGGATCTGAGTGGGGCATTTTTTTGCTTTTTTAGAACCAGGATTCAGTGTGATAAGAAAGGAGTTTCACCATTTCAGAATTGTTTTCTTTTCAATTGTTGATGGCAGTAAACCGTTCATGAGATAGTGTCAAAGAGAAACCTACGTATTAAGCACAGTTTATGAAGTTAGTCACAGATTCTGTAACTTTCAAAGAGAATTTTTAATTAAACTGCTGAAAATGTCAAAATTTCTTCAAGATGTGAAGAAATAAAATATGAAAACTTATGTGCCCTTTTAAGTCCATTTAATCCTTCCATGGAAGGGTTGTGGACGTTTTGCACTTCAGATCAACTCTAGTCCTTTTCTCATATAAGGAAGAGTCATTTCAAATATTTCCCACATGGCAGGTCCTTTTGATTATTATTGGCTCATTACAGAATGGAAAAAGTTTCCCTTGATCTTGTCACAGACGAGTACCAGTTTAAAGCATATTTTGTAAAATTAGTCACAGCAGATCTAATGAACAAGTAAATCAATCACAATAGATGAAACTCAAAAAAATGGTGTAAAACTGTGCAAAGCATGCATCAGTGATCAATATCCCAATGAGGGTGAATAATTACAATACAATACAGTAACAATGACTGAGCAATTTGAATTGCCTAAGGAGGTCATTCGAATCACTGAATGGAATAGCTTGACTCCAACTAGGAGTCCTCATCATCAATCAGTGGTGGTCATCAATGCAAAAGAACCAGTCATCCAGGTGTCAATCTGAGTCTAAGTGAGTGTAACATGTGTAATTGAAGTGTGTAGCACTGATATAGGGAAGTGGGCTCAGTGGAGGGTGCATGGGAGGCTAACTGAAGTCAGAACAAGTCATCTAGTCAATCTGGAGGTCCAATGGAGTGAAACAGTCAGTCGAGAGTGAAACTAGCCTCAAATTAGGGAGAATCGGAGCTAACTGAGTGTAACTGAAGTGGAACTGCAGTGGTAGGTGAAGAAATGTGCCCTTCTCTGGCAGTAGGTGAGAAGTGGGCGCCTTCCTGACTAGGAGGGCTAATGAACTGATGTAAGAAGCTCCCGGGTGCTAGAATAAGGTGGCCAAGGTGCTGGAGGCATCAACCTGGTGACTGGGATGCATGCAAAGTGCATGCAAACCCTAATTGCATGCAAGATCCTGAAAAAGATGATGTGGATATCCGAACACCCCCCCTCAAGCTAGACTATGATGTGCAAAAAAAAATAATGTGGAGCTCTGGTAACTAAGACCAAAGGTCACCCCAATACAATAATCCAAAAAATGCTGAAAATAAACTAAGTGAGGAAAGAGGGAAAACCCAGTGGGAAGAAAGCCCCCCCTCAAGCTAAAGCATAATAATGGATCAATCTGTCTCCACCATGATGGAACTCACCCCCAACAGTGAACGGAGGTAAGAGAACTTCTTCTCAGTGAAGCTCTTGGTGAAGATGTCTGCAATTTGCTCATCAGTAGGGCAATATTGCAGAATGATGGTGCGATCATGCACCAACTGTCGAATGTAATGCATATGAATCTCAATGTGTTTGGTCCTCTGCCGCTGAACTAGATTTGTGGAGATCTTGATAGTACTTTGATTGTCACAAAATAGGACAGTCGAAGTGCCACCAAAACCAAACTCGAAAAGAATACCCTGTAACCAAACTGCTTGAATGCAGGCATTGACTGCCCCTCGATACTCTGCCTCTGCTGAAGAAAGTGAAATGGCTACCTGCTTTTTGCTAGACCAGCAAATAGCACCATGACCAATCATGAAAACATAACCGGAAGTGGACTTTCGATCAATGCTATCACCTTCCCAATCTAAATCAGTAAAACCAATGAAATCAAGCTCAGAATCTGCAGCATAATGTATGCCAAAATGTTTCGTACCTTGCACATACTGCAAGATCCGCTTGGTTGCTCGCCAATGAATCTCATGGGGCTGCTGCATATACCTTGACACGGCACTCACGGCATATGAAATATCAGGCCTTGAGTGTGTCAAATAAAGTAGTGAACCAATCAACTGTTGATACATACTGCAATCTGCAAGCGGTGTAGAATCTCCCTCCTCAAGACTGATTCCTGAGAGGAATGGGAATGGGGCTGCCTTACATTCAGCCATATTAAACTTCAATAACAGGTGGGAAGCATATTTTTGCTGAGATATAGTGATCCCATCAAAATTTTGAGCTATCTCCAAGCCCAAAAAGTGACTCAGCAAGCCCAAATCACTCATTTCAAAAGCTAGATTTAAGGCAGTTTTTAGCTTGTTTATTGAAGTAAGAGTGCTACCAGTAATGAGAAGATCATCAACATAAAGTACAATAACCAACAAACTACCTTTAACTCGCTGAAGATACACATTCAGATCAGATTTGCATCTTTGGAAATTCTAAGAAAGAGGGAAGGAGTCCATCTTTGCGTACCAAGCTCTTGGGGCCTGTTTTAACCCATACAAAGATTTCTTCAATCTGCAAACTAATGATGGATCTGATGTGTAGCCCTCTGGCTGCTGCATATATACCTCTTCAGCAAGGTCTCCATGTAGAAATGCACTCTTCACATCCATGTGGTGCACTTCCCAGTGCTTGGATGCAGAAATAGCCAAAACAAGGCGGATGGAATCCATCTTTGCAACCGGTGCAAAGGTCTCAGTGTAGTCCACTCCTTGGACTTGGGAGAAACCTTTTGCCACCAACCTTGCTTTGTATTTGCTGATAGAGCCATCAGCAGCAACTTTCGTGCGGTAGACCCATTTACACTTCACTAATTTTCTTCCAGGTGGAAGAGAAACTAGCTCCCATGTACTGTTCTTTTGAAGAGAACTGTACTCTTCATCCATGGCACTTTTCCATCTCGGATCTAGGTGGGAAGAATAGTATGATGTGGGATCTGAACTAGTCATCAAATAATAAATCTCAGGAAGTAATGGATCAAAAATAGAAAGAGCCATACCTGCTCTTTGAAAGTCTGCTCTTGTTCGTCTCGGATCAGCAGGATTTCCAAGGTTCGAACCAGCAGATTGAAGAGTGTTTTGGGCCCATTTTGGTAACTTTCGTTTAGGGAACCCTCCGACGAGTTTTCTTCATTGTGATCCTCCCCTTTTGATGGACGAATGACCCACAGAAACGAATATCCACTCGCCTTCAGCCCAAGAGCGATCTCAGCATTTTGTTCTTTCGAAAGAACCGCGATGCTTCCGAAGGAAACGTACACAACGCTCGCCAGTTGCTTAGTATTCAGCCAATCCATGACGTCTACAGTTTTCCACATATGTGCAACAGACTCTGTTTCGTCGGGATTCCTTCTGCCCAAAAAAGCAGAGGGTATGAGAGGAACGACAGTGAGAATGGGAGCTATGGATTTCATTGACATTATTTCTTGACATTCAAGTTCCTCAAACGAATTTCCAATTACCCACATCGCCTCCAGCAGAGACTTAAATTGACCGAACACGGTTTGCAGCACAATCGTTTCGGTATTCGAAGGTAGAAGAAAGGATGGCAGATCAGAGAGAGTCAGAGGTGGAAGTCCCGGTATGTTTATCCCAGCCGCTATCTTTTGCGTTTCCAACGGTATATCTGAAAAACACGAAGAACATTAAGGGAGAACCAGAAGTTTAGATGGTTATCATCTTCTTACAAACTTAAACCTAATTACAAACTTAAATCTGATCATGGCAGCATCTTTTGGGTGGGTAGATCGATCTTTCATTTAATATTGAAGCTGACCCTGACCTAAGTATATATAGGTATAGACGCTGCTTTTCTTGATTGCTAATTCCCTAGACGCCTGTTTTTCTTGATTGTTGATTCCCTAGACGGCCTGGTGGGTAGATTGATCTTTCATTTAATATTGAAGCTGACCCTGACCTAGGTATATCTAGGTATAGACGCTGCTTATCTTGATTGCTGATTCCCTAGACTCCTGTTTATCTTGATTGTTGATTCCCTCCATCTTTGGATGGAGCAAGGTCAAAGGTTGACTTTCCTCCTTTCATGTTTGATAGAGGGAATCAGCAATCCAGATAAGGATCGGATCGTCGTCGGTATAGACCTATCTTTTGGATATGAGGATGCTCTTCTGGGTGGGTGGGTAGATAGATCTTTCATTCAATATTAAAACTGACTCTAACCTACGTATAGAAGGATGTAAAGATTCTTACTTGTAAAAAAAATTCGGAAAATGAGAATCATAAATATAGATAGTTCTCATCTTAGTACAAACTTAAAATTGATTACAATATCTTCTGGATGGACAGATAGTTATTTCATTCAACATTAAGACTGACCCTGATATAAGTTATACACCCAGGATGTGGAGAATCCTAATGAAAAATATAAACTTACATGTACAATTTTGTAATGCAAATATACCTAGTTTTCCATTGACAAAGTGGTGATATATCGAATAAACTGCACAGGATTGCGTCCAGAAAACAGATGAAGGAATATTAAACGTATTTGCAAGCTGCGGGACCCAAGTAAGAAGGGAGTTATGAACGATGAAAGAAACCTGGTTGCCTTGAGCATTGAACTTTTCTATGAGATTTCCCAAGTTGAGTCCTCCTATCTTCTCTAACATCTGCGCCACAATCCCTGGGTTGTTACGCTCGGATTCCAAAGTCAGTCCGTCTGGGATTGTCTCAAACCAAACTTCCCCAGGTGGCTTCTTCTTTGAGGCACCGGATGTTGCGCCCCGAGCCTATAACACCCGATTAAGGTTTGCCTCCGTTGTCATGAAGGTGACCCCGACATTTTTAGAGGCGACCCGCTTGGCAAACTGCAGCATCGGATTGATATGACCCTGGAAGGGAAACGCCACCATAATAACATGAAGATGGCTGTAGTCGGAGCCCTTTGAAAACCCCATTCTCCTAGATTTCAACGACTAGCACCGAAAAGTTGCTACACAAATTAAGTCTACAAATAATACTCAAAATTCCATGGTTATCATCTTCTTACAAAGTTAAACCTAATTACAAACTTAAATCTGATCATGGCAGCATCTTTTGGGTGGGTAGATCGATCTTTCATTCAATATTGAAGCTGACCCTGACCTAAGTATATATATAGGTATAGACGCTGCTTATCTTGATTGCTGATTCCCTAGATGCTTGTTTATCTTGATTGTTGATTCTCTAGACGGCCTGGTGGGTAGATTGATCTTTCATTCAATAATGAAGCTGACCCTGACCTAGGTATATCTAGCTATAGACGCTGTTTATCTTGATTGCTGATTCCCTAGACTCTTGTTTAATTTGATTGTTGATTCCCTAGAAGCCTGTTTATCTTGATTGTTGATTCTATCCATCTTTGGATGGAGCAAGGTCAAAGGTTGACTTTCCTCCTTTCCTATTCGATAGAGGGAATCAGCAATTGAGATAAAGATCGGATCGTCTATACCTATCTTTTAGATATGACGATGCTCTTCTGAGTAGGTGGGTAGATGGATCTTTCATTCAATATTAAAACTGACTCTAACCTAGGTATAGAAGGATGTAAAGATTCTTACTTGTAAAAAAAATTCGGAAAATGAGAATCATAAATATAGATAGTTCTCATCTTAGTACAAACTTAAAATTGATTACAATATCTTCTGGATGGACAGATAGTTATTTCATTCAACATTAAGACTGACCCTGATATAAGTTATACACCCAGGATGTGGAGAATCCTAATGAAAAATATAAACTTACATGTACAATTTTGTAATTTAAATATACCTAGTTTTCCATTGACAAAGTGGTGATATATCGAATAAACTGCACAGGATTGCGTCCAGAAAATGGCTGAAGGGATCTTAAACGTATTTGCAAGCTGCGGGACCCAAGTAAGAAGGGAGTTATGAACGATGAAAGAAACCTGGTTGCCTTGAGCATTGAAATTTTCTATGAGATTTCCCAAGTTGAGTCCTCCTATATTCTCTGACATCTGCGCCACAATCCCTGGGTTTTTACGCTCGGATTCCGAAGTCAGTCCGTCTGGGATTGTCTCAAACCGAACTTCCCCAGGTGGCTTCTTCTTTGAGGCACCGGATGTTGCGCCCCGCGCCTGTAACACCCGATTAAGGTTTGCCTCCGTTGTCACGAAGGTGACCCCGACATTTTTAGAGGCGACCTGCTTGGCAAACTGCAACATCGGATTGATATGACCCTGAAGGGAAACGCCACCATCATAACGTGAAGATGGTTGTAGTCGGAGCCCTTTGAAAACCCCATTCTTTTAGATTTCAATGACTAGCACTGAAAAGTTGCTACACAAATTAAGTCTACAAATACTCAAAATTCCATCCGTCGCAGGCTCTGGAATCCTCTCACTCAGCTTGCCCGTTGCTCTTCTTGGGTGGCTGATTTATTTACAGCAAACACTGATCTTCCCAAACTACATGAGATGCCGGATGAAAGTGTCGAGGGGCCTGCTTCGATTTAAAATCATACATAAAACTCAAATGAGAAAATCGCTTATGTACTTGCATTGTCGCGTACCAGCAGAAGTCTTTTCCCATCCTTTCAAAGACAGTGACATTGAATCAATCTTTACAGGAAGGAGTAGATGATGCAGGCAACATCTATCTATGAGTCAAACTCATTTTAATTCCAGGAAAGATCTAATGAAAGTGGAAAGTGGTGTTGGTGAGTGTTCAAATTTGAACCCTTCCCAGCCTTCCAAAGGGTTCTAGCCCTTCCTATAAGTGTAAAGTTAAAATTGCCCTTCAAAAAAAATTTAAAATCTGAATTTTACATTCACCCTTCCAATAGGAAGGACATAATTTATATTAACATTTCAAAAAAAGGGAAACATTTGAAATTACCCATCTATATAAATTCCAATTTCTATGTTGAAATTCCTATGTTATAAAATTCATTCAAAATATTGGAAATATCATAAATTATAATCATTCACTTACTCATGTCATGGACTCATTGCTTAGCTTTGCAAGGTGGCGAGTGATGACTGACGACTACTGGGTACTAGCCACTAGGATTTGACTTTGAATCCCGATTCACTTTGGGTTGAGATCTAAGGTGTGACAATGTGTCAATGACTATGGCTGTAACAATAGAGAACCACTACTAGGCCCAAAACAAGGCCCAAACATTGTTCCTAGTACCTATGTGAACCTCGCTACCAATGCCACTTGTTTTTCGTCAAAATGAAATTCAAATTATTGCTTTGATGAGTCCTCCTTTACAATAATTCATTTCTTGCATGAATGTCACAGACTCATGACAACTCTAAACAACACTCAATGGCATGCAACTATGAATAATGACATGCATCTAGAACCACAGACCAAGAAGAGGTTGATTTATGCATTGATATATAGAGGTGGCACTAGGCACACAATATGGAGAAACAATGAGTTAGAAAAAACATTTGGACCAAAGTACCACAATGGTTATTAATAAAATTTTAAAAAACAATTTTTGGCTCACGAATTGTCTTCAATTTGATGGGTGGCATGATCATGATCATGTAATCTCCCTCTGTCCTTCCAAACATATTTGGTTTCTCACCACGTTTGTCTTCGACACTCACCACCAAAATACGTATAAACATTACATGCCTTTACATCCTCTTCCATTTAAATCATCATCGCATAGTCATAACTAAGGATTATTATTCATGCACACCCTCACCATATAATATCAATTGGGTCAAGGCGCAAAGACAACCATAAATTATCAAATGTGTCAAGACGCAAAGAGTAAGAGACAACTATAAGTAAGGGTGAGTGCAAGCTAATGAGGGTCACTTTTGGCGCGTTAGATGCAATAGAAAACTGAAAAATTAGGCATCCCTCAACTTATTTGGATTGTTTGAGATACTTACACAAAATATCTTGCATCGAGTAAAAAAGATGAAATGTAGGAAATTGAATCACGTTTCCAAATATATAACTTTTATGTATTGAAAATTTGCATAGCTATGTCAAGTTTCATTTTTCCTAACAGACACTTTTTATTTTTCAGGCAAATGATAAGGTATATGTTTTTGTGGGTGCAGCCTTTGAGGGCCTAAATGATGGAATCAAGCTACAAAAATCGACATGCATGTAGAGAACACATAACACTTGTGCGCCATTATTTTTCGAAAATTAAATTAGTAATTTTCTAATTTTTTTATAATTGTCTAAGTGATCAAACCTCGAAAATAGTACCTCTTTTGTGGGTGCAGCGTTTGAAGGTCTTAATGCAAAAATCTTGAAATGGGTTTTTCATAGAACGTGGACGTTAGTGTCCTCTTGTGCACCATACAATTTCTTTTTGAAATGATCGAGAATTGAAAAAGTTATGGAAGAAACACTAACAGTGTGTTTCACGAGTTAAGGAGGTAGGACACAAAAGCAATTGAAAGAAAATAAGAAAAATTAATATTTCAAAATAAAAGTTACATATTTGGAATCTGCAGAAAAAATGCTATTTGTGTCTAAGATTTCGTCAAAAATGACTGTGTGTAGCATACTGTAACGAGTGGCTAAGCACAAGCTTCTCCAAAAGCTGGAAGAAATACCCAATTAGCTTTGGTTTATCATTAACATAGGGGTTAGTGCAAGCTAATGAGGGTCACTGTTGGCGCGTTAGATGCAATAGAAAACTGAAAAAGCAGGCATCCCTCAACTTACTTGGATTTTTTGAGCTACTTACGCAAAATATCTTGCATTGAGTAAAAAAGATGAAATGTAGGAAATTGAATCACGTTTCCGAATATATAACTTTTATGTATTGAAAATTTGCATAGCTATGTCAAGTTTCATTTTTCCTAACAGATACTTTTTATTTTTCAGGCAAATGATAAGGTATATGTTTTTGTGGGTAGAGCCTTTGAGGGCCTAAATGATGGAATCAAGCTACAAAAATCGACATGCATGTAGAGAACACATAGCACTTGTGCGCCATTATTTTTCGAAAATTAAATTAGTAATTTTATAATTTTTTTTTTAATTGTCTAAGTGATCAAACCTCGAAAATAGTACCTCTTTTGTGGGTAGATCCTTTGAAGGTCTTAATGCAAAAATCTTGAAATGGGTTTTTCATAGAACGTGGAGGTTAGTGTCCTCTTGTGCACCATACAATTTTTTTTTGAAATATTGAGAATTGAAAAAGTTATGGAAGAAACACTAACAGTGTGTTTCACGAGTTAAGGAGGTAGGACAAAAAAGAAATTGAAAGAAAATAGGAAAAAATAATATTTCAAAATAAAAGTTACATATTTGGAATCTGCAGAAAAAATGCTATTTGTGTCTAAGATTTCGTCAAAAATGACTCTATGTAGCATATTGTAACGAGTGGCTAAGCACAAGCTTCTCTAGAAACTGGAAGAAATACCCAATTAGCTTTGGTTTTTCATTAACATAGCATAGGTTTGGAATTACCAAAGCAAACTCCAAAGCATACACATAGGATTATTGTTGACATGTGAGCATGTGACTCGGCCTTGTTTAGGCTCTACAAAACACGAGTGCATTCTGTTTAAATTCAAAAATATTGCCGTGCTTTTAGATGTACATAACGCGCTCACGTTATATAACTACATAATGCGTACGCGTTATATAACTACATAACGCGTACGCGTTATGTAGTTAAAAAATGCGCTCGCATTATGCAAATCATAAAATACATGTTTAATACTTGAGAAAGAGGGGGTGTGGAAGACTCAAGAGAATTTCTGTTTAATATTTGAGAAGGGGTGGGGAAGGGTCAAGGGAATCTATGGTTAATATTTAATAGGGGTGGGAAAGGGTCAAGGGCTTAGAAGGATGTTGGAAGCTTGAGTGGGGAGAGATGAAGGGAATGAGAACATGATGAGCTACAGGGGGTGAAGGGAAGTGGAGCTTGAGAGCACTATTAGGAGTAGAATAGGTTTTGAAGAGGTATAGGGTTAGAAGTTGAAAGTGAGACTTGAGTGACAAGGGGGAATGGATGGAGGCAAGGGGGATGTGAGAGAGAAATAAAGAATACAAGGGGGGGGGGAGACATAGAGCGAGGGAGGGAGAGGGATAATGGGGAGGAATGGATTTGGAGGGAGTGATAGATAGATGGGGATAGAATGAAATAAAGAGATAGGAAGGGAGGGACAGAAAGTGTTGGTGGGAGACATGCAGGGAGTGGTGACGATGGAGAGAGAGAGAGAGAGAGAGAGAGAGAGAGAGGAGGGGAAAGGGACATAAAGTGTGTGAGAGAGAGAGGGAGTGATGGAGAGATTGGGATAGGTTGAGGGAAAGATAACATGAGGGAGGGATAGAAGGTGAGAGAGAGATAGGAAATGAGAGAGGGAGGGAGAGAAGGTAGGGTGAGGGATGGAGGGAGAAAGGTGGAGATAGATATGGATGGAGGGGGGATGGGTTTGAGAATGGAAAGGGACATAATGTGTGTGTATGTGTGTGTGTTTGAGAGAGAGAGAGAGAGAGAGAGAGAGAGATAGAGAGATTTATGGTTGGGGAGAGAGAGACTAGAGGGAGTTATGAGCATCATATTATCCATTAGCATCATATTCTTCTTCATCATCATCTTCATGACCATCATCGTCATCATCAACATCTTCATCATCATCACCATCATCATCATCATCATCATATTCCTCATCAAATCAACATCTCCATCATCATCATCATCATCTTTTGAACATCATCATGATCATCATCTAAACATCACCATCACCATCATCATCAACATCTTCATCATCATCACCATCACCATCATCATCACCATCATCATCAAAATCTTCATCATAATCACCATCACCATCACCATCACCATCACCATCACCATCACCATCTTCATCATCATTGTCATCTCTAGGTTCCCCATCAACATCAACATCTCCATCATCATCATATTCTTCATCATCATCATCTTCATCACCATCATCATCATCATCAACATCTTCATCATCATCACCATCATCATCATCATCTTCCTTGAATCAGATCAACATCTCCATCATGTCACCATCATCTTCTTCATCATCATCATCATCATCTGAACATCACCATCACCATCACCATCATCATCAACATCTTCGTCATCATTACCATCACCATCATCATCAACATCTTCATTGTCATCACCATCATCATTATCATCATTGGCATTTGTAGGTTCCTCATCAACATCTCCATCATCATCATCTTCTCCATCATCATCATCTTCATCACCATCATCATCAGCATCAACATCTTCATCATCATCACCATAATCATCATCTTCATCGTCATCAGATCAACATCTCCATCATCATCATCTTCTTCATCATCTTCACCATCATCATCATCATCATCATCTTCATCTCCATCTCCATCATCTTCAACATCTCCATCATCATCACCATCACCATCACCATCATCATCATCTTCATGACCATAAACATCTTCATCATCATTGTCATCTCCCCCTTCCTCATCAACATCTCCATCATCATCATCATCATCATCATCACCATCTGAACATCACCATCGCCATCATTGTCAACATATTCATCACCACCACCATTAACATCATCATCATCATCATCATCACCATCACCATCATCATCAAAATATTCATCGTCATCACCATCACCATCACCATCACCATCTTCATCATCATTGTCATCTCTAGGTTCCCCATCAACACAACATCTCCATCATCATCATCTTCTTCATCATCATCATTTTCATCACCATCATCATCATCATCAACATCTTCATCATCATCACCATCATCATCATCATCTTCCTCATCAGATCAACATCTCCATCATGTCACCATCATCTTCATCATCATCATCATCCGAACATCACCATCACCATCATCATCAACATCTTCATCATCATTACCAGCACCATCATCATCAACATCTTTATCATCATCAACATCAACATCATCATTGGCATCTGTAGGTTCCTCATCAACATCTCCATCATCATCATCTTCATCACCATCATCATCATCATCATTGGCATCTGTAGGTTCCTCATCAACATATCCATAATCGTCATCTTCTCCATCATCATCACCATCATCACCATCATGATCTTCTGAACATCATCATGATCATCATCTAAACATCACCATCACCATCATCGTCAACATCTTCATCATCATCACCACCAACATCATCATCAAAATCTTCATCGTCATCACCATCACCATCACCATCACCATCTTCATCATCATTGTCATCTCTATGTTCCCCATCAACACAACATCTCCATCATCATCATCTTCTTCATCATCATCATCTTCATCACCATCATCATCATCATCAACATCTTCATCATCATCACCATCATCATCATCATCTTCCTCATCAGATCAACATCTCCATCATGTCACCATCATCTTCATCATCATCATCATCATCCGAACATCACCATCACCATCATCATCAACATTTTCATCATCATTACCAACACCATCATCATCAACATCTTCATCGTCATCACCATCATCATTGGCATCTGTAGGTTCCTCATCAACATCTCCATCATCATCATCTTCATCACCATCATCATCATCATCATTGGCATCTGCAGGTTCCTCATCAACATATCCATCATCGTCATCTTCTCCATCATCATCACCATCATCACCATCATGATCTTCTGAACACCATCATGATCATCATCTAAACATCACCATCACCATCATCATCAACATCTTCATCATCATCACCATCAACATCATTATCAAAATCTTCATCGTCATCACCATCACCATCACCATCACCATCACCATCTTCATCATCATTGTCATCTCTAGGTTCCCCATCAACACAACATCTCCATCATCATCATCTTCATCTGCATCATGATCATCTTCATTGTCATCACCCTCCTTCTCATCATCATCTTGTGCACTTATGCACTTAGGGATTAATGTTTAGAAGAGGATCTAAAGGCCTTTATGGGGGAGGGGCTCTAGGAACAAGGTAAGACAGAGAGGGCAGGGGGGAGGGATAAAGGCGTAGAGGTTTAGTGATTAAGGGAGAAGAAGGGAGAGAGTGCTATAGGGAGGGATAATGACGAAGATAAAGAGAAGGTGGAGAGATGGAGAGTGGGGTGGTAGGGACATGGCTGGAGTAAGGGAGAGAAAGAAACATGAAAGAAACATGTAGGGAGGGATGTATGGAGAATGAGGGACAGATATTTAGAAAGAGATAGGGGGTATCTAGGGATTATTGGGAGAGAGATAGGAGGTATTAAACCATACAAAACATTTGTCCCCACACTAAAAACATTTGTTTTGTATGTAACCATATAAATTATTAGTTTTCTTTTGATTTTGTTCGTTGCCCTAGCTGTGCACCTAACCTATTTATTGTGCTTGACAATATCGCGTACGCGTTTTTGCACTACATATCGTGCACGCGTTTTTGCTTTATATAACGCGTGCATGTTTTGTAACTCCATAAATAGTGGACTGTCCCTGTCTGAGAGCAACTTCACTCTGTCCGAGCCAAAATAACACTCCCGCGATTTTTCGAACAGCACGAGCCCGCCATTGGAAATTCTCACGCTCTACACCAACTCCATCATTATTTTTTTTATGCAGGTGCAGCATTGAAAACATCTTTCATGGTTGCTCAGTGTGGTGTTGGGTTATATGGCCATATTTGAAGAAGATAATCAGCAAGCTTGAAGAATCTCCAATTGAATAACACCAAAGATAAGGCCTTTGAAAGATTCATTTTTCCTATATTTGAGGAGCACACAAGATAAGATATCAAGTTTCAAGACCATTTCATGGTGATGGTGGATATACACAAGTGTACAAGAGAATCAAAGAGCCCAAACAATTTATGATTTAACTTCCATTTGCTTATTATTGAAGAGCTTGTAATTGAGGAGCAACAAAAACAAACTATATTGAATTGATCATTGTGGTGATGGGGAATGCACGTAACCGAGTAAACAAATCAACAAGGAAGAAGAGACCTCAAGAAGTCATTGAAGAAGAGAAAGAAAAGAAAAGAATATACATGATGAATCGGAGGCTTTCTTTGGAAACTAATCCAAATCTAATTGTAGAGGATACCACGGTTCATCCTATTAATCCACGACAAGAGGGACCTTCAATTTCCACAATAGTTGTTGAACAAGCACCCCATGGAAGTAATCAAGAAGCAAAACGTAGGTGCTCATTAGGGGATGTTTCAATTCCCACTTCAAGTCAAAGTGATAAGTTACCATCTCAAGATGAAGCTCATGAAGAAACACAAAATTTGCTATCTGAATGTGGTTATACAAGCGATGAAGTCAGAGAGGCGTTGGACATTTTGCCTACTGTTGAAGAAGAGAATGTTATCCACAACATCGATGAGGATGTTGGACTTCCACAAGGGGATGTTGGACTTCCACATACCATCGATGAGGATGTTGGACTTCCACCATCCAACTACCAGGAAGAGAATGAAGGACACCAAGCTAATACTAAAACGCCAGAGCGTCTTGGTGATGCGCTACATGGTACAATTCCAACCCCCTTACCTCCATTAGCAAGCACACATCGAAGAACTCCGAAGCATATACAAGTTGATGAAAGTCTCATCAATTCCATTGAAGGTACGCTATCTAAACGTAGTATTGCTTATCAAACTCAACAGATACTTGATAAATATTTTGTTTCTAAATGTGATGGAGATAAATGTAGATTATTTTTATCATTGTTAAAATCTAGGAGCATGAATGTTGTTAGGAAAAAGTTAGGGATAAAGATGATAAAGAATTCTGAACCAAGTTCTCATATAGTTAAAAGCCTAGTAGATGCATTTGGTAAAATTGGTAAGAACACACGTTCAAAGGACCGCAATGCTGCTCGTCGTGTGTTGTCACAAGCAATTGCAAATAAGAACACCAAGGCCCTTCGTATTCTTAGGCCTACATCCGAACTAGTTAATTTGAATGTAAAACCCCTCCATAGGTATTCTATTAGAAGAGAACATCTTGACACAACTGATCAGACAGATTTTTGGGCCTTTGTTGGTCGGTTGCCACGTCGTGACATGAAGCTAGTTGATGCAGTAAAGGGACTAGTGCACAGTTTTTGGCATGATCACACAAGGCCTTCTTCAAACCGAAAGGATGTACTAAAACTGAGAAGGGGTTCAAAGGATCGTGAACCACATACTAAGCATCTTCTTGATATAACACAGACAAAACTTTACGAGAAATTTAGGATTGAGCATAGACAATTGAACTTGGGGCAAAGATCTTTTGAGAAATGTAAGCCATGGTATGTTAGAATAAATACTCTTCGTAACACTTGTTGTTGTAGATACCATGTAGAATATGAATATTACTATGAAACATTTTTGTACATTCGTCGTGTGTTGCATACTAACCATGTGCAGGATTGCTCCATGACAATACCATCAACTTCATCAAGAGAATTCATTCATAGCATCATGTGCAATAGGCCCGAGGGGCAAACATACTATGCACAATCTTGTTTGGATGGAACATGCTCCAACTGTGCTGGAATGGCATTATTGAGCCAATGTATGCACGAGAATGGAGACAGTGAATTTGGGAAAATGGTTACAGACATGAAAAGTTTCAAATATATCAACTATGAAATAGTCCCAGGGAAAGAAAGCAAAAAAATACAATTGGTGACATCTCAGGTATGCATTTATATCTATAAAATTATGTTGTAACGGTTACATTTCAATCCTTACTTACAACAAAAAACTGACATTGAGATCATTTTGTGTCACCAAGTACAAGTTAGTGACTTCATCAAGGAATTTATTGAAAAGACACATCAATATGTTCAGCATGTCCACGTGGCACAATGCAGGATGAGAAGTTTAGAATATGCAGAGATACATTTCCCCTTGGTACTATACTTTCAGTTGTTGATTTTGCCGAGAACTACACTCTGCAACCTCAAAATGAGATCCAAAGTCAGTATTATCACTCTGAGCAGGTTTCCTTGATGGTCCATATCACATATAGGCATGGCCCAAATAGCACTGAAGAGCAAAGAGAAATTCTGAAGGAATATCACTTATACATAAGTGATGATAGGTGCCACGACTTCCACTATGTACGTCATTGCTTCATCATGTTCTATGATCACTTGAAGGGAAGGAACATACAGATGGATCGACACTGGATTTGGTATGATGGTTGTGCTGGTCAGTTCAAAAATGCACGCATATTTCAGTGGTTGTGTTCATTGCATAAAAACTACAAAGTGACACATATGTGGAACTATTTTGAGACTGGGCATGGTAAAGGAGAGCATGACGGAGCCGGACCATGTGTCAAAACAACCCTGTGAAGAGAGGAATTGAAAGTATCTACATAATCTACTATTCTAAATGTTCAATCTACAGCCAGGTGGTGCACGTCAGTAATGGGAGAGGAATCAACTATGCGAGTAGAATCCACAAGAAAGAGACATGTGGAGAGATTTTTTTGGGAGGTGGTAGACATAGATCGTTCACATGCATGGGAATGCAAGACTGTGCCTGGGACTCATGGCTTTCATTTGGTTCGATGCTCTGATAACCCAGTATTTGAAATTTGGACCAGAAAACTCACTTGTTTTTGCCCACCTTGTTGTGATGGTGACTGGGATGGGTGTGAATAATTGGATTGGGTTGATGGATGGGATTGCATATCACTTCCACTTGATCAACGTGCAATTGTTTAGTTAACTCTGTTGGAAGAAGACCAATCATCTATTTCTGCAGATTTTGATCATGTCTCAGACCTTGTACAACCCGGTATGATGCATTTCCTTAACATTTTTTGTTTGTTTACGTAGTATTCAAATGCACATTAATGGCCTTGTATCGCACGAAAAATATTTTGATCATATACCTACAATCATATAATGCAGGGCACATATACGCAGTGGTTGCCTCAAAAGATACTTAATGGGGTGATGAATACTGGTTGGCACGCTGTATAGATGGAAAGCAAACCCTCATTATGTCCAGGACTGATGATGAAAACAACCACTTTCCAACTGGGTCTATGGTTTTTAAAGGTGAATACTTGACACGGGACAACAATGGAAGAAAGAAGGGTGGATCTGTTTACAGGGATTACAAACCAGGTGCAAGTGTGTATCACTTTACCAACTTAATCATTGGCAGAAACCTTCAGGTACGAACAATGCCTAGTCGAAATACATCGAAGGTACGCTACTTCTTACCGGATACAGAGCACGAGAGACTAATGGAGACCATCAGTATAAGAGATGATCTGGAGGGCTTGGTTGTATGATAATAGGTGGGATCTAGCATGATGAGGTACGTTACATACTTTTAATACTATACTATTTATACTATTTGTAATTGAACATTGATATATGCTCAATTTTCACATGTATGTTTCATATGAATATGTCAATTTTGTGTTCTTGATATGCCAAATTTACGTTTACGTTGTTTATAAATATGCCAAAAGTTCTCTTGTATGTCAAGTTTATGAATATGCCATTTTTTACATATGATTAGCAAACCCTAAAATTATATTATGTTCATCATGTTGGTTATTGGATTCACCCAACAAAATTAATTCAATTCATGCTCACTATATTAAACAATACACTTATATTAAATTTAATTCATGTCTTGTTAAATATTTCATAATGAATTAGCTGTTTGAGAGCACCACCTTAGACCAAGCCATCATCATCAACATCTTCATCATCATCACCATCATCATCATCATGAAAATCTTCTTCATGGACCTGCAAAACCCTAGTTTCCAAGATGGACCTACAAGGTGGCACATGGGCCACCAGGCCAGAGGGGAGGGGCACCCCTGGCACTATCCCGGCGTTCTGAATCCAATGAAGTCGACGGTTCGTCGATCCGAGCCACGGTCGTCATTCTATGGCTCGTTCCGTCTCGAACCCAAAAGGCCTTTAGGGACACTTGCTGGATACCTGTCGGGGGCATAGAACTCCAACCGTGCAACAAAACTGGTTTCTTGGGAGTCCTACAGGTGTGTCTAGGAAGGTTTGGGTTGGGAATACCAGCCATACCCACCCAGTGGATGATTTTCCAAAGTTGACCCCCATGTGCAAAAATTGCACACTTCCACACTGAGCAAAACCCTAGTTTCCAAGATGGACCTGCAAGGTGACACATGGGCCACCGGGCTGGAGGGGAGGGGCCCCCTTGGCACTATCCCAGCATGCTGAATCCATCGGAGTCGACGGTTCATCGATCTGAGCCACGGTCGTCATTCTATGGCTCGCTCTGTATCGCATCCAAAAGGCCTTCAAGGACACTTGCTGGATACCTGCCGGGGGCATAGAACTCCAATTGTGCAACAAAACCGGGTTCCGGGGAGTCCTACAGGTGTGTCTAGGTAGGTTCAGGCTGGGAACACTAGCCATACCCGCCCGGTGGATGATTTTCCAAAGTTGACCCACGTGTGCAAAAATTGCACACTTCCACACTAAGCGAAACCCTAGTTTCCAAGATGGACCTGCAAGGTGACACATGGGCCACCAAGACGGAGGGGAGGGGCACCCCTGGCACTATCCCGGCGTGCTGAATCCAACGGAGTTGACAGTTCGTCTATCCAAGCCATGGTCGTCATTCTATGGCTCATTCTGTCTCGCATCCAAAAGGCCTTTAGGGACACTTGTTGGATACCTGTCGGGGGCATAGAAATCCAACCGTGCAACAAAACCTGGTTCTGGGGAGTCCTGCAGGTGTGTCTAGGCAGGTTTGGGCTGGGAACACTAGCCATACCCACTCGGTGGATGATTTTCCAAAGTTGACCCCCGTGTGCAAAAATTGCACACTCCCACACTGAGCAAAACCCTAGTTTCCAAGATGGACCTGCAAGGTGACACATGGACCACCGGTCCGGAGGGGAGGGGCACCCATGGCACTATCCTGCTGTGCTGAATCCAATGGAGCCGATGGTTCGTCGATCCGAGCCACGGTCTTCATTCTATGGCTCTTCCCGTCTTGCTGCCAGAAGGCCTTCAGGGACACCTGCTGGATACCTGCCGGGGGCATAGAACTCCAACCGTGCAACAAAATCGTGTTCTGGGGAGTCCTGCAGGTGTGTCTAGGCAGGTTCGTGCTGGGAACACTAGCCATACCTTCCCGGTGGATGATTTTCCAAAGTTGACCCCCGTGTGCAAAAATTGCACACTCCCACACTGAGCAAAACCCTAGTTTACGAAATGAATGCACAATGAAGCCACTGGGCCATGGGGAGATGAGGGAGAGGGCCCCCTAGAGGTAATCGCACGCTAGGAGACCAACGGAGTTGACGGTTCGTCGGTCCGATGTCCGGTTTCCGAGTTATGTCGAGTTGCAATTCGCATGAAAATATCGTTCAGGGACACTTCGTGAATTTCCATCCGGGAGCCAAAAAGCAAACAGAGCAGGAAGATTGCGTGCCGTTGGCTCCTACAAGTGTGTGTGGGAAATGCTGACATGGGAACACTTCCAACACTAGCTCGGGGGAGGTTTTTGTAGAGTTGACCCACCAATGCGAGATTGCATGCAATTAAACTGAGCAAAACCCTAGTTTACGAAATGAATGCACAATGAAGCCACTGGGCCATGGGGAGACGAGGGAGAGGCCCCCCTAGAGATAATCGCATTCCAGGAGACCAACAGAGTCGACGGTTCGTCGGTCCGACGTCCGGTTTCCGAGTTATGTCGAGTTGCAAGTTGCATGAAAATGCCATTCAGTTACACTTGGTGAATTTCCGTTCGGGAGCCAAAAAGCAAACGGAGCAGCAAGATTGCGTGCCGTTGGCTCCTACAAGTGTGTGTGGGAAATGCCGACGCGGGAACACTGCCAACACTGGCTCAGGGGAGTTTTTTGCAGAGTTGACCCACCAATGCGAGATTGCATGCAATAAAACTGAGCAAAACCCTAGTTTATGAAATGAATGCACAATGAAGCCACTGGGCCATGGGGATACGAGGGAGAGGGCCCCCTAGAGGTAATCGCACGCCAGGAGACCAACGGAATTGACGGTTTGTCGGTCCGATGTCCGGTTTTCGAGTTATGTCGAGCTGCAAGTCGCATGAAAATGCCGTTCAGGGACACTTGGTGAATTTCCGCCCGGGAGCCAAAAAGCAAACAGAGAAGGAAGATTGTGTGCCGTTGGCTCCTGCAAGTGTGTGTGGGCAATGCTGACGTGGGAACACTGCCAACACTGGCTCTGGGGATCTTTTTGCAGAGTTGACCCACCAATGCGAGATTACATGCAATAAAACTGAGCAAAACCCTAGTTTACGAAATGAATGCACAATGAAGCCACTGGGCCATGGGGAGACGAGGGAGAGGCCCCCCTAGAGGTAATCACATGCCAGGAGACCAACGGAGTCAACGGTTTGTCGGTCCGACGTCCGGTTTCTGAGTTATGTCGAGTTGCAAGTCGCATGAAAATGCAGTTCAGGGACACTTGGTGAATTTCCGTCCGGGAGCCAAAAAGCAAACGGAGCAGCAAGATTGCATGCCATTGGGTCGGTTTTGGGGCATCCTCCCACCGATCCCCTGAAACTGCAAGATGTCAAAATAGTTTACGTGTTTATGTAACATGAACTCTGCGTACATCTTTCGAAGGAAATACAAGGGAATTTCCCTGTTGTTGTGTGGTGGCATATCAAAAACCATGTACCATCTGTCCATCCAGTTATCAACAAATGGTTGAAACGTGCACCACTCAATGGAGATATGCGTCCTGTTTACATTTGGGATTTCCCCCATCCGAGGCTCCCTAAACAATGCAAATATGAGCTCTTTGGATATTTTCAACTTTTTTATTGCATTGTAGTCTAGCCCATCAGCATATTGTTGTCTTTTTCTTTCTCTATATGATGTAATATCATATAGTAAATTGCTAGACTGTGAAATGGTGTCAACAATTGCATCCAAGGTTGATGCAAGCGAGCGGCGAATCCTGTCACCACCACTAAAAGATGCACTAATGCCCCTCAAGTGGGAAAGCTCAATCAGTATCTAGGCATTTGTGTCCATAGCCGCAACTGCAATAAAGACATCAATACGAAAATCATTAGAAACATATACATGGTATATAATGACGTGATGTCTCTTCAAAATTGAAAATGCATTAAATCAAACTCAAGTAAGCAATTTAATGGCATTCACTTACATACATTTAAAACTTAAAATTAAACATTTAACAATTAAAAAGTAAGTTTCGTTCAACTTCTTTCTAGAAGTTAAGGCACTTCTTTCTCGAATTTAAGGCACTTCTTAACCCTCATTGGTGACTTTTCCATGCAAACTTGGGTTTAAACTTCTTAGAATTTAGGAGTGTTATTTTGACATGTTTTGGCCTTTACGTCCATTGCAGAAAACAATATTTCCATCAACTTCATAAGCTAACATTAAATTTATTGATTTCAACATATTACGCCTTGTGGTTGGAAGGGAGGACAAAGTGGCATGGAATGAAATGGATATGTATGAGTTTGCACACCTTTGCATTGCTTTGTCCACTCATTGAACCCCAAGTTCTACACTTAGTATTGGCTCAGTGGTGGGCCGGGGCCCTCATCCAGAGTCCCTCCTCACATGGATGGAGAGATCTCAGAGGGGAGGAAGATAGCATTTATACGGCTACTTCAGGAGAGAGACCACCTTGAGGTGGTGGAGGAGGAATTTTATGAGTTTTCTAGTGGCACTAGGAGATTTGGAGGATATGAGGTGGTTAGAGACATGGGGGTTAAGAAACCCCTTGTTTGGTGGACAACTCATGGGGCAACATGCCCTCTTCTACAAAATATAGCCTGGAGGGATGTCTTTCCTGATGAGATGGGTTTGGACAGCAGTACTGAGTTGGCATTAGCCAACATGGATCTTAATGATCTAGTGCTAGAGCCGGTCACTTTTGATGAGGGTGATCGTATGGAGGGGTCATCCTCCACACCAGCAGATGCAGTTAGTCATATTGGCAGAGAGGAGGAGGAGGAGGAGGAGGATCAGGGCAGTGATGAGTTTGTTGATTCAGGCATGGAGGAGGACTATTGATTCATTGACAAATGGGATTCTTCCATCTTGATCCACTCCTTTTTTGCATTTACTATTAGACTATTAGTCTATTTGGCATTTGCCAGTGCCCAGTGGCATTCCGACATCTATGTAATACATTTTGATTTTGATGACTTAATGAGAAATATGGTTCCGAGTCTCTGACATGCATCTATGTGTCTCAATGTATCGTTGTGATTTGTGATTGTGAATGACAAATGTGTTGTGATTTGTGAATGATCTAATTTCTATTGAATATTTCATATTTGTAATTGTAAATGTAATTTCTATTGATTTGTAATTGTAAATGTTAAATTTTATTGGATCTATATGTCTATATTTTTAAATTTTGATATATTTTAAATATATATATATATATATATATATATATATATATATGTATATAAAACGTGTCCTATGTGTCCTAATTCCGGGGGTCACCGTGTCCCGTGTCCTCGTGTCAGGTGACTTAGATGGATACATTGGAGAAAGGGGGGAGTTCTATTTTTTTCAATTTTTGGTTGGATTAGGAATTTTTGAGTTTTTGAAAAGGGATTCATTTTAATTATTCACTCATCTTGGTTGAGGGAGATGTGAATTTAATTAGAGATTGGGTTATTCCCAATTTTATCAATATTACAAAACTAGGTTGTTTTAAACAATAAAAAAATAGTAATTTAGGTTAAGAAATGACAAAAAAATGGTATGGGTGAATGAATTACCTGATTAGATGACAATCCACCAGTGAATTTGCCTCCCCTCCGCTAAATCGAGCTCCACCGATACTCCAGGGCACACAAACCGTCCTCATCCAACCTCTATTTCGCGTTTCTGATGCGTGAAGAGCACTACGGGTGGTCGGGACTGTGTTTTTAAATTGATTTTAGATTTCAATAACGCGTACGCGTTTTGTAACTACATAACGCGTACGCATTTTGTAGTTCTATGATGTGTACACATTATGGTTACCTATCCTACATGTCCAGTGACATGTCAGGCTCGGGTCTTACCATGGCAGGTGCTAAGTATCAGAAACGCGTTATGTTTTTATGTATCAGGAACGAGTTTTGAAAAAGTAGGATTGCATCTAAAGTGACCCTCATCGTCTTGCACACACCCATAGCACAGGTTTGGAATTACCGAAGCAAACTCCAAAGCATACAATTAGGATTATTGTTGACATGCGAGCAAGTGAGTCGGCTTGGTTTAGGCTCTACAAAACACGAGCGCATTCTGTTTACATTCAAAAATATTGCCGCGCTTTTAGAATTCAAGAACGCGCATGCGTTATATAACTGCATAATGCGTACGTCTTATATAACTGCATAATGCGTACGTGTTATGTAGTGCCAAAACGCGCTCACGTTATGTAAATCATAAAATATATGTTTAATACTTGAGAGAGAGGGGGTGTGGAAGACTCAAGGGAATTTTTGGTTAATATTTGAGAAGAGGTGGGGAAGGGTCAAGGGAATCTATGGTTAATATTTAATAAGGGTGGAAAGGGTCAAGGGCTTAGAAGGGCTTAGAAGGATGTTGGAAGCTTGAGTGGGGAGAGATGAAGGGAATGAGAACATGATGGGCTACAGGGGGTGAAGGGAAGTGGAACTTCAGAGCACTATTAAAAGTAGAAGAGGTTTTGAAGACGTATAGGGTTAGAAGTTGAAAGTGAGACTTGAGTGACAAGGGGGAATGGATGGAGGCAAGGGGGATGTGAGAGAGAAATAAAGAATACAAGGGGGGGCGAGACATAGAGTGAGGGAGGGAGAGAGACAATGGGGAGGAATGGATTTAGATGGAGTGAGAGATAGATGGGGATAGAATGAAATAAAGAGATAGGAAGGGAGGGACATAAAGTGTTGGTGGGATACATGCAGGGAGTGGTGGCGAGAGAGAGAGAGAGAGAGAGAGGGGGGGGGGGGAGGGACATAAAGTGTGAGAGAGAGAGGGAGTGATGGAGAGATTGAGATAGGTTGAGGGAAAGATAACATGAGGAGGGATAGAAGGTGAGAGAGAGAGAGGTGATGAGAGAGGGAGCGAGAGAAGGTAGGGTGAGGGATGGAGGGAGAAAGGTGGAGATAGATATGGATGGAGGGGAAATGGGTTTGAGAATGGAAAGGGACATAATGTGTGTGTGTGTGTTTTTTTGTTTGAGAGAGATAGAGAGAGATTGATGGTTGGGGAGAGAGATACTAGAGGGAGGTGTGAGCGACAAAGAAAGTGGGAGGTTGTGTGTGTGTGTGTGTGTGATAGGGAAGGAGGAATCAGTGGGGTGGCAGGGACAGAGATGGTGTAAGGGAGAGAAAGCGACATAGAGAGAGGGAGGTAAAGGGAGTGAGGGACATATCCAGGGACAGATCTAGAGAAAGAGATAGGGAGGGAGGGATACAAGGTGAGATAGAGAGGGCAGGGGGGAGGGATAAAGGCACATAGGGTTAGTGATTAAGGGCGAACAAAGGGAGAGAGTTCTATAGGGACTTGGATAATTGTGAATATATAGATAAGGTGGATACCCTCCTCGTCATCATCTTTATCACCATCACCATCATCATCAACGTCTTCATCATCATCACCACCATCATCATCATCATCAACATATTCATCATCATTGCCATCTCTAGGTTCCTCATCAACATCTCCATCATCATCATCTTCATCACCATCACCATCATCATCAACATCTTCATCATCACCATCATCATCACCATAAACATCTTCATCATCATTGTCATATCCCCCTTCCTCATCAACATCTCCATCATCATCATCTTCATCTTCATCATCATCATCACCATCTTCATCACCATCACGATCATCATCAACGTCTTCATCATCATCACCATCATCATCATCATCAACATCTTCATCATCATTTTCATATCTAGGTTCTCCATCAACATCGTCATCTTCTTCATCATCATTGTCTTCATCACTATCATCATCATCAACAACATCTTCATCATCATCACCATCATCATCATCATCATCATCTTACTCATCAAATCAACATCTCCATCATCACCATCATCATCATCATCTTCCTCATCAAATCAACATCTCCATCATCATCATCATCATCTTTTGAACATCATCATCATCATCATCTAAACATCACCATCACCATCATCATCAACATCTTCATCATCATCACCATCACCATCATCATCAAAATCTTCATCGTCATCACCATCACCATCACCATCACCATCTTCATCATCATTGTCATCTCTAGGTTCCCCATCAACATCAACATCTCCATCATCATCATCTTCTTCTTCATCATCATCTTCATCACCATCATCATCATCATCAACATCTTCATCATCATCACCATCATCATCGTCATCTTCCTCATCAGATCAACACCTCCATCATGTCACCATCATCTTCTTCATCATCATCGTCATCATCTGAACATCACCATCACCATCATCATCAACATCTTCATCATCATCGTCATCATCTGAACATCACCATCACCATCATCATCAACATCTTCATCATCATTACCATCACCATCATCATCAACATCTTCATCGTCATCACCATCATCGTCATCATCATCAACATCTTCATCATCATTGGCATCTCTAGGTTCCTCATCAACATCTCCATCATCATCATCGTCTTCATCACCACCATCATCATCATCAACATCTTCATCATCATCACCATCATCATCATCTTCATCATCATCAGATCAACATCTCCATCATCATAATATTCATCATCATCATCATCATCATCTTCATCACCATCACCATCATCTTCAACATCTTCATCGTCATCACCATAACCATCATCATCAACATCTCCATCATCATTGTCATCTCCATCATCAACATCTTCATCATCATCACCATCATCATCATCTTCATCATCATCACCATCATCATCATCTTCATCATCATCAGATCAACATCTCCATCATCATCATAATCTTCGTCATCATCAACATCATCATCATCTTCATCATCATCATCAAATCAACATCTTCATCATCATCACCATCATCATCATCGTCAACATATTCATCATCACCACCATCATCATCATCATCTTCCTCATCAAATCAACATCTCCATCATCATCATCATCTTCCTCATCGTCATCATCATCATCTGAACATCACCATCACCATCATCATCACCATCACCATCATCATCACCATCATCATCATCACCATCACCATCATCACCATCACCATCATCATTATTATCACCATCATCATCATCACCACCATCACCATCACCATCACCATCAACATCTTCATCATCATTGTCATCTCTAGGTTCCTCATCAACATCTCCATCATCATCATCTTCTTCATCATCATCATCATCTTCATCATCATCGTTAACATCTCCATCATCATCACCATCATCATCATCATCATCATCATCATCACCATCATCATCAAAATTATCGTCATCATCATCATCATCTCATCATCATCGTCTTCATCACCATCAACATCTTCATCATCATCACCATCATCATCATCTTCATCATCATCAGATCAACATCTCCATCATCATCATCTTCTTCATCATCATCATCATCTTCTTCATCATCATCTTCATCACCATCACCATCATCTTCAACATCTTCATCGTCATCACCATAACCATCAACATCAACATATCCATCATCATTGTCATCTCCATCATCAACATCTTCATCATCATCACCATCATCGTCATCTTCATCATCATCAGATCAACATCTCCATCTCCATCATCATCATCATCTTCGTCATCATCAACATCATCGTCATCTTTGTCATCATTATCAGATCAACATCTTCATCATCATCACCATCATCATCGTCGTCAACATCTTCATCATCATCGCCATCATCATCATCATCTTCCTCATCAGAACAACATCTCCATCATCATCATCATCTTCCTCATCGTCTTCATCATCATCTGAACATCACCATCACCATCATCATCACCATCATCATTATCATCACCATCACCATCATAATCACCATCACCATCACCATCACCATCAACATCTTCATCATCATTGTCATCTCTAGGTTCCTCATCAACATCTCCATCATCATCATCTTCTTCATCATCATCATCATCTTCATCATCATCGTCAACATCTCCATCATCATCACCATCATCATCAAAATTATCCTCAAAATTATCGTCATCATCATCATCATCTCATCATCATCATCATCATCATCGTCATCATCATCTCCATCGTCATCATCATCTTCTTCACCATCATCATCATTATCATCTTCATCACCATCTCCATGACAAACATATTCATCATCATCACCATCATTATCATCAACAACATCTTCATCACCATCAACATCTCCACCACCATCATCATCATCATCATCTTATATCCTCCTCTTCATCATCATTGACAACTCTCCCTTCCCCATCAACATCTCCATCATCGTCATCTTCTTCATCACCATCATCATCATCCTCATCACCCTCATCATCATATTCAACATCTTCATCGTCATCACCATCATCTTCATTAACATCATCATCTTTATCATCTTCATATGCACCATGATCATCATCAACATCATCATCTTTATCATCTTCATCTGCACCATGATCATCATCAACATCATCATCTTTATCATCTTCATCTGCACCATGATCATCTTCATTGTCATTAGGGAGGGATAATGACGAAGATAAAGAGAAGGTGGAGAGATGGAGAGTGGGGTGGTAGGGACATGGCTGGAGTAAGGGAGAGAAAGAAACATGAAAGAAACATGTAGGGAGGGATGTAGAGAGAATGAGGGACAGATATTTAGAAGGAGATAGGGGGTATCTAGGGATTATTGGGAGAGATCTAGGGGGGTATTAAACCATACAAAACATTTGTCCCACACTAAAAACATTTGTTTTGTATGTAACCAGACAAAACATTTGTTTTCTTTTGATTTTATTCATTGCCCTAGCCGTGCACCTAACCTATTTATTGTGCTTAACCATATCGCGTACGCGTTTTTATTCTTCATATCGTGTGCGCGTTTTAGATTTACATAACGCGTGCGTGTTTTGTAACTCTATAAACAGTGGACTGTCCTTGTCCGAGAGCAACTTTACTTTGTCTAAGCCAAAACAACAAATCCCGTGATTTTTTCGAACAGCACGAGCCCGCCATTGGAAATACTCACACTCTACACCAACTCCATCATTATTTTTGTTATGCAGGTGCAACATTAAGGATATCTTTCATGGTTTCTCAGTGTGGTCTTGGGTTATATGGCCATATTTGAAGAAGATAATCAGCAGGCTTGAAGGATCTCCAATTGAATAACACCAAAGATAAGGTCTTTGAAAGATTCATTTTGCCTATATTTGAGGAGCACACAAGATAAGATATCAAGCTTCAAGACCATTTCATGGTGATGGTGGATATACACAATTGTACAAGAGAATCAAAGAGCCCAAACAATTTATGATTTAACTTTCATTTGCTTATTATTGAAGAGCACCAAAGGTAAATTTTCTCATTCATAATTGTTTTGATGGGAAAGATGAACATTTGAGAAGAAAGGTTGAAGCACCTTGAAGGATCTATAGTTCTAGAAAGCACTAAAGGTTTGAAAGCTTTTAATTGAGGAGCAACAAAAACAAACTATATTGAATTGATCATTGTGGTGATGGGGAATCCACGTAACCGAGGAAGAAAATCAACAAGGAAGAAGAGACCTCAAGAAGTCATTGAAGAAGAGAAAGAAAAGAAAAGAATAAACATGATGAATCGGAGGCTTTCTTTGGACACTAATGCAAATCCAATTGTAGAGGATACCACGGTTCATCCTATTAATCCACGACAAGAGGGACCTTCAATTTCCACAATAGTTGTTGAACAAGCACCCCATGGAAGTAATCAAGAAGCAAAACGTAGGTGCTCATTAGGGGATGTTTCAATTCCCACTTCAAGTCAAAGTGATAAGTTACCATCTCAAGGTGAAGGTCATGAAGAAACACAAAATTTGTTATCCGGATGTGGTTATACAAGTGATGAAGTCAGAGAGGCGTTGGACATGTTGCCTACTATTGAAGAAGAAAATGTTATCCGGACCATCGATGAGGATGTTGGACTTCCACCAACCAACTACCAGGATGAGAATGAAGGACACCAAGCTACTACTGAAACGCTAGAGCGTCTTGGTGATGCGCCACATGGTAGAATTCCAACCCCCTTACCTCCATTATCAAGCACACGTCGAAGAACTCTGAAGCGTATACAAGTTGATGAAAGTCTCCTCAATTCCATTGAAGGTATGTTATTTAAACGTAGTATTGGTTATCAAACTCAACAGATACTTGATAAATATTTTGTTTTTAAATGTGATGGAGATAAATGTAGATTATTTTTATCATTGTTAAAATCTAGGAGCATGAATGTTGTTAGGAAAAAGTTAGGGATAAAGATGATAAAGAATTCTGAACCAAGTTCTCATATAGTTAAAATCTTAGTAGATGCATTTGGTAAAATTGGTAAGAATACACGTTCAAAGGACCACAATGTAGCTCGTCGTGTGTTGTCACAAGCAATTGCAAATAAGAACACCAGGGTCCTTCGTATTCTTAGGCCTACATCTGAACTAGTTAATTTGAATGTAAAAACCCTCTGTAGGTATTCTATTAGAAGAGAACATCTTGACACAACTTATTAGACAGATTTTTGGGCCTTTATTGGTCCATTGCCATGTCGTGACATGAAGCTAGTTGATGTAGTAAAGGGACTAGTGCAGAGTTTTTGGCATGATCACACAAGGCCTTCTTCAAACCGAAAGGATGTACTAAAACTGAGAAGGGGTTCAAAGGATCGTGAACCACATACTAAGCATCTTCTTGATATAACACATACAGAACTATACGAGAAATTTAGGAATGAACATAGACAATTGAACTTGGGGCAAAGATCTTTTGAGAAATGTAAGCCATGGTATGTTAGAATAAATACTCTTCGTAACACTTGTTGTTGTAGATACCATGTAGAATATGAATATTACTATGTAACATTTTTGTACATTCGTCGTGTGTTGCATACTAACCATGTGCAGGACTGCTCCCTGACAATACCACCGACTTCATCAAGAGAATTCATTCATAGCATTATGTGCAATAGGCCTGAGGTGCAAACATACTATGCAAAATCTTGTTTGGATGGAACATGCCCCAACTGTGCTGGAATGGCATTATTGAGCCAATGTATGCACGAGAGTGGAGACAGTGAATTTGGGAAAATGGTTGTAGACATGAAAAGTTTCAAATATATCAGCTATGAAATAGTCCCAGGGAAAGAAAGCAAAAAAATGCAATTGGTGACATCTCAGGTATGCATTTATATCTATAAAATTATGTTTGAACAGTTACATTTCAATCCTTGCTTACAAAAAAACTCACATTGAGATCATTTTCTGTCACCAGGTACCAGTTAGTGACTTCATCAAGGAATTTATTGAAAAGACACATGATTATGTTCATCATGTCCACTTGGCACGATGGCAGGATGAACAGTTTAGAATATGCAGAGATACATTTCCCCGTGGTACTATACTCTTAGTTGTTGATTTTGCCAAGAACTACACTCTGCAACCTCAAAATGAGATCAAAAGTCAGTATTATCACTCTAAGCAGGTTTCCTTGATGGTCCATATCACATATAGGCATGGCCCAAATAACACTGAAGAGCAAAGAGAAATTCTGAAGGAATATCACTTCTACATAAGTGATGATAGGTGCCACGACTTCCACTATGTACGTCATTGCTTCATCATGTTCTATGATCACTTGAAGGGAAGGAACATACAGATGGATTGACACTGGATTTGGTCTGATGGATGTGCTGGTCAGTTAAAAAATGCATGCATATTTCAATGGTTGTGTTCATTGCATAAAAACTACAAAGTGCCACATATGTGGAACTATTTTGAGACTGGGCATGGTAAAGGAGAGCATGATGGAGCCGAAGCATGTGTCAAAAGAGCCCTACGAAGAGAGGAATTGAAAGTATCTACAAAATCTACTATTCAAAATGGTCAATCTATAGTCAGGTGGTGCACGTCAGTAATGGGAGAGGAATCAACTATGCGAGTAGAATCCACAAGAAAGAGACATGTGGAGAGATTTTTTTGGGAGGTGGTAGACATAGATCGTTCACATGCATGGGAATGCAAGACTGTGCCTGGGACTCGTGGCTTTCATTCGGTTCGAAGCTCTGATAACCCAGTATTTGAAATTTGGACCAGAAAACTCGCTTGTTTTTTCCCGCTTTGTTGTGATGGTGACTGGGATGGGTGTGAATCATCGTATTGGGTTGATGGATGGGATTGCATATCACTTCCACTTGATCAGCGTGCAATTGTTGAGTTAACTCCGTTGGAAGAAGACCAATCATCTACTTCTACAGATTTTGATCATGTCTCAGACCTTGTACAACCTGGTATGATGCATTTCCTTAACATTTTTTTGTTTATTTACATAGTATTCAAATGCACATTAATAGCCTTGTATCGCACGAAAAATATTTTGATCATATACTTACAATCATATTATGCAGGGAACATATACGCAGTGGTTTCCTCAAAAGATAGTGAATGGGGTGGTGATTACTGGTTGGCATTCTGTATAGATGGAAAGCAAACCCTCATTATGTCCATGACTGACGATGAAAACAACCACTACCCAACCGGGTCTATGGTTGTCAAAGGTGAATACTTGAAAAAGGACAACAATGCAAGAAAGAAGGGTGGATATGTTTACAGGGATTACAAACCAAGTGCAAGTGTGTATCACTTTACCAACTTAATCATTGGTACAAACCTCCAGGTACGAACAATGCCAACCGAAATACATCGAAGGTACACTACTTCTTACCGGATACAGAACACGAGAGACTAATGGAGACCATCAGTATAAGAGATGATCCAGAGGGCTTGGTTGTATGATAATAGGTGGGATCTAACATGATGAGGTATGTTACATACTTTTAATACTATACTATTTATACTATTTGTAATTGAATATTGATATATGCTCAATTTTCTCATGTATGTTGTTTATGAATATGTCAATTTTGTGTTCTTGATATGCCAAATTTACGTTTACGTTGTTTATAAATATGCCAAAAGTTCTCTTGTATGTCAAGTTTATGAATATGCCATTTTGTACATGTGATCAATAAACCCTAAGATTATATTATGTTGATTATGTTGGTTATTGGCTACACCCAACAAAATTTATATTTAACAATACACATATTCATAGATTTGGTTTCCCATGCTCAATGCTCACTATATTTAACAATACACTTATATTAAATTTAATTCTTGTCTTGTTAAATATTTCATAATGAATTAGCTATTTGAGAGCACCACCTTAGACCAAGCCATACCATTAATATAAAATGTACATTAGAGAAATGATCTAATTCAATTTCCTTCTATAACTCTAACCCTAACCCTCAACCAAACCCTACCACTAAACCCTATGTACCGTTTAGATACTTCCTCCAATATCATTGTCATCTCTAGGTTCATCATCAACATCTCCATCATCATCATCTTCTTCTTCTTCATCATCATCATCATCATCTTCACCACCATCACCATCATCATCAACATCTTCATCATCTCCATCATCATCATCATCATCAACATCTTCATCATCATTGTCATCTCCCCCTTCCTCATCAACATCTCCATCATCATCATCTTCTTCATCCTCATCATCTTTATCATCATCTTCATCACCATCACCATCATCATCAACATCTTCATCATCACCATCATCATCATCATCAAAATCTTCATCATCATTGTCATCTCTAGGTTCCTCATCAACATCTCCTCATCAACGCTAGCCGTAAGTGCCCGGTGGAGGATTTTGCAAAGTTGACCCCCGTGTGCAAAAATTGCACACTCCCTCACTGAGAAAAACCCTAGTTTCCAAGATAGACCTGCAAGGTGACACCTGGGCCACAAGAATGGAGGAGAGGGGCACCCCTAGCACTATCCGGATGTCCTGAATCCAACAGAGTTGACGGTTCGTCGATCGGAGCCAAAGTCGTCATTCTATGGCTCGTTCCGTCTCGCATCCAAAAGGCCTTCAGGGACACTTGTTGGATGCTTGCCGGGGGCATAGAATTCCAACCGTGCAGCAAAACCTAGTTTCGGGGAGTCCTGCAAGTGTGTCTAGGGAGGTTCCGGCTGGGAACGCTAGCCGTAAGTGCCCGGTGGAGGATTTTGCAAAGTTGACCCCCGTGTGCAAAACTTGCACACTCCCTCACTGAGCAAAACCCTAGTTTCCAAGATGGACTTGCAAGGTGACACCTAGGCCACGGTACTAGAGGAGAGGGACACCCCTAGCACTATCCGGACGTCCTGAATCCAACGGAGTCGATGTTTCATCGATCAAAGCCACGATCGTCATTCTATGGGTCGTTCCGTCTCGCATCCAAAAGGCCTTCAGGGGCACCTGCTGGATACCTGCCAAGGGCATAGAATTCCAACCGTGCAGCAAAACCTGGTTCCGGGGAGTCCTGCAAGTGTGTTTAGGGAAGTTCCGGTTGGGAATGCTAGCCGTAAGTGCCTGGTGGAGGATTTTGCAAAGTTGACCCCCGTGTGCAAAAATTGCACACTCCCTCACTGAGCAAAACCCTAGTTTCCAAGATGGACCTGCAAGGTGACACTTGGGTCATGGGATCGGAGGAGAGGGGTACCCCTAGCACTATCCAGATGTCCTGAATCCAATGGAGTCGATGGTTCGTCGATCGGAGCCATGGTCGTCATTCTATGGCTCATTCCATCTCGCATCCAAAAGGCCTTTAGGGACACCTACTGGATACCTGCCGGGGGCATAGAATTCCAACCGTGTAGCAAAACCTAGTTTCAGGGAGTCCTGCAAGTGTGTTTAGGGAGGTTCCGGCTGGGAACGCTAGTCGTAAGTGACCAGTGGAGGATTTTGCAAAGTTGACCCCTGTGTGCAAAAATTGCACACTCCCTCACTGAGCAAAACCCTAGTTTCCAAGATGGACCTGCAAGGTGACACCTAGGCCACGAGACCGGAGGAGAGAGGCACCCTATAACTATCCAGACGTCTTGAATCCAACGGAGTCGACGGTTCGTTGATCGGAGCCACGGTCGTCATTCTATGGCTCGTTCCGTCTCGCATCCAAAAGGCCTTCAAGGACATCTGCTAGATACCTGCCAGGGGCATAGAATTCCAACCGTGCAGCAAAAATTGGTTCCATGGAGTTCTGCAAGTGTGTCTAGGGAGGTTCCGGCTGGGAACGCTAGCCGTAAGTGCCCGGTGGAGGATTTTACAAAGTTGACCCCCGTGTGCAAAAATTGCACACTCCCTCACTGAGCAAAACCCTAGTTTCCAAGATGGATATGCAAGGTGAAACCTGGGCCACATGACCGGAGGAGAGGGGCACCCCTAGCACTATCCGAATGTCCTGAATCCAACGGAGTCGACGGTTTGTCGATCGGAGCCAGAGTCGTCATTCTATGGCTCATTCCGTCTCGCATCCAAAAGGCCTTCAGGGACACCTGCTGGATACCTGCCGGGGGCATAGAATTCCAACCGTGCAGCAAAACCTGGCTCCGTGGAGTCCTACAAGTGTGTCTAGGGAGGTTCTAGCTAAGAACACTAGCCGTAAGTGCCCGGTGGAGGATTTTGCAAAGTTGACCCTCGTGTGCAAAAATTGCACACTCCCTCACTGAGCAAAACCCTAGTTTCCAAGATGGACCTGCAAGGTGACACATGGGCCACGGGACTAGAGGAGAGGGGCACCCCTAGCACTATCCAGACATCCTGAATACAACAGATTCGACGGTTCGTCGATCGGAGCCACGGTCATCATTCTATAGCTCGTTCCGTCTCGCATCCAAAAGGCCTTCAGGGACACCTGTTGGATACCTGTCGGGGGCATAGAATTCCAACTGTGCAGCAAAACCTGGTTCCGGGGAGTCCTGCAAGTGTGTCTAGGGAGGTTTCGGTTGGGAACGCTAGCCGTAAGTGCCTGGTGGAAGATTTTGCAAAGTTGACCCCCGTGTGGAAAAATTGCACACTCCCTCACCGAGCAAAACCCTAGTTTCCAAGATTAACCAACAACTATTGCATTATATCGCTTCACTGACTCCATTTAAATTCAATTGGACATGACATAAATGATTTAAATTCAAAACCTTACCTAGCTTCATTTCATTCAATGATGGGGCTAATTTGACGGGAGCATGGGAACCCGGACTCCATTAAAATTCAATTGGACCCATTAAAATTCAATTGGACGTGACATGAATGATTAAAATTCCAGCCGGGAACGCTAGCGTAGAGAAAAACCTTGTCACGTTACAAAATCCTTGCAACATCATATAAATTAATAGGGGAGGCTTCCAATATGATCTCAATTTACGAGAAGCTTCCACGTAGCAATAATTTGCATAGCCGGGCATTTTTATCTGATATTAGTTATTATTTTTATCTGATATCAGAGAAAAATGCCCAGCTATGCAAATACGAACGAGTTCCCCCTCTTCACCTTTTTCTCTTGGAGTTTATGTTAGGTTCTCTCAATTTGCACCTGCCACTAAGTATGACATGAATTATGGTCACTGGATAATCTGCTGCAGGTAAGAGTTATACCTAAACTGCTTACTTTGGTTTTAGAATCGGTGCGTGGTTTTAGAACTTGATCAACCTTTTATGGCCTACGAACCTGAAATTTTTAACCGTCGAAACTAGCCCGATAGAGTCACATGGGTATTATTTCTCAAATTCATTTAAGCGGGTTCAGTGGAGTATTTCGGTCTTTTTGAGACCCAGACGAACCGGTTGGTTGAGCTTGCTTGCACATCATCGATATCTCGGTCCAAAATTTATGTGATTTTAAACAGAGGAGCATGAGGGCCTTTGAACTAGGAAGAGGTAAAATGAGCTAGGTTGAGGACAATAAATGCTGTATTTTTTCACACAATCTAACGAAAAATGTCCATGGAATTGGGCGGGATAGCTCCCTCCAAAGAATGGCCAGCACAGATCTACAAAATGGGGATAAGGGAGGGAAACAAATTTTAAAACAAGTAATAATATTCACTTTATACAGAGTATAAATTATTGCTACGTGGAAGCTTCTCGTAAATTGAGATCATATTGGCAGCCTCAAAGCAAGAGGACAAGTTCATCAAAGCGACTTCATTCATATATATTCTCATAATGTACACATAGTCCATACTTATCCTGATAAACAAGAGCTTTATGATAGTTTGAGTTTTTTGGGCATGGTTATCTCCCTGTATTCAGTTGTCTGATCGGTTGACAAGCTTTCTTGAAAATCTGTACGTTGAACTTCTTTGTTTTATTGCTGAAAATTGGAAGGGATTTTCAAATCACTTGCAAAATGCTCCTTTGTTGAAATATGTAAGTTCTTCCAACAACATAGATTTGGCTAGTGTATCAAATACTGCCATAACCCGAAGAGCTTACCAGTATTTGCAAGAATATTCCCCTAGTAGATGAAGGTGGGAAAATCATTAGGGTACGAGGCTCTCTGAAGTTTCTCCAGCCTGCATCAACGAGGAATCCCTGGACTACCATGGGATTTTCAACCCTTTCTGAAGGTTACCTTACACTACCATCTTGTGCAAAATCTTTGATGTATTCAGTTAATGATTCAGTTTCATTCTTTTGAAGACACCTTGATGTAGTAGATATTCCAGAGCTATTTCCTCTGAATGCCAATCTTTCTGCTGTTTCCCATGCTTTGACAAAGGATAATGCATTTCTTCTGCTGCAGTGGATCCAATATTTGAAAAAAAAGCAAAAACCCTAGTTTACGAAATGAATGCACAATGAAGCCACTGGGCCATGAGAAGACGAGGGAGAGGGACCCCTAGAGGTATTCGCACGCCAGGAGACCAATGGATTCGACGGTTTGTCGATCCGACCTCTGGTTTCCGAGTTATGTCGAGTTGCAAGTCGCATGAAAATGTTGTTCAGGGACACTTGGTGACTTTCGGTTCGGGAGCCAAAAAGCAAACGGAGCAGCAAGATTGCGTGTCGTTGGCTCCTGCTAGTGTGTGTGGGAAATGCCGATGTGGGAACACTGCCAACACTGACTCGGGGGAGGGTTTTGCAGAGTTGACCCACCAATGCGAGATTGCATGCAATGAAACTGAGCAAAACCCTAGTTTATGAAATGAATGCACAATGAAGCCACTAGGCCTTGAGAAGATGAGGGAGAGGCCCCCCTAGAGGTAATCGCACACCAGGAGACCAACGGAGTCGATGGTTCATCGATCCGACCTCCGGTTTTCGAGTTATGTCGAGTTGCAAGTCGCATGAAACTGTCGTTCAGGGACACTTGGTGACTTTCGGTCCGGGAGCCAAAAAGCAAACAGAGCAGCAAGATTGTGTGTCGTTGGCTCCTGCCAGTGTGTGTGGGAAATGCCAACGTGGGAACACTACCAACACTAGCTCGGGGGAGGGTTTTGCAGAGTTGACCCACCAATGCGAGATTGCATGCAATGAAACTGAGCAAAACCCTAGTTTACGAAATGAATGCACAATGAAGCCACTGGGCCATGAGAAGACGAGGGAGAGGGCCCCCTAGAGGTAATCGCACGTCGGGAGACCAACGGAGTCAACGGTTCGTCGATCCGACCTCCGATTTTCGAGTTATGTCAAGTTGCAAGTCGCATGAAAATGTCGTTCAGGGACACTTGGTGACTTTCGGTCCGGGAGCCAAAAAGCAAATGGAGCAACAAGATTGCATTCCGTTGGCTCCTGCAAGTGTGTGTGGGCAATGCCAATGTGGGAACACTGCCAACATTGGCTTGGGGGAGGGTTTTGCAGAGTTGACCCACCAATGCGAGATTGCATGCAATGAAACTGAGCAAAACCCTAGTTTACGAAATGAATGCACAATGAAGCCACTAGGCCATGAGAAGACGAGGGAGAGGGCCCCCTAGAGGTAATCGCACGCCAGGAGACCAACGAGGTCGACGGTTCGTCGATCCAACCTCTGGTTTCCGAGTTATGTCGAGTTGCAAGTCGCATGAAAATGTCGTTCAGGGACACTTGGTGACTTTCGGTCCGAGAGCCAAAAAGCAAATGGAGCAGCAAGATTGCGTGCCGTTGGCTCCTGCAAGTGTGTGTGGGAAATGCCGACATGGGAACACTGCCAACACTGGCTCGGGGGAGGGTTTTGCAGAGTTGACCCACCAATGCGAGATTGCATGCAATGAAACTGAGCAAAACCCTAGTTTACGAAATGAATGCATAATGAAGCCAATGGGCCATGAGAAGACGAGGGAGAGGCCCCCCTAGAGGTAATCGCACACCAGGAGACCAACAGAGTCGATGGTTTGTTAGTCCGACCTCCGGTTTTCGAGTTATGTCGAGTTGCAAGTCGCATGAAAATGTCGTTCAGGGACACTTGGTGACTTTCGGTCCGGGAGCCAAAAAGAAAACGAAGCAGCAAGATTGCGTGTCGTTGGCTCCTGCAAGTGTGTGTGGGCAATGCCGATGTGGGAACACCGCCAACACTGGCTCGGGGGAGGGTTTTGCAGAGTTGACCCACCAATGCGAGATTGCATGCAATGAAACTGAGCAAAACCCTAGTTTACAAAATGAATGCACAATGAAGCCACTGGGCCATGAGAAGACGAGGGAGAGGGCCCCCTAGAGGTAATCGCACACTAGGAGACCAACGGAGTCAATGGTTCATCGGTCTGACGTCCGGTTTCCGAGCTCTGTAGAGCTGCAAGTCGCATGAAAATGTCGTTCAGGGACACTTGGTGACTTTCCGTCCGGGACACTTGGTGACTTTCAGTCCTCCTAGGGTTTATGTTTTTTAAGGCTTGTATAATTTCCTTCTTGACAGCTCGCCTCTTATACCATGTTAATTTTTTTATACTTGATCTAGATAAATGATTTATACCAATTAAAACCATTAGTTCAATGCATAAATTTAACCATAAAACATTTACATAAAGAATTTAACATGTAGGATCTAGTTAAGAATAACAATGCACAAGAGACACAACATTTTATCCCGGGAAACCCTCATGGGGAAGAAAACCTAGCAACCTTTCTTAGAATAATTATATGTTTAGAAATCAAGTACAATGAAACCATGAACAAACCCTAACCTTGAAGGGTTTTACCACATGAAAAAACCTTAATGACACATGACAACAAGAGTACTTATCTACATGAAGATGACCTCCATGCCATAAGGATATCCAAGCATATCCTTCCCAACCAACAATAGAAGGTACTTTATTTCTCGAATCCTGAGGTAACGTTTGTTCCTTTCACCAATGTTGCTTTGAGCACTTGTATGTAGTTACTCATATGTAGTGTTGAATCTAATTGTACAATCAAATATTGGGCGTTGATGAAATGTGTAGCATGTATTGCACTTAGTTTTATTAAACTACACTTGAACATTGACTTAACTTGTAATTTAATCATCCAAACTCACAAATTTTAATTAGACCTATCCAGTTAGTGTGCATGAGTGAGTTCGTTGAAACCTTGAAAAACATTGTATTGCACTTAGTTTGATTAAATTACACGAGCAAGAACTTTGACTTAACTTGTAATGATCATCCAAAATCACAAATTTTAATTAGATACCAATTAGTGCACGCATGTAGTGAGTTCGTTGAAACCTTTAAATATAATAGTTTTTTCTTTTGACATAGCGCATTCATGAGTAATAGATAATCCACACAAATCAACACATTAGATTGACACAAGAACACGTGGAAACCGAAGAACAAATACAAAGTGAAATGTATCATTCATTTATAAGTGAAATGTCAACGTACATGTCTCCAAAAGTACATGTATCCAAAAGTACATATATATCCAAAAGTACATGTATCCAATGAAGTCAATGTACACGTCTCCAAAAGTACATGCACAATGAAGTCAATGTACATGTCTCCAAAAGTGAATGTATCGTAAAGCACATATATATCCAAAAGTATCCAAAAGCACATGTGTCCAAAACTATCCAAGCCACATGTACATGTATCCAAATGTACATATATCCCATAAGACACATCAAAACTCAAGCTTCCTCTTTTTCTTTCCCGATGTTGATCCTCTAGGCACATCTCTAGGATCAATGTGCATCTCTGGATCCTGCAAATTAAATATCAATTGTTAAATTCAATTAACTATGTACTAATACATTAGCTCAACAATTAATTCAACAATTATCAACTTGTGCATGGAAAGTGCATGAAACACTTGGTCACTGAAGGACATCTCACCTCAACTGACAAAGGGGATTGCATTGCTTGTGCAGCAGATGGAGCCGTTGGTTGAACATCCAGGATGGTCGAACCAGGGGGGCCAGGAACTGCTCCTGCTGGTGGTGGCTACAATCACAAAATGTTGAAGTAGTTAGACATGCATGCATAAACAATAGGCAACAATAATAAACTATGTAAAGATCATGTTGAAATAGTTACATACCTGTGTGTGATCAGTTGCCATTGCAGATCCATCCTTGACTGCTGCATCAACCATCGATGTGAGGTTTTGAGTAGACAACTCGGGTTCCTGATGCAGTAAACATGCAATTCAAACATTAACAAAAACTATTTATGCACTGGATTTCAAGTTAAACAACAAATATCATCGAAGGATATACATTACCATGGTATGAGTAAGCCCATGGTCGTGGGCAGCTGGAGTCTTGCTAGGAGTAGGCTGCCTCACATACACATGACTCTTGTTCACGAATGGCCTAGCGGGAGATACAAACCCAGGAAATGGTCCAGATGTCTCGGATGGTGCCTACATTAAGCAAGTGTTCATGTAGTTAGACATGCATGATTCAACAAACAAACATGTATTTAAAAAATGATATTTTTAATTGTTTACCTGGAGCCTAGATGTTTCCTCGAACGGTACGACCATGGGTGCTACCTCCATATTAGCTTTCCCCAATGAAGGATCTGTCATCTACAAGTGTAATAATTGTAAATATTAGACCGTAGATAGCATTAGTGAACTAAAATGTAAAGTATGCGAAAATTAAAAAATTAACAAGTATTAAAAAACTAAAATTTTAAAATGTTTACCTCGGTGTGAGATACGGCAATGGGTGCTATATAAGATGGGCCTGCCAAATGGGTAGCATCATGTCCCCCTGTAGAGTCTGGAACATCTGACTCTGGGGCATCGCTACCGGCATAAAGCATCAACTGCAAGTTCACAAAACTAATATATTAGCTCAAACTATATGTATGTTTACAAAGATGAAAATAAATGAAGAATTTATTACAATTAACCATCTACATACCTCAGTCAAAAACCCACTGAAGGCAACATCTGAGGCAAGACCATAGCAAGGACGACCACACGATGTGCACTCGTGAGGCTCAATACTAGGCTGGGGATGTCCTAATGGTCCTGCACTAGTGGATGGTCCTGCACTAGTGAATGGTCCTGCACTAGACGATGGTCCTGCATGGTGACGACCTGGTGTATGTACCACACCAGGGACAGATGTCCCTTCCTCACCCATATGCTGAACCATAGTGCCATGGCAAACAACTGCTTGTGCCAAACTCAAAAATACATCACGTGTCTGTGGAATAACACAATATGCAAATGGGACATCTGGCCCAGGAAACTGCCTGCGAGGTGCAGGGATAGGGAAATCCTGGTCTCGAAGCCTCGCATTGGGTCGGTTTTGGGGCATCCCCCCACAGATCCCCTGAAACTGCAAGATGTCAAAATAGTTTATGTGTTTATGTAACATGAACTCTGCATACATCTTTCGAAGGAAATACAAGGGAATTTCCCTGTTGTTATGTGGTGGCATATCAAAAACCATGTACCATCTGTCCATCCAGTTATCAACAAATGGTTGAAAGGTGCACCAATCAATGGAGATATGAGACCTATTTGCATTCGGGATTTCCCCCGTCCGAGGGTCCCTAAACAATGCAAATATGAGCTCTTTGAATATTTTCAACTTTTTTATTGCATTGTAGTCTAGCCCATCAACATATTCTTGTATTTTTCTTTCTCTATATGATGTAATATCATATAGTACATTGCTAGACTCTGAAATGGTGTCAACAATTGCATCCAAGGTTGATGCAAGCAAGCGGCGAATCCTGTCACCACCACTAAAAGCTGCACTAATGGCCCTCAAGCGAGAAAGCTCAATCAATATCTCGGCATTTGTGTCCATAGCCGCAACTGCAATAAAAACATCAATACGAAAATCATTAGAAACATATACATGGTATATAATGACGTCTCTTCAAAATTGAAAATGTATTAAATCAAACTCAAGTAAGCAATTTAATGGCATTCACTTACATACATTTAAAACTTAAAATTAAACATTTAACAATTAAAAAGTAAGTTTCGTTCAACTTCTTTCTAGAAGTTAAGGCACTTCTTAACCCTCATTGGTGACTTTTCCATGCAAAATTGGGTTTAAACTTCTTAGAATTTAGGAGTGTTATTTTGACATGTTTTGGCCTTTACGTCCCTTGCAGAAAACAATATTTCCATCAACTTCATAAGCTAACATTAAATTTATTGATTTCAACATATTACGCCTTGTGGTTGGAGGGGAGGACAAAGTGGCATGGAATGAAATGGATATGTATGAGTTTGTCTTGCCAATATGATTACATATGTACTTGAGATGACTATCAATGATTAAAATGTTGAATAATCAACTAGAGATTGTGACTAGAATGACAATAACAACAATGTCAACTTTTCAAAACATAGACAATTTCTCTCTACAAAATCGATCTCTACATTGTATGGCAAGTTCAGAAATTTAAATAAAAAACCTAGTGATTTTCTATATGAAGTCTTTGAGTTGAATCGATGGTCCCTGAGCGTTGAGTAGATTGATCGAGGGTGTGGATAGAGAAGACCTGAGAGACACTTTGTTAATGTGTTTTGGCATTTAGTCAAGGGTGCTTAACTAAGAGGCAATGTATAGCTACATACACTTGTGATGAAATTTTGATTATGTTCATGGACAAATGATTGTGATGAAATTTTGAGAAACCAAGTTACTAATTTTTTATGCATTTTTTCCATTCATGCTTGTGCATGCATTTCATCTTGTTATGGCCATTTCCAAGGAAAATTATTTAATTAGTATCACGAGAAATGGCCTTTGAGGGTTGGAAATTTGGGTTTCATGTGGATGGATACATTGTAGAAAGGGAGGAGTTTTATTTTTTTCAATTTTTGAGTTTTTGAAAAGGGATTCATTTTAATTATTCACTCATCTTGGTTGAGGGAGATGTGAATTTAAATAGAGATTGGGTTATTCCCAATTTTATAAATATTACAAAATTAGGTTGTTTTAAACTATAAAAAAATGATAATTTAGGTTAAGAAATGACAAAAAAATGGTATGGGTGAATGAATTACCTTATTAGATGACAATCCACTGGTGAATTTGCCTCCCCTCCAACTAAATTGAGCTCCTCCGATACTCCAGGGCACACAAACCATCCTCGTCCAACCTCGAATTCGCGTTTCTGATGCATGAAGAGTGCCGCGGGTGGTCGGGACTGTGTTTTTAAATTGATTTTAGATTTACATAACGCGTATGTGTTTTGTAACTACATAACGCGCACGCGTTTTGTAGTTCTATAACGTGTATGCATTGTGGTTACCTATCCTACATGTCTAGTGACATGTTAGGCTCGGGTTTTACCATACCAAGTGCTAAGTATCAGAAACGCATTATGTTCTTATGTATTAGAAACGAGTTTTGAAAAACTAGGATTGCATCTAAAGTGACCCTCATCTTCTTGCACACACTTGTAAGTCTTATATTAAATTTACATATAAGTCTTTAATTGGCACTATCATATGAGGTTTGACACGTTGGATTGTTGTGATCTTATCACTCCTTACCAATGTGATCGTAAGGCTTCTTTGATGGTGAAGTCCATAATTTTAAGTCTTCTTCCACATTCTCATGCCTTTTGGTAAGACAATAAGGAGGGAAGTGGCCCACATGATCATGGAAAATGGTTTCGACATAGAGGTAGATACATTAATTCTTTCATTAAATAACTTAAATTTCATTCCAGTGACTACAAATTCACCGAATCGTGGATTGGTAAAAAACACCAAATTTTAGAGCCTCGAGCTCTTAATTACTAATGTATCTAGAATTTTCGCAAATCAAGCCATTAACAAACTTCTTTTATTGTTCTCGTTCAATTTAAAAGGTAGATTGTTGAGACTCAAACATGCAGCAAGTCGCAAGGATCCAATTGACTTAGGATTGATTCCATTTCCCCTCCATCCCATACCTATTTGTTGTCGCGACAAGTGTTGAACAACAAAATTTGATGCCCAGGCCCCTATGATGCTAGCGTTGCTAACTTGCTTGGTATGGAGGATTTTTTTTTAATGTTTTTTTGAGCTATGTATTATTTTTTCTTAGGCTCCTAATGTCCATCATTCTTACATCTCTCAAGCTTGGATAGTTTCCCTCTCTCCGGTTTTAATTAAGGTTTTCGTTGGTTTTATATGTATATTTTGGTTGTAGGTTTATTATAGCCTCGTTTTTCTTAGTGGCTTCTTTTTGTACATAGTTAACAGTAAGAAATTTTCTCATGGGTTCTAGTTTTATTTTAAGACTATATCTAGTTACAACGTCTTGCACTATGCATAAGATCATGCAAATGCCCCAATATGGTTATTGCATAGTCGAAGTAGTTTTTCTGTATAATGAAGTGTGGTCTAACCAAGAAAAATACAACAAAATAGTTGTTATTTTAATGAACTGTAAAATTAATGTTACAGATATGTCAAATTAATGTGTTCAAATTCGGTTTTATTGAAAAGATACCATTTTATCATGTAGATATTAAGGAGTGCTCAATTGTTTAAGATTGTAAAAATTTGGATGGGCAATATTTGCTTTTTGCATTTTTGGGGGGAAGGGTTTAGTTAATTTATACTTGTCAATTGAAGTACAATTATTTAAATTGCCTTTCATATTTGAAGAGCTCCAGGAACAAATTCCCTTCCAATAAAAATGAATACCCACCCTTCATATTTGATCACTGGTTGGTGGTGAAGAGACACATCCCCGCAACTCTTTCGTTTAGGTGATAGTACCGTTTGTATATCTGTTGACCCATCAATAAGATTTAATTAAAGGCTGGGTAGGGAAAAAAAGAGGGAGACAAGGGGAGTAGGGAAACAAAAATAATGGGTGGCCGGGCAACCTTTTCACTCTTTAAATTACCACTAAAAAGGAAGGAAATAGATCGGGAAGGAAATGCACTGACTAACCATTGAATAGGTAGCATTCTGTTGAAAAAGCTCACCGGGGAAGTTGTTGGCTGTAGATTTTATTCTCGTTGATCTCACGAAGTTCCCCATTAGTGGCGAGATGTCGCTGGAAATATACAGTCTCTCCCTTTAGGTAATTTCTATAAGCTCCGTCGTAGATAGTCATAGCCCCTAAACAAGAGTCTCCCATAGCGAGGCAGTGCTAGGACTCTTCTCACTGCCAGAAATAAAGAAGCTCTAGTCAGGGGAGCTATAGTCGGTGCATGAAGCTTTGCTCAGTGCATGAACGAAGCTCTGGTCGGTCCACCTAGTCAGTGCATCCCACGGTCAAACATGGCCTTATATCCTCCGCCCCAATGGATATCCTCTGTGACCAGGTTAGACTTATTGTTCCCCTTGAGCATCCCATACCACTCAAGAAGTCTAATTGTTGCTCGACACCATCCTAACCTTGTTAGTTGGGCATGACTAACAACCAATTATATCACATGGACTATTCCTCACCAACACGTCTTAATGAAACCCAAGCCCTGAGTATATATTATACTTGTAGAATATAAGCATGGTCATTAATATAGGTTATGTTGCACCATCACCACCCAACCGTAGGCAATCTTGTTAGACCTTCTCCCAAGCCAACACCACCAAACAACAAACCACCCAACGTGGATGATGTTGCCATCCATCCAGTCCAATACTTGAAAGTGCTTGAAGGTCATGTCCCTCCCAGTCATGAGGCATTCACATACCTTCAGTTCACACCTCAACACTTTTGTCCTATCACCTCATCCTCCACCAAAGCCTACACCACAGGGCCTCGTCGGTTGTCCACACCATCTAGGAAAGACATCATTGGTCCTCTTAGCCTATGCGCTAGTACATCGTCCTAACCATCTCACATCTCCCACACACAAGTTGGTTCTCAAGGCTACCAAATATCGGTTGGTCATTGGTCATGCAGACTTGCCAAGTCTACCAATACATCCTTTATCGCATGCAAGGACTTGCACACCCAATTCTTCCTCAAAGTCTAGGGTCGTGACAGTGCATTTTGACCCACTTATAAGTGCACAAGGAATGTAATACAAGTCTTACATATTTGACTACTACCTACATATACTTCATAGCAACCTTAGATGCCAAAAACCTTAATAAAAATTGAACCTTGATCACCCATTTAAATTAATAATATTCTTGTAATAAGAATGTTTTAACATCTTGCTTTGTTAATGTATTCAACTAACCCACCACATAGTACAATTTACAACAAGGTGGACAATTTGTATGAGTGGCTTAACTTAGACGTGTTGTGTCAGTCATAACCTCACTCTTCCTCTCTTTGTCGTTTAGGTGACCTTGAAAGCGAGATATCTCCATTCATTAGAGCTATCCCGTGCTTCATCACTTGCTATGTATCTCTAAGACCAAGTCAGATTATTTGTAAATTAAAAATAAATGAAAAATAAAGAAAATAAAATTAAAATAAGTTATGTTAATTTAAATAATTAAAAATTTAAAAAAGAAAAATTAAATAAAAGAAAAAAATTAGTTAAAAATTAATAATAAATAAAATTAATTAATTAAAATAAAATTAAAATAATTTTGAAAACAAAAATTAAAAAGAAAAAAAATGATCCTAACCCAAATTTGTTTTTATTATATATTTAAAACTTTATTTTTTTAAATATTTATGTTTTTATTTTTTTCTTATGGCTTTTAATTCGGGAGTTGAAGTATAGTTTTGATAGTGGCATTTCCATTGGTCGGAAAGTCATTGGCTTAGAAAGTTAAAAAGGATAACAAACTAATTGGCAAAGATTCATGGGTAAGTTTTTATGGAAATTATTGACTATCAAATGTTCTAGTTTATTCTCTCCACACACCAAAGGTATTTCAATCTAATAGATGTTGTTGGACTAAGTTTAAACATTAAGTAAAGTCCAAGTTAGAAGATGTTTTTGAACTAAGTTTAAACATTAAGTGAAGTCCAAGTTAGAAAAATGAAAATGATTTGGATATGTAAGGAGAAAACATTAAAGTATGGATATAATTTACATCAAATTTGAAGTATAATGGATTTAGACCAAATAAGGAAGAAGGTCAATTGAAATGGTTAAACAACAAAGGTTTGAGGGTATTTGCAAAGTTGGAATATGATATTGATAACTGGTGAAGTACTAAAAAGAACATTGATCTAGGGTTTAGGATTGGAAGGGATGAAGGTCTTGTAGTGGTTTGAAGGTGAGAAACAATCATATGCCACCTAGATCTCGCCTCGTCAACGAGATGTATTTGGAATCATAGGTCCAATTGGTGGACTACTTCAAAGGTTCTTTTTTGGAGGAAAATATCTTTGTATATCTAAGGTGGACTTTAGGGGTAGCAGGGTTGAGCTTGGCATTGTTTTTTTGTTCAGTCAAGTACTAGGTGAATTCTAGTCTCAACCGAGCATTGGCTCTAGCTCCGTGGTGACATAGGGTTTTCATTATTCTCCCATGCAAGAGGTTACTGCAGATGCTGGAGTAGATTTGGTAGTTGTGTCGAAGGATGCGAAGTCTAGTGGGCTTATCAGGTCGTCCCATGTGGAGGGCATACTCGAGGGTTTTAGCAATCAAAATGGAGATTTTTTTCATAAGATCTTGCTGGATGGTTCTAATTGTGAGATTTTTGCAAAAGGATTTGTTGAAAGACATATTGAGTTGGAGGATTTTTGTAGTGTCAGATCCCGTCCTGTCAACCTTTCCATGCATTAGAAGAAATGGGTTCTCCACTCTTGGGGGGAGGGGGGCACTCACGCTTTTGGTGGGGAAAGACATATTAGTTATGGATATACCGAAGCTTGAAAGTTGTATTCTCATTGGAAATTTCCGTGGGAGGCGTATTTGGCTGAAACAAGTTGAGGATTGGATGATAGACCTTTGGAATCCATTTCTTGGGTATATGCGGGAGATTCAACTTTTAATGTGTGATTGGTTGGGGTTCAGCTTCAATTCTGAAGCAAATGTGTGCAAGATCGTTTATAGATGTTGGACATTTGAAAAGAGTATGATGGTTCTGGAAAAGTGGCACTCGTTGTTTGATCCTCACTGGGAGTTCATGTCATCCCCTCTAGTGTGGGTCAAGCATCCATGTTTATCGTCGGAATTTTGGTCACATGAAGGACTGCAGGCCATTGGAAATTTGATTGGAAGGTCTGTGGCAATTGATGTGGGTACTTCACTCTCATAGTTTAGGTCATGTGCAAGAATTTTGGTGGAAGGAGATTTGTGGCTTGGCTTGTATGAGTCTTTGGACTTGGTCATTGGTGACAGAACCTTTACCCAATTGATGGATTATATAAACATTCCATTTAGATGTGGCAGGTGCCATTTATATGGTAATGTGATAGTGGATTGCGACAAACAATTTAAGAATTAGGTTTGGAGGAAAAAGGAACCAGTCGATTCTCTGAGGTCTATGGCGATGACTAAGGGTAAACATGCTTTAGAGGGCTAGGAATTATCTCCCAGTCATGCATTTGAATTTGGGAGAAATCAATTGTTGAGTGAAGGTAAAGGCGTGGAGAGGTGCGAACTAGTGATCGGTGGTATTAAAATCCCACTAGATGAGGGGCCGAAGTCAGGAGGAGATAAATTATCTCTTGAATGGGACTTCCTAGGTGATTTAGATATGTCCTTGAGTCAATTTGATAATCGAGAGTGATCGTGGACACAAGGTAAGGTGGATCCACTCTTGCAACGTAAGTCTGAAAACCCTCTACTCAATATTCATTTCCTTCTTGATTCCAATATAGATCCAATCTTGATAGCTAAGTCGATTGAAATCATGAGCTCTTCCCCTTCAAAAGAAGACGAGTGTCAGGCTTATCCAAAGGGGAAGGAGACTCTTGGGGTGACTCTGTCCTAAGATGAAGTTTTTGAACAAAATATTGTGGTTTTGGATCCTAAATCTTTCCGTAGATTGACAACTTCAGGAAGAGAGGTTGGTACCTATGTACTTTGATCAAGGAGTAAACTAGTTGTCAAGTAGGGGGGATTGGGATTGGAGGATTTTCAAGAGGTTCATTGTAAAGTAGGGCACAAATTGACCATTTATCATGCCAAGGAAAAGGAAAAATGAGATATTAGCCAAGGAAGACAATTACACATTACTAGGGTTCCAAATGAAGATTACCTCTACTATTGTTTGGGGCCTGAGAGGACAGGCCAAATTCTTACCCTAAAGTGCATGATGGATCAAGAGAATCCAGATGTGATACTTTTGCAATAGATGATGAGTCAAGGTGATAATTTAATTCTGGTGTTGAGAAAAAAGTTTGACCATTAGAATTTCTTTGGGATTGACTTTGAGGGGCACTTGGGTGGTATCATTATTGGTTTAAATTCTAATTTTCAGCTGGAAAATTCCTTTGCAGTAAGATCAAGGTTAGTGATTGAGGTATTTTGTAAGTGTCTGGATGTTTCATTTCTTATTCTTATTTTGTATGGTCCTTTTGATAATTGTTGATTATTTTGGGAATGTTTTGTGAGCTGAAGTGTCTGCAGGTTCAAAATCTAATTGTAGTAGGTGATCTTAATTTGACCATAATGTAATGACCCTTTTTCAAAATTCTATTAAAATGCCAATTTTTCCACTTTTTCCCCAATTTCGACCTTTGACTAGTTTAACTCTTTTGACCTCCAAATCAACCCAAATGCTCCCAAATCTTCTGTAGGAGTGTATGAATGGTATTTAGAATTGAATATTAGGTTCAGGGATGTTTTATGGCCCTCCAAATACTGCTTCAAACTTGATTTGTATACTGATCAATATATGTAATTTTGACTAGTAATTTGTGCATCAAATCCCCCCCGGGTAACACTGCAAATAGCCTTCCAAATGCCTCCAAACTCCCACAAATTTATGAACAGAGGTATATAATGTGCTAATTATGTGATTAAGGTCTCATATGCACCATTAATTGATTTTTACTACTGTTCTAACTCTCTCACATTCAACAGCAAAAACCCCCAATTCGACCCTTGGGGAAATGGCACTATTTCACCTCCCAATACAACTAAACTGAGTAAAAATGCTTCAAATGCTCAAGTACAGTACATGAAACTTGTAGAAGAAATCCATGGCAGTATATTGATCACAAATATATCAGAGAATCATCCATCCATTCGAAATAATCAACATTATAGTGTCATACATCAATGCATTGGGGAAATGGACATTGTTTGCTCATTAATCAATAGTTTTGCATACACCCAGTGGGTATTTCAACCTGATACTTTCTGAATATTAATAACAGAGGATATGAAGCTATTACAATCAGAAATATATAATGAGAAGCTCTCTCAAGAAGCACAAGTGCTCACCAAAAACGTCCTCCCTCAAGGAGCATGAATATGCCTTCAAAACTGGAAACGGTGGAGAGAAAGTGCTGCACTAAACCAAACCATGAAACTTCCTGTAGCTGCTACCTGCAAATACAAAATCCATTAAAGCACCATGAAAGACCTGAGTGGCCTCTACAAACACCAACTTGGATGGGAATCTTTCACCCTCGAAATTGGCTAAGGCAAGAAACTAGTCATCCACTAGCTCTCTCTTCACAAATGCAATTTTTCTCAAATCATCAAAAGCCATTCTCATACTTCATTTCTAAATTTTATAACCAACATTAGCCTTCTAAGGGCCGAAATCCTCGCAATAGATTCAATAGATTTCCATATAGGAAATATTCCACATTTGCCACTTGTCTCCTAGTTCCAACCTTCCATCTTCTCCCAAATTCGATTTTGAGTCTCTTTGGCTTCTCCAACTCCCAGATTCGCCTTCCTTGAGCCTATTTTTGGTGCTGACATGTCATAGTGGTCAGATGTCAGAGTTCAGGTCTTCAATTTGTCATAGTTGTCATAGATGCTCCATCATTGGTGTCATAGGGGCTAGGGAATCTAGCCCAAGTGTCCACAAACTTCCACTTTGACTCTTTATCTTCCATGGAGGTTACCAATCCTTCCCAATTCGACCTAATATGCTCAATGACATGTGTTATGACTTACCAACTCACCCAAGAGTGTTCACATTCCCATTAATTCGAATTTGCAAAAGAGAGATACCATGTATTATGAAAAATCAAGCTAGTGTGGGTCCCACCACCTCCATATGTCTCCAAAACCACTTGCCACTTAGAATTTATCTTGAATTTATTTATTCACCATATTTATTAAATGCTTGAACCCCTCTAATGTCTAAATATCATTTATTAGCTTTCTTATTACCATCCCACATGTGCCCATCCAACCTAGGAAACTAGTAGGATTGATGGGGTTGTCTTACTATGCACTTATTTGAATGGGGACGTTACACATAATCAGTCTTGAAGTTTGGGGGGAGATGACGAGAGAGAAAAATCTCGCTTCATTTTTCTCAATTTTTTTAATAATGTCATTGGATTGATTTCGAACTAGTAAAGGTTCGCCCGACTTGGTGTGACAAAAGAGTCGGTTGCGACGACATTTCTAAACATTTGGATCGTTTTCTTGTTTCTAAGATCTTGACAAAATCTGTTGAAAACATTAGATCATGGACATAGATAGAATATTTTTTGACCACTTCCCTATTTTTCTAGAGGTAGGGAAAGTGGAAGGAAAATCAGGGGTTCCTTTTAAAACATAATTATAACTAGTTGTCTGAATAGGAAATTAAAAAATTGGTGCATGAATCTTGGATTCACATCTCATAGGTAATGGAAGGGAGTGTGTGTGAGCAATTTATTCACTATATGTGCATACTTAAAGATTTGGTGTTTGAATGGGGAGGGAAGCATCATCATTAAGGACATAAGCATATCATGGTAGTGAAAAAACAATTAGCATATATGTTTTCGTCGCATTAGGATGGTTTGCATACCCAGAAGGAAAAGGCTTGTATAGGCGATCTAAAAATACGCATGAATAAGCTATTATTAGATCGTGAAATACAATGGAGCATCAAGAGCATAGCCTTATGGCTAGAGGTTGGAGATCAAAACACTCATTTTTTTTCAGTCCTTTGCAAAGCATCGAAGGAATATTAATTCCATTTAGGAATTGAAGGATGAGTTAAGGCATTTTGTTAGGGGTTTTCAAAATCTTGCAAGTTTGGGTGTTAGACACTTTAAAGCTCAGTTTTAAGAGGAATACTACACAAGTATTGGGGATATTCTAAAATTGATTCGTAAATTCCCTCATATGATTGAAGAAAAGGATAATATTGATCCCTTTAGGCCTATCTCCAAAGATGAGATTCAGGGGATTTTCAGTTTGTTTCAAAAGGACAATAGTCTTGGGCCAAACAGATGGCCTATTGAATTTTTTTTATTTCTTTGATTTGTTGGGAGAAGATTTGTTGAAGGTGGTTTAGGAGGTCCATCTCTTAGGGAGGATGCCAAGATGATTTAATGCAACATTCTTGGCACTTATCCAAAAGTCTGATTGTCCAAATACCTTTGAATATTTTTTGGCCTATCTCACTCTGTAATAGTATATACAAGATCATTTCAAATATTATAGCAGTCAGGATTAATTCATTGCTTTCAAGGGTGATATCGATAGAGGAGTTTGCTTTCCTTCAAGGAAGGTTGATACACGAGGCCATAGGATCGACCCAAGAAGGTATGCACTCGATTAGGTTGGATAAAATCTAGGAATTTGTCATCAAAATCAACCTATCTAAAGCATATGGCAAAGTCTCTTAGAGGTTCCTCATTTTCTTGTTTTTACACATTGGCTTCAACTTTGAAGTGGTAAGTTGGATTATGGGTTGTGTTTCTTCATCTTTATTTGTAGTTCTGATAAATGGTTATGGTTTGTATTTTTTTAAATCATCTCATGGATTGAGGAAAGGATGCCTCTTGTCTCTGTACCTTTTTCTTCTAGTTGCAGAAGGGCATAGCAGAGTCATTCATGAGTGCAGAAGGAGACATGAGATTAAGGGAATCTCCTTTGCAAATAGAGAATAGTTGACATGCCTATTATTTGTAGATGATATAATTTTGTTATGTTTGGAATCAATGGGGGAATGTAAACAGTTTCGAGAAGCCCTGAAACTATTATGTTCTGCTACATGTATGGAACTAAACATTAGAAAATGTTCCTTGTATGGTCTAAATGAAGCTCATTAGAATTTATTGTCTAGGCTTTTTCCTTTCGAATTGTAGCCATTGGAAGGGGGAGTCACATATCTAGGATATACTTCGAATCCTAATAAATATGGTAAGGCAGATTGGGGATGGATGTGATCCGGATCTTGAGGGCTAATATCCAGAAGGCTTGAATGTTGAGAGACGAGGATACAAAACATATAGAGCTTCTATGAAATTAATATAAGAAACATAAGTAAGAAACATATAAATGAAATACACCATGAAAATACGAGAGAGAATAAGAGAAGAAGGATTCCATTAAGATGAACCATTACATGCAACGACGCCAATTTTGGGACCTCTCCTTCCCAATTCTAACTCTCTCCCCACTACCTTTTTATAAGGTGTATTGTTGACAATGTCAAATTTAAATAACTAACTCCATTAATTACATGTCCATCATGATCCCTTTTAAAATTAACAAAATATGGATTTATGACTTTTACATATGAACTTAGACTATATGCCCCCCTAAGATCCAGATTAGGATGGTAGAAAGAATTGAGAATCAAATTGGTTGTTGGTGTAATTGTTGGATCTCCAGGGGTGGGCATTTGGTACTTATCAAATCGATTTTGGAAGCTATGGTAGTATACTAGAACTTGATGGCACGCATCTCGAAGGCGATTATGGAAAATACTATGCAATTATGTTTTAATTATATGTGATGGGAATCGTGTGATTATCTTGGTAATAATTTGGTGGGCATTTGGTGCTTATCAAATCGATTTTGGAAGATATGCCAGTATACTGGAACTTGATGGCGCACATCCCGAAGGCAATCATGGAAAATACTAGGCAATTATGTTTTAATTATATGTGACGGGAATCAGGTGATTATCTTGGTAATAATTTGGTGAGTTGTAAAGTTCTGGAAATCCCCAAGCCATGTGGAGGATGGGCTCTAAAAAATATATTCATTTTCAAACAAGTGCTAGCCACAAAAACTCTTTGGAATTTCCTTACTAAATCGAGCCTATGGAAGCAAATATTAAAATCCAATTATTTGGGTTAGGACTCAGTGGTGGATTGGATTTGATCTTGCACTGATTCAATCCATCTGGTTTCCAATCAATGGAAGGAATTCCCAATTGTAGGTAAGTTCTTGGCTTGGTGGACTGGATTAGGAGCTCAATTGCGTGTTGGAATGGATTCGATTATGGGTTGTAAAATGGATGTGAAGATCCCAAGGGAAATGGTCAACATACTGCAAAATAAAGGAAGATGTACTATTGAAAAAATGGTTAACCCCCATACCATAGGCTCATGCATAGGGATGGACACTCACGAGGGATAAAATTAGGCTTTCCAGGCTCTTCAAACAATAATTGATTGTTCACATAGGTGTTCAATAGGGAAAACTCACACATTGTTTGAATGACAGTGTGGAGAGGGAATAATCAATACACATAAAGTGAGTAGGTTCTTAGTGTATATTATAGGTGCATAGAGGTAACACTTAGGTAGTGGAGATAGTATGACAATTAAAATCAAGATTATTAAAATTAGGGTTTTGTAGAAAACAAAAAACGACTACGTCTACCTCATTGCAGGTGTGAGCATATAGTAGGTTTGGCAGAGTTGAGATGGAGCTCGAAAATGTGGAAGAATATGTCACGATGGTATAAGCATATTGGATCCAGGGAGTAGGAATAAATTTGAGCACATGCCAGGGAACCAAGAATAGCTCTAATACCATTATTAGGTTCCCATTCGAGAAAATAGATGATTGGATGAACATAATCCAAATACATAAGATGAAGCTCAACAAATACAAAGAGACATAGGCATCAAAGAACTTAATTCTTATCAATCCATGTGCATATTAATACTTGTGAATGACCCTTGGTTCCATATTCCAAGAGGTCTCTTAGATTCCTAAGTGACTCTTCCTATTCACTTGACGTGAAGAGTAAACATAATTTACATTTTTACCTTAAGCCATAGGTGTTGTTAGGGAATTTACCTTATAGTAGGGGAAATATACTACCAACATACAACGAGCTGATAGATAGATACATAGGGTTCTGCATACATTACCGTAAAAAAATAAGATCAAGGTTAAGAGAAAATGTACCTTGTTTATGATGGTCGGTCCAAGCTTTTCTCTCGATCTTCACAACAACAAACATGCAAAACACACAGACCTTCCTCAAACTAGTTTGATTATAAATAAATATTGATATTAATGAAAGAAATAACATCAAATTATAATCAAAACACAACAAAGATTAACACTTTATTAGGAAAGGAAGAGTATCTCAATCTTTTATTGTCAAAAGAATGCAGTAAGTAAAAATCTTATACCTGACTCTGCATCAAGCACCTTCGTAACCAGGCCCTAGGCTCCTGCTCCTCTCTCTAGACTTGGAATTTCTTTATCATAACAATATATCTCACTAATTGGCCCCTTTCTCATGGCCTCCTCTTGCATTTATGGCAAGGCAAGGAGGGTTGGTTTCGAAAGGAAGTTGAATTGGAAAGTTGGAATAACTGACTCAACTAATTCCAATTCGTGTTCTTAATATATTTTTCAAAATTTCCTTAAGACACCCACGACTATGACATCTAGCAACTTGCGAGTGACTCGCAACGTGTAGGCTCAGCAACTTGCGGGTGCAGCTTTTAATTGATACCCGTGAGCTGTTAGTATAGAGACCCGCGAGTGACTCGCGATGTGTCAAGTATAGGAGTCGCGGCTTTATGGTGAAGGTGTCAAAAAAATAAGTTTTTAAGCTGAAGGAGTAAGGATTCAGCTCCAAATCATCCAAGGTCAAGTAAGCTCTTCCATCCGTAGTGTCCTTTTGTGTGATTGGCAAGGCGATGTGATCGCGGACGGAGAAGTGCTAATTTGACCGATAACATATGCTCCCTAATGTGTGAGGTTAGGGGGAAACGTTGGCCGAAATACATTACAATCCAAAGTCAGAGGAGGAATGAGGAAACCACAGGACGTAGTCACAAAAGTACCTAAAAACAAAAGAATAGGTCAACTAACAATTACAATCTTGACATCAGTAGATGTTCATAATGATAGAACATAATCTCCAATACATAACTGAAAGATGTATATAGCATGGACACTGAAATACAAGCGTGGATCCATGTCAAAACCGAAGATAATAGCCATAACAACAAACTGGATCTATGTCTCATCAAGAGCCATAAATCAGTGTGGCTCGGTCTTACTTAACTTGGGCAATAAAAAAATGTAGTAATGATATCATAGGCTCAAGGTCTTCATCCAAACACCTCAAGGTATGAATCCTAACCATGTGAATAAATGAGCTGAAGTCAAACATGGGGGATACCGTTTGATTACCGGTCATTGATGTATACTGTTAACAAATGCGAGGGTGCCCACTGATAATGAAAATGGGACCCAAGGTACCTAGTACATTCTAACAAGTGTGAATAAAGGGTCTTGAAGTCGAACACTTGAAGAATCCATTGAATAGGAGACATTGATGTATTCCCAGTATTCAATGGCGAGGGAAATTTCCATTGATGACTGCAATCCCGAAGGTACTATCTGAAACTCTAAACTTCGTTCCCAGAGCAAAATGAGTTGAAGTCGATGGGAAGAAGTCCCTTGGAAGGGAGGCCTTAAGGCATCCTCCATCATCCAAAAAGAGGAACACTCAAAAGATTGATTTGATCTTGAATAGGATTGAATATAAGATGAAACAAACTGACACCAGGGAATGGCCGACACATGAGGTTAAGGTAATTGCATAATGGCGGACACAGGTAGTATCCTTGAACAATGAGTACGACACAAGAGTGACTTAGGAAACTTTGACACAACATGAACATGATATAAATATGCAATGTAGGAGACATTAACAGATTCTCCACATGATCGGAAGAGTAACCGATCGGAGGAGTAAACACTCTGAAATCGGGTTCATCCTAAATTCAAAACTACTACCCAACTATTTGATAGACTCAAAAAGTGCTTTGTTCAAGGACATGACTGACTTATTGCCTTTGAAACTAAAAAGATATTGGACACCATTCCCTTCTCTTTTCTCTTTTTATTAAAGAATATCCTTCTTGTTGGTTTTAATGAGTCTAAGAAAGCAAACTCAATAGTCCTTCTTCATTTTTTAAGCAAGCTCGAAGAACGAGAGAGAATACTGCTTGATGGAAGTCCAACCATGTGTAATTTAACGAGTCCATGGGAGGGAAACTCAAGACCTTCTTCATGTTTTAACGAGTTTGAAGAAGAGATAGACTAGTACTCGATACACTGATCTATGGATTTTAATATCGAGCGGAGATTTGTTCTTGCTCGCCGGTGTTTTCAATTTTAAGGAGTCTAAAAAACATAAACAATAACTCCATACACCTACTCGTGGATTTTACATCGAGCCCGAGTTAGTGCATGCTCGCTTGGTGTTTTCATGTTTTGAGAGTCTGAAAACCCTAAAGAAGACTCCAAAAGGTTCTTTTTTGTGATCTTGTCAAATGACGAAGAGCTGAAACGACCAGATTAGTGACAAATGACATATAGCATGATCAAAAAGGAATTTCATAAAGACATGAGGTATTATACCTAACTGATGTGTCATAAAGGAAAACAAACCTTAGTAGACCATGTTGGCAAAAAATGTTGAAAATTGTCGCATCATTCTTTACCTAATAAAAAAGACTTAAAGGTGCATTAGTTGATTAAATAAAGTTTTTAAAACAAATCTGAAACTATAGAGAAATTAAAAATGTGGGTAAAAATCAAAAATGATTTTTATAAATAGTTTTGAAAATAAAAAAAATAATTCACCAATTCATTTGTTGGAGTGAAAAGAGTGAAAACAACCTCTCACTTCAAACACTCATAGCGATTACGTCGGGTCACCAAAACGCATTACGCCACTTGCAAGTAAGTGCTCTCTCCCCCTACTTTCAATTCAAAGCATAGATTTTGATTTTTAATGGCTGTTTTTGTTTTTTATTATGTTTTTAAAATTTAGGGCTTTGTACCCATGGGTTTCCCTATAGCAAACCCGCGGGCATGAGAAAAGTGCGTGGCTTTTTCATAAGCCAACTCGCAGGTACCCGCTACTGTCTAGTAAGGATAGTCGCGGGTGCCACAGTTTAAAAATGAAAAAACAAAAAAACTAAAGCATAAATGGTTGAATGAATGCAGGGATGGTGCTAACATGGAGGGAAATGGAACATGAGGATATGGACAAGCATGCTATGGGAGATCCATTGACACTGGGTGCATTAAGAAGGTGTGGTTTACTCAAGTTTTTCTGAACCACCAGTATGAGTGCACAAACACAATTGTTGGAAATGCTTGTAAATTATTGGGATGCCAACCAAGGAGTATTTTATCTCCAGGGAGAGATCCTAGAACTCACACTTAATGACATCTACTTCCTAACAGGTTTGTCCCGAAAAGGGGAAATGGTAAACCTGAAAGGTACGTTCCGAGGAGTGGGTTCCTTGTCAGTACAAGATTACATCAATGCCTATTGTCTTCCCGACACTTAGAAAAGTGGAAGTCAAGTTCCTATTGGTTCAATCTCGAGCTTCCCTTTGAAGGTCATCCTGAGTACTTTGAACATGATTGGGGGAAGCTCTGCGCAACGCTTAGCATCCAGGAACTATATGCAGATAGGTGTGGAATGCCTTCGGGGAGTTGTATTTGACTGGTGCTCGGGTCTTCTAGTGAGTATGAAGCACCAATTGACCGAGTGCAAAAGAGGAAAGAAAAAGAAATTCGTATACGGGAGCATCCTATGTAGCTTATTCTTTGAGACAGTTCCTTCCCTAAGTCCGAGAATGGTCCTACCGCCACTCAATCCTCGCGAGCCATTGATGGCTTGATGGGGAGACGTCTTCTTATGCCAGGGTGGTAGCGAGACGATACTCTCGTATATTGATGAGGACTTATGGGCATGGTGGGGCCGTTAGGTGCCAGCCTTAGAGCAGTTTCCCTATGCAGGGATGGACTTCCATGGAGATCCTGATCTCGCCCTACCTCCAGGGGTAGCCTGGGGAGAGATGGGTAAGACATATTTTTTACTTTTTGAAATTTATTTCATTTTTAAGTTTTTTATGTATATAATTTTTATAATGAGTTAGAGTATTGAAAATATGATTTATGTAGATGTGGAACCTGTGCGGAATGAGGGACATCCTTGTGTGTATGTACATCCGACCGAGCCCGGAGCAAATGATGCCATGCTAGTGAGCATAGAGGGAAAGATGAGTCGATTGACTCATGATATTCCCACCTACAAGATCGAACGAATGTCGCTTGCTATGGATTAGGTTACTTAGGAAGTAGCCATGATTGTCATTTGTTACAAAGAGGCTGTAGCGGAGATGGCAGAGGCCCCTCCTTCTCCATAGGGAGAAAGACATATGTATATTTTTTAGGCCTTTTGAGCCCATTCTGTATATTGATATGACAATGCGACATACTATTGACCCAAAACTCATATTTTTTGATACAGATATATACAGTATCGATCTTATATACATGTGTGTTTTTATCTTATGTGAATTGTTAATGTGATTGTGTGTGGTAAAGATGCCAATCTAGAATGTAATTTGCATATGAGTTAGCTAATGAATTTAAATGTCTTGAAATGTGTTGATATGTGATAAAATCAAAATATCTTTCTAGTAACTTGACTCTCAAAAACTGATGAAGAAAAACAAGATCCTGAACTCTATAGTCACCAATCAACTAAAATACAACTAACTGTGAGTCGAGTCGTACCTCCAACTGTGAAATTCCATGATGAATAGCATCTCGGAGTAACTCAATGACTGCACTAATTTCAACTATGTTGTTCATCGTAGGGCCTAAACAAGCACCTCCTAAAGACACTAGTTGACCAGACTATGAGTAGATAACCTAGGCTGCTTAAGCCAACTGACGGGTGTGTCGACTAGTGCCATCTGCAAATCCTATGAAGTATTCAGTTTTCATCTGAAAATACAACCCATAAGACACATAAGACATAACCTAAAACAAAAGAGAAGACTGACTATACAAAACATGTACAACTATGATACAAGAAAAAGCATAGAGGCCTAAGCATAAAACTTTTTCAGGTAGAGCCCATTTCTGGGCTTGAGCAACTTACATCCTTCATAATCGGTTAACTTGTAGGACCCTTTCTTCAAAACTTTTGAGACAATATACAGTCCAAGCCACATAGATTTGAACTTGCCTGCCCCCAAGGGATATTTTTCCTGGTCATAAAGCAGAACAAGGCCTCCTTCGGAGAACACCCTTGGTTTAACAGACTTATCGTATTAACGCTTGACTCTACGTTTATGAGCCTCGCTTGTTGTAAGCGCGTCATGGCGCTGTTCATCTAGATGTTCTAAGTGCAGCAAACGTTCCTCTAGAACTGAAGTATCGAGGAGTAGTTGGATAGCAAACTTTAATGAAGGAATTTCACATTCAACCGGAATAACCGCTTCTACCCCATGAACAAGTTGAAAGGGTGAGAACCCGGGTAGCAGCTTTAACATTATATCGGTATGCCCAAAGAGCTGGATATAACATGATGTGCCAGTTGGATCGACTGGCATTGACGGTCCTTTGAAGAATGGTTTTCAAAGTTTTGTTGACCGCTTCGACCTGACCATTCTCCTGTGGATAGAATGAGGATGAATGTTCCCATCGAAAACCTAGCATAGTATACAAGTCAATCATCATGTTGTTTTGAAAATGTCGACCATGGTCCATAACAATTTCTTTGGGGATACCAAATCTAGCAATGATATGGTTAAATATGAAATAAGCAGTTGTTTCTCTATCTGCTCTCACAGTAGGCATTGCCTCGACCCACTTTATAAAGTAGTCGACAAAAACAATGATGTGATGATGTCCTCTAGCCAAAGCTGGATTACATGTCATGAAATCAATTCCCCACTTGGTGAAGGGACCTGCTGTGATCACATGATGGAGAGGATTCGGGTGTGCTTGCATATTTTTGGTGAAAAACTGACAAGGATGATAGTGTTTCACAGCTTCCACACAATCTTTAAAGATCATGGGACAAAAATAACTAGCACGCAGTATTTTCTGGGATTTTTCCAACCCAGAAAGATGACCCCCACAGGCTCCACTGTGAGCATCATTCAATACTATTTATGCTTCCTCTAAGGTTAAGCAACGACACAAAATAGAATCTATCCCACATCTATACAAAGTGTCAGACATAATGAGATATTTTTTTGCATGATTTTTCAATTTTGGTCATTCATCCCTAGAGAAAGTAGGAGGACACCTCAAAGTCTGGAGATACACTAAAATATCTTTGTACCATGGGTCAGAAGTTGCAATAAGAAAGATGTGTTCATCCGGGAATGATGACTCTTCCTCATTGGTTACTAAGTCACTAGGAAATTCAGAAATTAGTTAAGCGAACACCAGATATTTATTTGACTTAGCATATAGGAAAATTAGGTCAAAATCTTGCAAGATGACAATTCATTTATTGAACTTCCCGTAGATGATACATCGGGTTAAGACATACTGAAAAGGATTGACTTATGCAATCACCATGGTGGTTCGCAATAGGATGTAGTGACGCAATATCTGACCTGCATGGATGCCAGCTAATGCCAGCTTCTCAACGTAAGAATACTTCATCTCAGGAGCTATTAATGTGCGCAAAAGATAGTAAATGACATGCTCTTGAAGATTGTCATCCTCCTGGACAAGTACTATACCAATCGTGGACACAGATGCCTCCAGATATAGAAGGAATTCCTTGGTATAATATGGCGGGCTCAGCAAGGGGGTTGATAGTAATGCTATTTTCAAATCCTCAAATGAAGTTTGAGCAGCCTCATCCCAAAGAAAATAGGTATCTTTTTTGAGCAATCTCATGAATCCCTTTGTGATTTTAGCATAGCTTATAATAAAATGTCGTAGAAAGTTTGACATACCCTACAGACTCTGAAGTTGTCGTAGGGTTTGAGGAGGAGGCAGATTTACAATGGCCTCAACCTTTAATGGATCGACCATGATACCATGACTCGCAATGAAACCCAGTAGGCATCCGGACTCGACACAGAATACACACTTATTAGGATTCAAACGAATCTTATAGTATCTGCATATCTCAAACACTAGTCACAAGTGATCAGGATGATCTCGTCTCTTGCGAGATCGCGCTAGGAGATCATCCAGATATGGCTCAACGACATGCTTGATATCGTGGAAAGCAAAATTCATGGTGCACTGGAAAGTGGCTCCAACGTTCTTCAGCCCGAAAGGAATCTTCTGATAAGCAAAGGTACCCCAAGGACAAATAAAAGTCATGCTATGTTGGTCTTCAGGTTTTATTTGAATCTGATTATATCCCGAAAAACCATCCATGAAAGAAAACATTTCATGGCCCGCACACGCATCGATAATCTGATCAATGAACGGTGTGGGGTAGTTGTCCTTAGGACATGCTTTATTTAGGTCTCGGAAGTCTGTACAAACTCGTATGGTTCCTTGCTTTTTTTCAACCGGAACTGGGTTTGAGACCCATTCCGTCATATCGATCGGATAGATGAAACCTGCTTTTAACAGTTTTTCAACTTCAGCCTTAATGGTCGCTGCTTTTTGTGGGTTTACTGGAAAGAGCTTTTGTCTCACTGGTTTAGCATTAGGGTAAGTTGTGATGACATGCTCCACGATAGTGGGGTCGATGCCTGACATCTCCTTGTAAGACCAAGCGAATACATCGCAGAATTCCTTAAACAGATTGGTATACAGAGTGATCTCATCAGGAGAACAATCTACTGCAATAAACAGGTTTTCCACAACACCAGGTTTGATGGAGATATCGATCAGTATGGTCTTTGATATATCTGCCATGTTACCTTCAAATCGATATCACCACCAAGTCTCACTGAGAACTCACCATTCTCTATCTTGTCTAGATCAGGAAGAAAGTAGGACCTATGATGCATATGTTCCCATGGATGATCCAGTCCTACCATGGTTTCCAAAATAGCCTCATCAGAGGGAAAAACAGTATCCATACAATCAAAAGAGTGGATGGAGTTGACTGACCATGCAGGTTCATAGTCTATATCTGACTCTGTGGAGACAGCCAGAGTCGATATATAATCTGTTGCAGCATCTTATGTTGCTTGGTAAGCTATTTCTGCAACATATAAGGGCACAGTAGGTTCTTGATGAGTGGGAAGAATCCAAGGATCAATTGTTCGACTGACGGAGAAGACTTCTCAAGACAAAATATCAGAAGTACTCACAGAACCAATGTAGTTTACGGGAGTAGGTAGGTCGAATGTTCCCATCATTGATACATACATGCCTACTCCCAACCTCTCGCTGGGTGGGTGAGTCTAATCAATCAAAGGGATTCTTGAATATGATGAAGCATTGTTGTTTTTTCGAGTAAATTAAAGTTGATCAACTGTGATGATCTTTCCTTCATGCGGGAGCATGAGTACTCAGAAAATGGACAATGGGACAGCTTGCATTGCATACGTCCATCTCCTTCCTAACAAAAAATTGTATTCAAGAGGGGTATCCAACACTTCAACCTCCACAGACACTAACTTATCGGCAAGTTCAACTTCAAATGCAGGAAAGACTCCATGTGGGAGGAATGATCTCCTGTCAAAAGCTGTAAGTATAGTGTTGGAAGGGGATAACTCAAGCGAGCCAAGGGATTTCTAGCAGGATATTAACATTACACATGTAGATGCGCCCTCATCTACAACTATTCATCCAATTTTTTGGGGACCATGGACTACTTCAATTTGGAGGGCTACGTTATATGGTAACCAAGGTTTGATATTAGACATATCAAACTTAGCAAGCATACTAGATGAGTCCCTGCTCCCTATCGCTGCTAGAATTGCATTCCGTTGTAACGGGCAGCTCTGCAAGACTTCTAGTGTGGACATAGCACAAGGTGTTTGGGATAGATTGAGTCTACAACATAGTAGTTAGGAGAATCCCGTGCATTAGGGTTGTGCATAGCCCGTTTGAAGATGCCTTTCAGGATCTTCGCAAAGGATCTACTAGTCTCTCAATGTGAATAGATGTAGATGTTTCAGGAACTTCCTTATCTTTCTGCTGCAAGCCCGCAGAATAATTCCTGGCTCAGGTTTGCAAAAGCATATCTGAGTTAACCATATTTATAAATGATTGATCAACTGACGAGACACAAGCTGTGCCCCTAGCACTAGATTTTCCAGAAGACGAACCTTGTCCGTGAGGGAATGGGTCTTTCAGGACAGTTGGTTTTTTCTCACGAAGGAGATTTTGGGCTTCTTCCATAAGAGGGCACTGGTGGGAAAGGTGGTCATCCTTACATAACTTGAAAGGAAACTTGACTTTCCTTTTATCCTTTTTTCCCTCCTCGACATTTTTAGTGATTTTAGGCTTTGGATGGTTCCCCTCCCCTTTCTTGCCCCTCTTTTTGTTGTTGGGTTGTCGATGACCCTTTTGATTATTCTACACTTGTTGTATAGATTCAGTTGTAGAAGGGGAGGCTGCAACAGAAGTTGCATCTACAACAGACTACTTTACAGATAAAGCACGAACTTGCTTGGACAAAGCTTCGAGTGTTGTTGAGTCTACTGAACTGACGATGCCATCGGCATGCGGTCCAGACTTAGGTTTACCAAGATCGATATTAGATCTCGGTGCGTTAGGTATAATCTCGTACATGATCCTAGATTGAGCATATACCAAATCAATTTCTTGGGTCCTAAGGATGGCTTCCTCCTCAGAAGACACCCCAGAAGTGGCTACATCCTTAGAGATATAAGGAAGGAGTGATTTCAAGTACCACTCTAATATAAACTTTGGGGGAATTTGAGCTTTGATGAGCCTCTTTCGCCTCCACCACTCCTGAATGTGATAAGATAAGTGAGTGACCTTATTCTTCCTGAAATTCGACAGAAGGTCTGTGCCGGCATCATACCGGATAGGAAGTTGAAAGTGGTTCAAAAATACTGTCGCCAAATCCCAAAAGTTGTCATAAGCTGCGGCAGGTAGTTCAATGTACCACTTAGCTGCAACACTAGTCAAAGTCCTTTGAAAGAGCCTCAACTTAATGGAATCGTCATTTAAAGAGTTGGAAGAACACTAGAGATGAAAGGTAGTGACGTGATCACCAGGATCTTCTCCAGTCTTTCCTTAAAACTTTGGGATGTCGGAAGGAAACTTGGTTGGAACTAGTGGCCATGTCAGATTATGGCACACTGGATCATTAGTCAGTTTTGAAATATCTGGCAAGTTTAGAGTTTCCAAAAAGGGAAAACGAGATCGAACTGATGGCATTTGATTAACAGGAGCCTGGTAGGGGGAACCTTCTGAAACCTCATTCCTATATTGTTGGTTAGGGTTGCCCCTAGCCATAGGTTGTGAAGTGAAAGCATTATTAAATCTTCTCCATCCAAATGCTAAAGGGTTGCTTCCTTGGGTGTTTGTCCATTGCGGTTGGGTGTTATCCCCTCCGTAATGTGGGTTAAAAAAGTTACCACCCCCTCCACCAAACAAGAAAAGGGAGTACTCCCTACAGGTACATTGGATGTTTGTACATTTGATGAATCCACACTAAAAGATGTGAAGGGGTTAAACCCAGGTATAGATGTAACAGACGAAACGATCATTGAGCCCACAAAGGGTGTGGAAGGAGCAATGTGTCCTCCAAACCAAGGAAAACCATGACTGAATGGAGCAGACTGCGGATTAACCTGAGACTGTTGTATAAAGGGAGACGATGTAAACGGTACCGAAGGTATCCATGAAAAAGGGATATTGGACGATCCAACTGTGGAACCAAAAGGAATAGATGATGTCAAAGATGAAGATCTTGACATACCCAAGGATCCAGTATTGAAGATGAATGGAGGGCTCAAAGCGGAGGTGGCCTGCAAATAGCTAGGTACCGATGTGTGTGCAAGTGAAAGAGAGAAGCCTCTCGATACAATGGTTGAAGTAGGAATATGGGGAACTCCTGACTCATCCCCTATGTTAGCCATGAAGAAACCATGTGTAAGCCGATATGAACTAAACTCCGGTTGACCTAGAGAAACTACACTTTCAAATAAAGGGTCATTGGGTCCTGTGAAAGGAGGGTTGAAGGGTGTGTTAAACTCTTGGGTGGTTATGTCTTCAACCTCAACAGTATTATGAACCTGTTGATACTCAGTTATGAGGTGTGGTTCTCCGGGTGGTTCTGTTATGCCCGTAAGTTCGTATGAACCATGGGAATTGGTCCTCCAGCGTCGAGGTGGCGGTGGAGGTTCCACTGTGTGTGGGGGAAGGTTTTGAAACCTTCGTAACCTACGAAGAGGTTGGTCCTCCACAATTATAAAAATAAATTAAGTGTAGAAACCTAGTGGCCACTAAAAACTAACGAGTAAACAAACATACCACTAAAAATGTCTTGCAGTAATCAAGACCAGGAAAATGAAGATAATATTCTCAAGAGTCAGTGTGGGATGATGAGGGCCCAGAAAAAAACTAGTATAATATCGAAGGTCAGTTACACGACATCCAATACAGGTCCTATGGGTGCAAGCATTTGAATCACCAAACCACCCTCCCTGGATTACTATAGAGGGTTACCTTTAGTGTCTATCCTAGGTGTAGTGGAAATAACCTTCCACTATACATGTGTAGAGCCCTAAAAGTCAAGATTCTAAGGATACCACAAATGCAGAAAATTCATGGGGAGACAGTTGCAGGTCCAGCCAAAATGCATGGGAAGGGTAGCTAAACCCGAAATCCAAGAATGCGCAAGGAACTAATGGACCCCCATACGCGAATCAACCTTGGTGTATTCTCAAAAGGAAAGTGGGGGGTATCCCCAACAATTCCAGTCTCACACGACCTCGTGCTCAACTATGTTTTGAGTGGAGATTCCCAGAACACAACCATAAGAATGGATTTACTAGAAGATAGTCTACACTACGATTTGAGAGTTTAAACGATTTCAGAAAGTTTAAGTGTGATGTATTCCGAAATCCTAGCCTAAGCTAGTTGATTTCGTGTAACCCTAAAAAATAAATGTTACTAATAAATTTTAAATTAAGTTCTTTTTATGGGTTGTTACTTACTCAAAGTGTAGTGTAGTGTGTGGCATGGTTACAACTATAAGCAAAGTGCATATAAAAAATGTAACTTCGCAATTTTTCTTTTAGTTTGTTCTTTCAAAACGCAAAATCCTTGCAAATCTAAGCATAAAAAGTTTCTTCTTCTTCTTTTTTGTTTTGTTTTCAAAGTTAATAGCAAAACAACTACCCTTCTTTGAAATATAAAATGACAAATCTTGTAAAAGAAGTTCTTTTTTTTTCAAATTTGATCTTTTCTCTAGCTATGAAAGAAATGCAAATGAAAATAATGAACTAACAAGACTTATCAATCTATGTGAGTAAAGAAAGATGGCCCAAGGCTTAAAACAAACAGACCTAAAGCAAGACTGACAAAGACTTAACCCCAAAAAATGCTTGATAGAAGTAACTAAAATTTTGGAACGAGATGCTAAAAAAGAAAAACTGATGTGTAAGATGGAAAATAGAAGGATCTTTATGCAAAACCAAATTGTTCCTGAACATCAGAAAACAAAAGAAAGAAGCATCTGCCAAACAGAAGATGGGCTAGCAAGCTAGGGAAACTCTACAAACACAATGACTCAAAGAGAAGTTATAAAAGAGGTTCAAAACAGATTTAGAGCACCATGAACAATGTCCAGGAGGTATCCAAACTGACAAGGACTTTCAAAACCACAGAGAAACCCTACTGAAGTCAAACCCTAATTAAAAAGGAAAAACTCAGGAAATACTTGCGATTGTTCTATGCAACAACTCGTGGTGCACCCGTAGGTACTTATGAAAGCAACTCGTGACTAGGGAAAAATGTGCGTGCCTATATATACTGACAAGTTGCGGGTGGGATTCAAAATCCTTAAAAATAAAGAATGGAAAATTGAAAGCAATTGAATCAATCCAAGAACATCAAAAGGGCCTCTAAGAAGGTTGTGAATAGACCCAGAGTAGACACAGGAATGTCTAGTAAGTACCACAAAGCAAAGCAAAATCAAGAATCAGACCAAAAACAAAAGACCAAACCCTAAAGCAGAAGTTCAAATATTCTAAGGAAAACTCGCGATTGTATAAGAAAACAGCTTGCGTTTGCAACTGAATGTGCGCGGGTAGCAGAGTATGCAACTCGCGGGTACAACAGAAAGTGTGTGCTTGTATCTACAGGAAACACGCGGGTAGGTACTGATAAAAGAAAAAAAGAAACTTTTCCAACCAGACTGTACTGAGCCAACATAAAGGGATCTAAAAAGAAACCCTAAAGACCTCAAAATATACTGGAAAAGTTATGAAACTGAAGAAACCAAAGATCCCCAAAGCAGAAAAACAAGAAGGTGTCCCCCGCGGAGTCACCAATTCTGTTGTTAGGGAATTTACCTTATAGTAGGGGATAGATACTACCGACATAAAAGGGGTTGAAAGATAGATACATAGGGTTCTACATACATTACTATAAACAAATTAATAAGATCAAGGTTTAGAGAAAATGTACCTTGTTTATGACGGTCAGTCCAAGCTTTTCTCTCGATCTTCACAGCAACAAACTTGGAAAACACACAGACCTTCCTCAAACTAGTTTGACTATAAATAAATATTGATATTAATGAAAGCAATAATATCAAATTATAATCAAAACACAAAAAATATTAACACTTTATTGGGAAAGGAAGAGTATCTCAATCTTTTATTGTCAAAAGAATGCAGTAAGTACAAATGTTATACCTGACTTTGCATCAAGCACCTTCGTAACCAGGCCCTACGCTCCTGCTCCTCTCTCTAGACTTGGAATTTCTTCAGCATAACAATAGCTCTCACTAATTGGCCCCTTTCTCATGGCATCCTCTTGCATTTATGGCAAGGCAAGGAGGCTTGGTTTCGAAAGGAAGTTGAATTGGGAATTTGGGGAAGTTGGAATACCTGACTCAACTAATCCCAATTCGTGTTCTTAATATATTTTTCAAACTTTCCTTAAGACATCTGCGACTATGACATCTAGCAACTTGCGAGTGACTCGCAGCGTGTGGGGTCAGCAACCCACAGGAGAAGCTTTTAATTGATACTTGTGGGTTGTCAGTATAGAGACCCGCGAGTGACTTGCGATGTGTCAAGTATAGGAGTCGCGGCTTTATGGTGAATGTGTCAGAAAAATAAGTTTTTAAGCTGAAGGAGTAAGGATTTAGCTCCAAATCATCCAATGTCAAGTATGCTCTTCCATCCATAGTGTCCAGTTGTGTGATCGACAAGGCGATGTGATCACAGATGGAGAAGTGCTAATTTGACCGATAACAATAGGATTAGGTTTCCAACAATATCCAGTCTCCACACTTTTCCAAACATCAAATCCAAGAGCCATTAGATAGGTTTTCATTCTCTTGCTCCAAAAGGCATAATTCGTTCTGTCGAATAATGGATCCCTATTTGATGAGTAGCCTTCTTGACTAGCCATGATATTCCTTCTAGTGATTAAATTATTTTGAAAGAACTTGCTCTGATACCAATTGTTGAAACACACAAGGATGCTGAGAGGGGTGAGGGTTGAATCAGTATCCTGCAAAATTATCACTTTTTCTTTCTATAGTCATATATTTATGCAAATATTGATAACCATATAATGAAATAGTCAGTCAATAAGAGTGCACACCAACCTTATTTATATTGAAACTCAATATGATATTAAGAAATCATAAAAATAGATTACAACAACTTGGTGGAGACACCAATCTCCAAGATTCTCCAGCACCAACTAGAAGGGGGCTCCAACTAGAAGGAGACTCCAACCTGTGGGAGACACTAATCTCCTAACTTGTCTTGACTCTTCACTGTTTAAAAAATGCTCCAAATTTATTCTTCAAATCTGCTACTCAACTGTACATAGTGTTTCATTCAATTTTTTCCTTTAAAGGTCACTTAAACATCCATCAATTAGCTCTTAAATTTCTCTTGAAAATAGTGCCAAATGTGCCCTTAACAGTATTCAAGATTGTGATAAGTCGCCCCCTTATTACAATTTCTAGGGACTGTGCAAAGTTTGTCAAAATAAAGTTTCCTTTATTCAAAAAATCTGTTCTTCGTCTCTGCATATGACACACTCCTCAAGACACAATAATCCTCAGATTCAATCTACCAGTGAACTACTCGAAGTCTGCACATAACTGTTGATTATAACCCTGATATTTTGTTCTGCTTCTATCTAAGATCAATGAGTTATTGATCCTCAAGTTTTCACTCCAAAATGAGAGCGCCATCATATATATTTATAGTCATTTTTCCATTCAAAATATGTTTGGTGTGACCCAAGGTGTTAATTCTCCTTTTTAATTATTTTTATCATAATAGAGGCCGACCTTGCCTCCTTGTTAATGGTTATATATTTTTTGGGCATTTTGTATGCTACCATGGGCATTCCTCCCATGCTTTTCAGCATTCCTCCCATGCTTGTAAGCATTCCTCCCATGCTTGTCATCATTCTTCCCATGCCTGCATGGATTTTCTCCAATGCTCTAGGCATTTTCTCCCATGTTGCGGGCATTTCCCCCATGGATGTAGGCATTTTCTAAACACAGTGTAGGAATTTTCTCCCATGAGCGTGGGAATTTTATGAGCATCGTGTGGGAATTTTATCCCATGACGGCGGGCATTGTATGAGCTCCTGCGGGCATTTTCCTTGCCTTACTGCGTCCATTTTCCATGCATGGTGTGGGTATATTATTAAGCCTGTTGCAGGCATTTTCTAGGCCTGCTACTGCTGTCATGAAAATATCATGAGTGGAAGCATGAGATTGGATCTAATTCTTTCACCATCAATTAGAATTCCAAAAACACTTGTAGTCACCTTGACAATCTTGACATGACTTGACATTAATGAAAACTCTATTCAATAGTGGGATGCTAGTAATCAAACTTGGAAGGACCGGTGATCCGATTTGATTTAAATCACCAAAGGGGGTACTTGATACTCTTCCAATTTACATCGAGGGGACATTTCATAGAGAATTTATCTATGAATGCTCCATCCCAATAACATATATAGGAGATTAAAGCTTATGCACAAGTCTCCCCTTGTCATAGATGAAAAGAAAGAGGAAGTTGAGGCAATTCTCGGTGGTAAATACTCCTATAATAACCCATCCTTGCCTTCCTTATGTCAAGAGAGCCTTTCGTCTTTAACATCTGGTAAATCTTCTTCTGTGAACCTGGCCTTACCCAAATGGTAAATTCTCTAGCATGAAGGTGGGCTGGTAGATTAACAATGACTGCAACTTTGGAAGGATCCACTAAAACACCTTCTTTGCAAACAATACGGCCTAGCAGATTTCTATAAGGAACACAAAAGATAAATTTCTTTAAGTTTAGAGAAATCTGAAGCTGTCGACATTGGTCAAACATAAGTCTCAACATGGCGACATGATCTTCCAGGAGGGTGTCAACAAGTCATCATCCTTATCTTCTATGGATAAACATGCTATTATGGAGATTATCATCCTTATTCCACATGAGGACCTTTTCAAAATGAATATAGATATGTATGTCTCCTTCTAGTGTGATTAGGAATTTAGGAGTGGATTTTTGGGTGCCCCTTGTTTCAATATGATTCTCACAGGTTGTAGCTTGTCCTTCATAAGCAACATGAGCTTAGCCCTGTCCTTAATTCATGATGGTTGTCTACTGATGCAGAGATAAGGTGGATCAAGAGATTACATAATGTGTGGTTAATTTGGGTGAGCTACAAGCTTCAGGTGTTTACATGGATAGAGACTTACCAAGGAATGACTTGCAAAAAGTGTTCTCTCAAATGGACTCTAACCTTCCTACCTCAAGTTGGAAACAATAAAGCACATCTTCTGGGAATGCTCTTTTTCTAGGTCTTTTTGTGATTCTGTCCATTCAGAGCATGAGACCTTTTGCAAGGGAGATTACATTAAAGAGAAGTTATATTGGGGGATGTTGGAGCTCTACTACGAACCTCACTCTATGGTGTTTGGCACTGCCTTAGGGTTTAAACATTGTTTGTTCTTTGGAAGCTCCAATGCATATATGTTTTTGAAAATGAGATTAGTTCTTTGTTTGCATTTTGTCAGTTATGGAAAGATGAGGGACAAATACAATTGTTAGCTAAAGGTTTTCTGTTAATGAAAGAGGCTAAAGGATTGGCACCAGATACATACTTAGATTTTATTGTTGTTTTAGTTTCTCTGCGAAATAGGGTGTAAATATATTTGTAGTTTGTTTTTGTTCTTGGAGGATGAGGATGCCATTTCCTTTTCACATACCCTTTGATATTGTATTATGTTTTTTGTTTTGTAAATAATTAATGTGTGTGTGTGTGTGTGAGTGTGTGTGTGTCTATATATATATATATATATATATATATATATATATATATTCTTAATGTTATGTCATGTTTTTTTTTGAAATGTATGATTAAGTTAATGCATAACTTGTATGAATGGTTGCATATTAGACCCTAGGTAATTAAACAAGAACATGTTGCAAATTAGGGTGTCTGATTGTATTAGTGAAGAAGGAGAATTCTTGCGTATTGGCCACACACATGAGTTTTTGTCTTCACAATAGTAGTTGTTGGTTCAAAATCTACTGCTAGAAATAGAACAACTATTATAATTGTCAACCCGAGGTTACAACACTTAGAAGCATATCCAAAATATATGGATTCAGATATAAACTTAGTTAATATAGAATTGGATTGATCATTGATTGTTAAGAAGGACTAAAACCCCTTTACAAAAGGTATTCTCATTAGCTTTCCTCACATATCAGTATTCTAATCCATTTATTCCTACTCTGAGTATTGAAAACAATCTTAAATCTAATGCTTAACAAATCTACTGTTTGTAAATAACACACATTGAATTCTCTGACAAGAATCTTGCTCATAATGAATGTCAAGATAATTACAATTAGATGGTTTAAGCATGCATCCTATGAATTAGAAAATTAAATGGATACTAACAACACTTAAACATCTACTTCAACCAATGAAATCTAATTGCATAACACATAAACTGAATACTTAATCATACCACTGCGTAATATTGTAATAGATGAGTGCGTAGGCTTAGTAGAGGGGGCCCTACAATGTTTCGCTCACACACTTAGGCAAAATCACAAGACTCTTATCACATAAACCAATTCCACAACATATGAAATGAACACACAATTATTTGAAGTCTGAAGTTTTATTTGAAACGCACAGGTTCACCATTCACCAGATGGTAATTACATCATTGGTTCATATATTTATACAAAATGTTTATAACTGATAATGCTATAATCCTAGCTAAGCTGAGGATAACATCCCCCTATTATCTCCAGTATCTTCGAGCTCATTCTCCAGATCCAGGAAAATAGGCCAAATCCACGCGAAATCAGAACTGCCATGTTTTTATGCTAAATGGTAGTGCAGGTGGATTGCTTTGACCAGTGCTGACCCGACACCTGCAAAACTTGTTTCATGAAGATGAATCGATGATGACAATTAATCCATCCTTAGACATCAAGGATTCCTCTGAGTGCTTTAGATTATGCCAAGCTGTCTTGCAAATATCCAAAGCTAGGATCATTTACGGGAAGCTAGACAATCCTGTGATTTTAATTAGAATTTTAATTTTAATGCTTTTAAAAATCACATAATTCAATTCATTAAGATAAGCAACAATTATACCTTAGATAATCAAATTTCGAGGTCTTATGGATGAAACATGAGGGTTTATGGATGAAATGTAAAGGATTATGGAGATAACTGAAGGATTATAGGGTAAGATAGGAATCAAAAATAGTGTCCAACATTAGTAATTATGTATATACTATACTAATTAATTAAGTATTGTACTGTGTGTGATTCTACTCACTGTTGTAAACCTTTCTTTGTGGAGAATATAATTTCGGGGTGGAGTTTCCTAAAGGAGGGAAGTATGTAACACCCCAAAATTTATTAAGATTAGTTAAGTATTCTTAAACCTAGATTGGATAATAAGGAAATATTAATAAAAGTATATATTATTTAAAATAAGAAATAAGAAAAAAAAGATAAATTATAATAAAGTTGAATTAACAAATAAAACTTAGTTAAGTTAATTGAATATGATTAGAAAAAATTAATGTGCATGAAGGCCATTTGGTACTCATGTATAAATTTACTTTAATTAAATTAAAACTTGAAAATTCTCCATAAAGACAGGAATTTAGGGATGATTGAGGGGTGTTTTGGGGGGTTCTTTATGCTCTTTGTTTTGGAGGGGGAGGTTTTGGTGTTATTGAAAGGGGTTTTGGGGTCATGGAAGGTTTATAGGAGCTAGATGGTGATGGAATTTTGGAGGTTGAGGGTAGAATAGGATTATGATTATGATTATGTCTGTCTGGCTTGGTATTGGTATTGCTGAGGGACTCTCAATCTAGGACGGATGTCACATACCCACCCATCCATCCAAGGCAAGGGAGGGAACATGAAGCCAATCTATGGGGCTTTTAAGCAACTCAACCCTTCTTTAAAATTCATTTATTAAAAACCCATGTGTACAGATGTAAATTCAACAAACATGCACATCGGAGATAAACTCATCCACACACATAATTTCATATGCATTCAATATATCAATAACAACCAGAAGTAAATACATAGACAGAAAACACTTATCTTCATTGTACAATTGTCCCAAGCAACTAGCTATGTCGTTGCAACGTTCCACCCAACCGTAGGCTCTTTGACAGCATATACTGAGCCCGTCCGAAGGCCACCCCTGAGCTGGGCATGATATCTACATGGAAAAAAAGGGGATTTCAAACTCATACACAGCCAAACAACCAAATAGTCATTTGGATCTAAGCCAAACCAGACCACTGCTGGGTTTATCAAGATAAATCTGAACCCTCTTCAATTGTGGATGCTTCCACTCAAGTTCAAGCCAAAACAATGGAAACCCATTTCAACCCCAACAATCTCCTACACACAGAAACTCATAAGCTAGACATGGGTACACATAACGACAAAAATCTCAAGTATTGGGTATGAAGGGAAAACGTGGGAAACCCAAAAACGAAATGAGGAATGGGAAAACAACCCTGGAAAGGCAAATTTCGTTTTCAGAAAACGTTTGGGGACAACCCAGGAGCAAAAACGACCTCCGTTAAACCCCCAATTCGTGGATCTCTTCTCCCAGCCACTGTGCTAACCAAAACGAGTTTGCAGGCATGGAGAAATGCAGAAAATGGTAAAAACGTGGAGGATAAAACCCCAGCAAGCCAAAATGCCCAGCAGGCTTCAAATAAAAACGACCAACAAGCCAAAAATGCCCAACAAACTTCCAAAAACGCCCAGCAAGCTAAAAACGCCCAGCAGGCTTCAAGAAAAACGCCCAGCAAACTCCCAAAACGCCCAGCAAGCTCTCTAAACGTGAGAGAGTGAAGTCTGACTATGAAGAATGGCTTGGGAAGGAAATTTGTGGGAGTTTTCTTGCCCAAGAAGAAGAAACACGTTTTTCCATGAGGGTGGCTTGCCCATACTCGAATTTGGACAGCCATACCTCCCCAATCGTCAAGGCATTAACTACTTCACCCACCTCTTGGGAGAAAATGAATGATTGGGCATCAAAATCCACATGGGTAGTTGATGGTTCATGGGTTCTCTCATTGACACTTGGCTTGACTTGATTGGCTCAAGGGTTTGATTATTTCCCTCCCAATTCCTTGCAATATCATGCCCCCATCTCTTGTTGCATTGCATAGTTATCTATGGGCATTTATATTAAGATGCATATTTACAATTCCCATGGCTCACTAGCACATGGGTTAATTAATACCAGCATACTTTCCTCTTCAAGATCGAGCGTTCACTAACAGGGCCTTGGCCTTGAGCTCCACGCTAGGAATCATACATAATATGCATACATTATTTACATTATAACCCAAAATATTACAAGGGTAAAAATGGGGGACATTACATTCCCCTCCCCTTGGAATAACACCGTCCTCAGTGTTCCAATACCTAGGAATACATACACACTATATACATGTCCAAAATTCACAAAATATGTCAGGTCTATCCTGCATCTCACCCCTTACTTGGGTTTTCAGGACCAAGTCCTTTGGTCTTTACAAACTGCTCTTGCTGGCTTGGACCTTCTAGCTCTGCATGAGGGCATCGTTCCAAAACAATCCCTTTCCTTTCCTTACCTTCCCACTGATCTACAAGTCTGGAAACTTTATGGCGGCTACCTTCTTGATGTTCCATTGTTGAGCAGTTACGGATGCAATGATTTCCTCCACATCCCCAACATTTCATCGGTTGCTTTACCTTTTCCTTCTCAAATTACTTTGAGTCTTCCCACCTGGAACGTTTCTTAATCGGCCGATTGGATGAATGCTTCTTCATGGATCTACTTTCCTTTCCCTTGTTGATTGCTCCCAGAATGCTTTTTGCCTCTTTTTGCAGACGAATAGAGTCCTGCGGAACCTCATGGTTCATCTCATTCTGTTGCCTCTGTAGCTTGAGCATCTCTCCAAGATTTTCTTGGGTTTTTACAATTGTTTGAAGAAGACTTTCAGCCAATTCTAGTAGCCCTTGGTCTGCCGCCATGGTCAATGTGCACAGCTGACCACTCTTTACTTACTAGCAACACTTGCTTGTGTTGGCTGCAACCAATTATTTCAATTTCTCACCTGTGAAATTTATCTTGGAAATGCTTTGTTAGGACAAACATAATATAAACATTAAAATTAGTCAATTATTTCTCAATTGACATGGAACATCCATGCTTCACTCATGCGACTTCCAAATTTTCATGCTTTCCCAACATACACATGATCTATTTCATGTTCATCCTTTCACAGTGAAATAACTATTTTAGCATTCACAATTTTAATTCAAGCAAATAAACACATTCTTCTTCTAGTCATGACATGCATTCAACAATTCTTTGTTTTATACATGCATCAAAAAGGAAAAAGAAGAGTAAGAGTTTTCTCCCTATTAGTCTTGTTTTATTACGGAGCTATGCCATCACTGTGGTTTCATGCTCCTTAGTCTCTTTCACTTTAATGTGAATGCTCGAATTGCCCGTTATTGGCTATGACACTTAGTGTCTAAGGTCTGTCTAATGCTTTTCAACTTGGGTACCCCTTCCCATTGTTGCTTACAGAACCTTTGGCTGCTAGGACCCACTTACGTCCGCTAGCACCATCTTTTATTACTGCTCATATTGAGCTCTTTAGGACGGTCATATGTCCATATGCATCCCTATGATGCCTTCCTGGTCCTTGCTTCCAACAATACCTACACTCCAACATTGAATCAATTCACATGTTTAGTTTATTTCATAAGGTTTTTCTCTAAACAAAAGTCTGAGAAATCATAACCAAATCATATACACACGTATATTCATAAGCAAGAAACTGCAAGATAACCAAATACTTATCTGTATTGGATGTCTTCACTTTATTCCACGGGATCCTTCTTTCTTTACGAGTCTTGGATTTCCATGGACACAATTATGAATGTTGGGCCAGCATGTAAGCTGCTCCACAATTATTCGAATAGGCAATGTCAGGCTAGTACGCTGACTGGTTTTATCAATTGTTTAAGGGGTATTGGGCCAACATGCACGCTGTTTTCACAATATTAAGTGATTAATGCCCATCCAGTTACTCCCTGGATTTATCAATAGTTTCATAGCGCCCACTTATTTACTCTATGGATTTACCAGTAATTTTATAGCGCTTTCAGGGTCATGCTTTCTTGCAATGACCAAGGTTTCCAGTAAAGAAACAATAGTGTATCAGCTTAGCTGTTAGAAGACTTATACCTGAAATCTTCATTATTCCAAACAAGACATAAATGAAATTGAATACTTATCTGTATTGTGCGTTCCCCCTCTGGTCCACAGGATCCTGCTTCGCTTTGCAAGCCTTGGGATCGCCTATGGACTTTGATGTAGTTAATGCTTCACCAGTACACCTTCACGCCGACTGGATTTACCAAGCATTTGGTGGTGCCCAACCAGTCCCATACATGGTTGGCCCTCTCTAGTGCCAAGCCAGCACATTCGTTTGGGTCATCAACCAATGGAAGGAAACTACGCCACCTGACCATTATAGGTCAAGGCTCTACTATGGAGCCATAGGGATCTCAGGGTTTTTAGTCAGTCTTCGGCGCCTGCCCTCCCACTGCTGTCCCAGTAGAGATTTTATGCCTTTACCAATGTCACCACACCTTCTTGCACCATAACCCTTCACACACACATCAACTCTTCATTCATACAAGGACGCCACTCCTTCTATTGTGTAAATCGGTGGTTCATTTTAGGAACTTTATAAGTGACTTTCTTGACTGCAAATTAGCATGACCCTACTCACACAAGGATGATACCTCTTCTTATTACACAGCTCTTCGGGCCTATCCATCCCTTCTGTTAATATTTCACGTGAGCATAGAAAGGTTTCCAATTCCCATACAGTCCTTTTGCAGACCCTTCTTCACTTTTCCCTTTAATGTGCAGTATCAATCTGCATCTGTATAGGCTGACAACACAAGAAGGATAAGCAAGCTCATCAGTATTGCTGTTCAATTTCTTAACCACATTCCATATCATTCACTATCAAGTATTGAAACACCAGGAATGCATCCATTCTCTTAGGGTGTAGTCAATATTGAAAACCCTATCATGACCCATCACCAAAAAATGTGTGCACCCCCTTTCCGATGTGCGCCATGTAGGCCCTAATCATACTCAAGCAGTCTGCAATGATATAAATAAGATGTAGCATGCTCTGCATATTAACCCTAATAATTTAGACATGCATGTTTTTGTCTTGGGTCACAGAATACTCATTCATTTTGCAGGTGTGTCTCACATGCCTGCTTGGCATAGCTTTACCATCTCACTCTCATGGTTTACCGACGTGCGGTTTGGCTGAGACATTATCAATGGCGTTTCACTCGAAACCCATTTCCAAAGCATGGGGTCTTTCCCATCTAGTTTGGCTTTTGCAGGCCATCACTCCTGGTCTTCCTGCAATGTGTCTTCCTGGCACATCTATCAAATAACCAAATAGTTAGCACCATTTAACACTAGAATTCAAATCTAATTTCTCTAATCAGCCAATGGCATTGATAATATCACCAAAAATCATTCACTTCATGTGAATCATTACCATACTGGAGTTGCATGGTTCGATTTCATCATTTTATGCAATTATTCTCTTGCTCTTAAGATTGATAATAGTTCACCATTCCATCTATTATCTAATTGCAATGAAACATACGTCACAATCATGCATTCTCACAATGCATCTCATCATATGCACCCATACCTATGCATGCACATTTACATCACTCACATAATCTTTTAATGTGCATTCACTCAATGCATAACCACAAGATTGTACATAATATTTTAATGCACATTTCCTCAATACTAGCTTGCATTAAGTTATGAGTACTATGCGTTCAACATAATTCAAACATAGTTGAAGGGATCTTACCAAATCCTTTTTCAACATTCATGCAATTTATGCACCAATAACCATTACCTGCATGGCTGATATTAACATCACTTGATGTTACCTGATCAGTTGGCCTCTTACCAAGGCTACACAGTCCTTTTGCCAACCTCATGATCATAGATTTGTTGCACCATCCCTTCCTCATACGGGTGTCGGTCATATGCAACAACATAATCCTCGTCTTTAGCCATGCCTCAGTTGCCTTTGGCCCTATAACCAATGCGAACGCAACTAATGATTAGCAACCACAATCATTGTCTTAAGTGGCTCATTGCACATGTAAAACTTCACTAGTTTACCAATATGCAATATCCTATTCATGCACAACATTTCCACATGCATTATGCAATGTTTGTTAATATGCCATCTAGTGCATATGCATCTATGTGATCTCTTACACTTTCACATTCCTATGCCATAGTTTATATGCATGACAATTTTATAATTATAAATACGATATCAAAACAGGGGGTTAAGGAATTCTCCCTTTCCAATCCCTCATCGTAGAATGGAATCCCTCTTCCATATCATAGTTGGTCTGATTTCCTTCCAGTCATGCAATTGTAGAAATTGCCCATATTGACAGCAAAATTTTGTTTTTTGACAAAATAGCCGCTAGCACTCTTCTGCACCAAATATCTATGATACATGTGAACCCCATTCAAACTCTGGTCATGCATCCCAGTTCTCCTCTAGATAAGCTTTCCAACGCCTATCCCTATGCTCCATTCCGACCCAAGACATGGAATTTACATTCTTCCAAAATTGCAAACTTTGCCCAAATTTTGCCCGAAATTCGGCACTTTTACACAGCTGCAATTTATTATGAAAGGCCAACTTCAGCTGTTTGTAGAAGCAAATTTAGGAAGAATCATGAAAACTTATCTACTGGGCGAAGGTAGTCCATATAACAAGGAACACTCATCAACCTTCAGATCCCTGTTCCGATACACCAGTCAACTTCTATAAAATCCGGGGTTTGGCTACTTCTCACTTTTCACTTTTTCCCCCAAATCTCAGAATTTGGCCAAAAATGGCTATCTCCCAAACTATGCATTTCTGGAAAATATTCATCTAACGGAAACTGTCCGTCTTAATGAGGAGATGAAATGTCTAGTTCAGTAAAAAAATTTATTTCAACATCTGGGGTCACTTTTACTGTCCACAAGCTTTCCAAAATCCCGAAAAAGTGGCCCGGAACAGTGCTTTTTGGCCTTCTGGTTCACCTCGGCTCCACATCCTTTGGAGTTTGGCTCCAAGATTCCAAACCTAACACTGTGCCTGCTCCACGGCTGGGCCATATCAATTTCATCTCAAACCGACCTTCCGTCAAGCCTCGAGACACTGTCTTACAAAAGTCACTATTCTCCATTTTCCGTCAAATTGGAGCATACTAGGTTTGGGACCCTCTCTGGTTCTTTCATGGCCTTCGTTAATGGCCTCCGAACCCCACAGGAATCATCCCATTCCGAGCCCGACTTCTCCTTCTATCCAAAAATCAAGTTTTGGGCTCCTCCCCTCGCTGGTCGCGGCCCATCTTCTGCGACCATCGCTGAATTTGACCCTAACTCCCCCGTCATAGAGCAGGTTTTATCCTTACCATTGTCGCCCTTGGCGTTGGATCTAACCCTAAAATCCCCGCAGTGGCGCAGGTTTATCCTTAACTTATGCACCCATTTCGCCAGTTTTTTAACCTTGATTTCGTCGTCGCGCGCATCGCAGGTTTTAGCCCTATCTTCTGCGCTGGTGTCACAAATTTTAAGGTTAAAATCGTCGCCACGCGCAAGCCTCCGTCACGCAAATCTTATGCTAAATTTGGCGCCGTGCACGCAGATTTTTTCTTAACTTTGCCGCCACGCCCAAAATTCAAAACACTTAGAAAAATTTTGCAAATTTTTCACTGCCCTTTTGCCGCGGAATTTATGCTAATTTTGGCGCCGCGCGCGCTAAGTTATGCTTAACTCTACCGCTGCACACCGCGCACATCGCAAGCTTTAAGCTTAACTTTGCCACCAGTGCCGCGCAAAACTTAACGCTAACCTTGCCGCTAGCGCCGCGCAAAACTTAACGCTAACTCTGCCGCTAGCGCCGCGCAAAAATTAGCTCTAAAATCGCCGACGGAGCCTTTTCCAGAACTCATAAATACTTAGATAAATTTCTGCAAATTTTTAAAGACAGTTAGAAATTTTTTCTGGAAATATCTGCTTCGTTTCTTTACAAAGTAAGCTACTCACAGATCATACTTGCAACAAAATAGTATTTCAAGAAAAATTGCACCTCTTTCATGTTAAGCATGAAACAACAAAACAACAAAACAATATAAGATGGCAGAGGTTGCGCCTCCTTTTTCTCCTCCATGGAGGCAAACAGACAAATACAAAACTGAATGCTACAGCATTAGGGACAATTTAAAGCAAGCATTCAACATGAAAAGGGATTTTCTCCCTCCTTCCTCAATTTCATAGAATGGAATCAATGCAAGCAGCTTTTCAAAAATCCCCAAAATAGTCATGGGAATGATTTCCCATTCTAACAAATAGAAGCCATGAGATCTTCAGGTTTCTTTAATGCATTTTAATTCCAAATACAAAATACATGTACACACAATGATTTATATCTCTATGAAGGGCCCAACAGCCGTAGTGTTGAACCTTAAGCTCTGATATCATCTGTCACATACCCACCCATCCATCCAAGGCAAAGGAGGGAACATGAAGCCAATCTATGGGGCTTTTAAGCAACTCAACCCTTCTTTAAAATTCATTTATTAAAAAACCATGTGTACAAATGTAAATTCAACAAACATGCACAGCGGAGATAAACTCATCCACACACATAATTTCATATGCATTCAATATATCAATAACGACCATCAAATTAATGCATTGCAGAAGTAAATACATAAACAGAAAGCACTTATCTTCATTGTGCAATTGTCCCAAGCAACTAGCTATGTCGCTGCAATGTTCCACCCAACCGTAGGCTCTTCGACAACATATACTAAGTCCGTCCGAAGGCCACCCCCGAGCTGGGCATGATATCTACATGGAAAAAAGGAGGATTTCAAACTCATACACAGCCAAATAGTCATTTGGATCTAAGCCAAGCCAGACCACTACTGGGTTTATCAGGCTAAATCTGAACCCTCTTCAATTGTGGATGCTTCCACTCAAGTTCAAGCCAAAACAATGGAAACCCATTTCAACCCCAACAATCTTTTACACACAGAAACTCATAAACTGGACATGGGTACACATAACGGAAAAAATCTCAAGTATTGGGTATAAAGGGAAAACGTGGGCAACCCAAAAATGAAATGAGGAATGGGAAAACAACCCTAGAAAGGCAAATTTCATTTTCAGAAAACGTTTGGGGACAACCCATGAGCAAAAACGACCTCCGTTAAACCCCCAATTCGTGGATCTCTTTTCCCAGCCACTGTGCTAACCAAAACGAGTTTGCAGGCATGGAGAAATGCAGAAAATGGTAAAAACGTGGAGGATAAAACCCCAACAAGCCAAAACGCCCAGCAAGTTTCAAATAAAAACGCCCAACAAGCCAAAAACACCCCAGCAAGCCAAAAACGCCCAGCAAACTTCCAAAAACGCCCAATAGGCTTCAAGAAAAATGCCCAGCAAGCTCTCTAAACGTGAGAGAGTGACGTCTGACTATGAAGAATGGCTTGGGAAGGCAATTCGTGGGAGTTTTCTTGCCCAAGAAGGAGAAACATGTTTTTCCATGAGGGTGGCTTGCCCATACTCGAATTTGGACAGCCATACCTCCCCAATCCTCAAGGCATTAACTACTTCACCCACCTCTTGGGAGAAAATGAATGATTGGGCGTCAAAATCCACATGGGTAGTTGATGGTTCATGGGTTCTCTCATTGACACTTGGCTTGACTTGATTGGCTCAAGGGTTTGATTATTTCCCTCCCAATTCCTTGCAATATCATGCCCCCATCTCTTGTTGCATTGCATAGCTAGCTATGGGCATTTATATTAAGATGCATATTTACAATTCCCATGGCTCACTAGCACATGGGTTAATTAATACCAGCATACTTTCCTCTTCAAGATCGAGCGTTCACTAGCGGGGCCTTGGCCTTGAGCTCCACGCTAGGAATCATACATAATATGCATACATTATTTACATTATAGCCCAAAATATTACAAAGGTAAAAATGGGGGACATTACAACGAAGGGGTTTAGTTGGGAGGAGATGTAATTTAGTTGTGTATACTTGCAAATATTTCTTTTACATTTTTTTAAAATCAATTTTACTTAGTTTAACACTATTATTTTACCTTGAAAAAGAGCTCATTAATTAATGGGGTTGTTTATTATTTTACTCCTTTATGTTGAATTTAGTTTTCTAATTAAAGGTTAGGATCATATTAACATATTGGATAGTACATTTGGTATCAGACCTAGATTCAAAATCTCCAGACCTAGGGTTCATTGAAAAGATAAATGAACCTGCAGATAAAATAATTAGCCCAAAACTACAGTGTCCTGTAAATTAAAATAATTATCCCAAAACTAGATTGTCCTGTAAATTAAAGTTATTTTCTTTCTAGAGATGCTTTTCTTGCTCCATTGGACCAAATCATAGATTACTTTCCTTGTTTTTAAATGGATTATAAATAGGAATAAGGGATTATAACTATGAAGATATCACCCCGGGTAAGGAACACCTTCAGGAAATCCTCAACCTATTAGTAGCACAGTTGTAGCAATTAAATCATTTATGGGAAAACAAGTAATTCAGAGTTGTGGATCTCTTCGCTCCTCCTTTTGAAAAAAAATGGTTTCCTCGATGGCTTACTACTGTGTCAACTACCTCAAAACGATGTGTATTTTAGTTCTTTCTGTGGATCAAAAATATTTAGCTGGAAGACATATTGTGTGGTTTTGACTTTCACACACATCAAATGTTACTCTTGATTTTAGGTTCACGAATCTCTTAAAATAAATTTTCTTCATCCTTTTCATGATACAGCAAGTATCTATCAGATAAATAATAATAATAAATAAATAAAATCAGTAATTCTCATTAATGGGTTGCCATGAATTCTCTGCTTTCTGTATCCATGAAAAATTTGTAGATTTCATCATCTTTTGTGTCCTCTCCATATGCAATCATCTAGTGATTTGGGCTCACCTTAAATGCTCTGATACTATAATATTCACGTTTTTTTCTTTTGTGTCCTCTCCATTTTCTTGCTGCTGCACTATATAGATTATGGCAACTGAGCAGAAGACAAGTGCAGGGGATATTCAATCCACCACATACACTCACTTAAAAAAATCTCGTTAATGACGGGAGCAGTATAAGGGTTAACTAAACCGTCCTTGACTTGTCAGGTTGAGTAAAAATAATTAAAATGGTAATTTAGAGTGTTCAAATAGTAATTTTTTCTATTTAGGTAGTTTTAAAATTGGACATTTAATTTAGAAGAGGTAATTAAGATTGCTGAAATTGTAGAACTATGGTAATAATAATTTTCATAAACAAATTTGATCAATTTTGATGAAACTTTAATTGAAAAAGCCAAACATTTTAGTTGTCCCTTTTTTTAATCCTATATGCTAATGACAAGATCTCAAGATAAAGTGTATTAAACCCAAAAGTTCGACCAACAATATTCAGCCTGCTGCAAGCTATTTAATGCTAAATAATATTCACAAATTTTTTTGTCTTTCTGAATTCTCGTATTTATTGACCTAGTACGGCAAAATTTGGAAACTTATTTTAACAATAACAGAAACTTTGACATTGTAAGCATTCTTTCACTTCACAAATAGTACGTGACGAATCCGGATTTCGAGTGGGCAAGAAGTTCGTATTTTCCAAAATTGCGCTCTCCTGGCAGGTAAAGTGTGTTTGTGAAAGATTTTTTTTTAACGTGTACGAAATATATAATTTGGGGAAATTTGCTGGCTACATTTTATTTTAATATAAAAATTTAATGTTACATAGTTATTATTAGTAGTATTTAATTGCACGTATATATTGTTTTTTTTTTTAACTTGTTTAAGGGGAAAGAACATCCCCAATATGGACCACTTGTATTTACATTTTTATATATATTTATTGTTTGAATTATATATATATAATTTATTTTGACATTAAAAAGAAAATGCAGAGAATATAGTGGACGACTTGTATTTACATTTTTATATATATTTGTTGTTTGAATTATATATATAATTTATTTTGATATTAAAAAAAAATACAGAGAATATAGAGGATTAAATTATGAAGAAAAGTTATATGAATTATTGTAATTTTTTTATTTTTTTTAAAATAAAATATAACATTTTAAATTCTATAAGTTTTTTATTTTATCATGTATTTTTAAAGAATATTGTGTTGCTTCTTTATATGATTTTATATGATAATGATGGAATTAGTTTTAAAAAAAAGTAAAAAAGGTTTTGGAAAGTGTTTTAACTAGAAAAGAGTAGTAAAAATGATAAGCCAATTCAAAATGAACAACAACTATAAGAGGAGCAATATTTTCAAGGAAATTGCTAAACATAATATGGAAGTGCATCTTGTAAACTTAACATGCATAATGACATTTTTTTAATAACGTGGCATATTTAATGCTTAATATGTACCAAGGAGATACACACATTTTCAAAGGTTTGGAAAATTAAATGTGGCATGGATCCCACCAATCTTGGCTTTGGGTTGTCATCGTAGTGGCCATGTATGCAATTGACTATTAGGTATGTTCTTCTTCATGTAGTTGATTAACTTGATGTTTATGTGGCATGTTTTTATTGGCTATAAGGATAATCAAGGTATTGTGCCATTTAGATGAAAAAAACCTTTAATCAAGGTGAGAGGTTTGACATAACCATTGACCAATCTAGCTCAAGGTTCATACTTTTGCTTTTTCTCTATTAAGAAAGCATCAAGCCATCAAGTTCATGTGGTGTCATGGATCCCACCAATCTTGGCTTTGGGTTGTCATCCTAATGGCAATTGACCATTAGGTACTCTTCTTCATGTAGTTGATTAACTTAATGTTTATGTGGCATGCTTTTATTGGCCATAAGGATAATCAAGGTATTGTGTCATTTAGATTAAAGAAACCTTTAATCAAGGTGAGAGGTTTGACATGAGGATTGACCAATCTAGCTCGAGGTTCATACTTTATCTTTTTCTCTATTAAGAAAGCATCAAGCCATCAAGTTCATGTGGTGTCATGGAAGTCTTGAGATATCATAATGATGATGTTGACCTAATAATTGATCCAAATAGCAAAATTTTGGATTTATTTTCAAATTGGGCTATTATAGTATCATGGAAAGTATATCTCTGAGATATATCAATAGGTTTGACTCAACAATTTAACCCAATGGGCCACTAATTCAAGATTATTTTAGTTGAATTATCATACCATTTGATGATATTTTATAAACCCAATGGCATTGACCTAATGAGTTTGAGCCAATATAACCCACACTTAAATTTAAGGACTTTAACACAATTAATCATTCACTTAACATATAGCAACGATCATCGATCATAACTGCAACACTAATTCTAATTGGCTTAATCAAACATCGATGGAAACCCTTTACAATTTCCAAGAGAGAGTCCACAACTCTTATTAGGCTTCTTCTTTTTACTACTTGATTGTGCTATCCATGTAGTGATGGAAGCCCAACTTTTCCTAGTGTATCACAATTTTTAGGGTTTAACAATTTTTAGGTTTTTTTAAAATTCCATCATTTGATTCACGAATTGGTCGACGTGATCGCCCATGACCAAGACTTAACAAAGAAGAAGGGATGTTTATAATATTTGATGAGATTATATTGAGGTGAGGAGGTGTCACCCAATGCATTTACGTTTCCAAAATTGCAGAGAATTTGGAAAATGTCATATATACATGGTATTGTTGTCTCTCTCATAGAACATTGAAAGTTTGAAAATTGGAGTATTTGTTACATGACACAAATATGAATAAAGTTTAGAAATATGTATAGGTTATCAGATTAAGCTTGAATCTTATGCCAAATCAAGAAGGAAGAAGTGCCTTTGTTGGGATAACCTATGCTTTGAAAGCAGTGTAAATGAACTTGTGCTGTGAAAGCAGTGGAAATGATCTGAACTATTATTAAGTCAGACCCCACAAACTGATTTGACCTTGGTCGATGGTTTCTTTGCCTCTTAAATAGGAGGATCTTCGAACTTCAACCACACCGTATTTTATCGATAAACGGAGGAAAGCGTGCCCCTTCCTATATTTGACAAATTTGTATTTTAAAATCGAGTTGTCTGAAACTTCTACGATTTCGCCGAGAGAAAATCGTTTTTTCAGACACGAATTTGTCAAAATCAGCGATAGAATTTTAGAATCTCAAATAACAATATTAATCCTGCATAATTTGGATGCCCTGGGGTTTTCCAGGGTGCTAAATTCATCTAGATGTTCAGAAAAACAATTTAATCAACACAAATCGCCGGATTTTTAGATTTCATATCGTCGGATTCCGACCAAGTTTTGGTCGGACTGGCGAAATCATCGAACTTTTAGATGGCTTCTTTTAAAATTAGATTAAAACTAGATTGAAATGGGATATACTTTGTTGTGGTATATAGGTATAGTTATGGAAGCAAATTAGTTTTTTGTCATTTATTTGTAAGAAGAAAGGTATTATGATTCTTCTAATGTTGTTCATATATCTGATTTATGTGTAGGGGAAATAAGATATTATAATCCAGAATAACTCATAAAACATTTCTCTCTCCTTCTTTTGGAAACCTTGTGGGATTGTCCCTGCTTCACCGAAATATATTTATGGAGTACAATTCAATTGCCAATCACAATAGCAACATAGGAATGTGACTTATGACCTCCTAACTCGAACCATGCTTTTGACGATTCCATAGATTTAACTAACCCTTTTGAGTATGATCATTATATTTAGCAAGTTGGAAATTAGTGAAGGCCATGTTTTTTTTTTATATATTAGCTTTGTAAAATTTCTTCAAACATGTAAGTCATTTAATGGAATTATTATGTCTCTCCTTCACACAAATTTCCTTTCTAAACTTGAGGCAAAGGGTAATTGTCAAGTTTCAATTTTGTAATTTTCAAGGACATGGGAACAAAGTACATTACAAAGATCCAATAGATTTAGATTTCACTGTCTCATTTGGAAATAAAGTATTTAAGGTCTTAGATGTATAGCATGTTGGCGATCCTTTAGATTTTGAGGACATAGCTCTATATTAGCTATATTTTTACCTTCACATGTGCCAAGTTCCATTCTTCTTTAGCATGAGAAATTTTGTATTTTCGTGAGGCTAAGTGCTCCCTTTTTCAACTATTTACGAAATTGTCTTATGATCTCATCATTTTTCAAAACTAAATTATTGCATAGTGGACAATTTGACAAGGAGGATTTGAAACATGAAACACAACCACCGAGTGACTACAAGTGTTAAACTAATGTGATAAGCACGGAAATATGATATAGTGACCATAAGCAAATCCACGAAGCAACGTAATTAATAATAATGCTAAATGCAAGTCACTCTAGCCCTAGGGTTAGGGATCACGTATTCCTCCAAGTTAAGGTCCAATGGGACTAGAATAGCCCAAGGTATATTACTTAGAGGTTATAGAGTTTATGTAGATCAAGTTTTCTCTTACCTTTTGAAGATATGGCCATCTTTTGTATAAATAGCATGGACTAACAAACTTAGTAGAAGAAGACCTATATAGTAAATTAATTTTAGATGAAATTTTACTAAGGCATTTGATGAGACATGTAGGTTCTTGGGTTGATGCATTTACCAATTATTAGGTTCTATATATGTTGTTCTGATGATGATATTATGTTGTTCTTGATGGATTATATTTAATGTTCCTCATGAATATATGGTCTATGTCTAAGAAGGTTCTTGCTACTTTGTGTTTTTTATGAGGTTATTGTAATAATGACAGGTTGAAGATAAGATTTAATTTCTAAATGATAATGTTATGTTCTCATGGTAGTATTTCTCATGTTCCACTTCCATTGGATTCATGTTACCTCATGATCATGATAATTATTTGCTATTGCATATAAATTAGTATTTAATGTTTTTTCATGTGACGAATGTGATTATTTTTCATACATTATGTTTTTGAGATAATATATCCAATAACAATGTTCACACTCTGCTTTGAGATCATTCATGCTATCCCTGTAATTATGTGATGTGCTTAGTTTTGCATGGACTTATTCCATAATAAATGAAGATTGAATAGCCACAATAACGTGTAGTTTTACATGCAAATTTATAATATTTAGGATGAATTAAATTAGGTTAGGCAGTGTTATGAAATTCAATCATAATGAGGATGTCATATTTGTGATGTGAGGCGGTTTTGGAAACCTGTATTTTTTTATTCTATGCAATAAATGCACTTAATTTGTTGATATGTCATGATCATGAAGTGATGCCGTTCTATATATAGAATTGTTCCATGATGCTTAGTGACTGATGATATGATTGTGAGTGGAAGTGTTAGAGGAATTCCACTCTGGGGCCTTCAAGGCCGAGTCATTCTAGAAACCACGATCTCATGGAAGCCCATTACCATGAGGGAGTATGGGCCGGGGATAAAATCACTCAACAATACCTTTCCAGCTACGATTTCAATGCCCGGTTGACCAAAATCTAGTGTGGCCGATGAGGCAACCAGAGGAAACCAAAATCCAGTGTGGCCGATGAGGTCTAATACCAGAATTCCATGGATTTAGGTACACTAGCCATAGAGGGAGGTATATGGAGAAGGAATTCCGATTCCTGGGGTTGGTTGCCTTGGAGGGAGTCAAGGCCACCCTTTTGATATGCCTAGTTGACCGAAATACGATGCAGCCGATGAGGTGATTAGATGTGACCAAAATTCGATGCAATCGATGAGGTCATAATAGAGACCAAAAGTAGACCAAAATCCAGCGTGGCCAATGAGGTCCGTAGATCGGTTTAGAAATTATGTTAATCGTGAATCTTTCGATGCTACTATCCACAGACATGTTACAGTAGAGGGCCCACGCCATGGCGAGCAAGACCACTCGGAGTGTTGGCGTGAAGGGTTATGGAGGTTTCTTAGGTGGTATGATTCTCAAGGAGAGGGTGAGTAAGGAATGAGAGAGTTTTGTGGGGGATGTGTTATTTCTTTCTATCTCTTTGAGTCCGTTTTAATTTATTATATACTTATTCTTAATGTTATGTCATGTTTGTTTTAAATGTATGATGAAGTTAATGCATAACTTGTATGAATGGTTGCATATTAGACCCTAGGTAATTAAACAAGAACATGTTGCAAATTAGGGCATTTGATTGTATTAGTGAAGAAGGAGAATTCTTGCATATTGGCCACACACATGAGTTTTTGTCTTCACAATAGTACTAGTTATGTATATAATATACTTATTGATTAAGTATTGTACTGTGTGTGATTCTACTCACTGTTGTGAACCTTTCTTTGTGGGGAGTATAACTTCGGGGCGAAGTTTCCTGAAGGAGGGAAGTATGTAACACCCCAAAATTTATTAATATTAGTTAAGTATTCTTAAACCTAGATTAGCCAATAAGGTAATATTAATAAAAGTAGATATTATTTAAAATAAAAAAATAAGAAAAAAGAGAAATTGTAATAAAGTTGAATTAACAAATAAATCTTACTTAAGTTAATTAAATGTGATTAGAAAAAAAGTAATGTGCATGAAGGCCATTTGGCACTCATGCATAAATTCACTGTAATTAAATTAAAATTTGAAAATTCTCCATAAAGAGGGTAGTTGGGGGATTGATGGGTCTTTTGGGGGGTTCTATATGCTCTTTGTTTTCAAGGGGGTGGTTTTGGGGTCATGGAATGGTTATAGGAGCTAGATGGAGGTTGAGGGTAGAATATGATTATGATTATGTCCGACTGACTTGATATTGCTAAGTGAGGGCTCGATGGCTCTCAATCTAGGACTGAGGGGTTTGGTTAGGAGGAAAGCGGTCCCCCACAAGTGGTTTCTAGTAGCTGCCACCATGATCCACCATGGGCTTGATGGATTCTTCAATATATCTGTAAGTTCGAATTCTTTCTCAAGTTATAGGTATGTTTTATATTTTAATTAGATTTATATTTTGGATTACTCATTATGTGAAAATGTGTATCCTTGCAAATATTTGAGAAATAAATTTTCTCGTATTTAATCAATTTTACTTAGTTTAACGCTATTATTTTACCGTGAAAAAGAACTCATTAATTAATGAGACTGTTTATTATTTTATTCCTTAATACACAATTTAGTTTTCTAATTATAGATTAGGATGGTATTAACATACTGGGCGATGCATATAATTAAACAAGCAAAATAGATGCAAAGCAGCTAGTCCATGATTTAGAATTATAGTTTTAAATAGAATATTAAATTTCAATCAAATTTATAAAAAAAAATTATTTAACAATAATAGATTTATAATTATTTAACATTATGAAAGTTAAAATGGTTTGACCATACATTCATTAATAAATAAGATATATATGATAATGGTAAACCTAGCATTATTATATATAATAATAATAAATATAATGTTATAATGTTATTTTATTAGGCAAATATTGATTACTTGGCTAGCTCGTATCATGAATCTTACTGAGTATATGATAAAAAATGGAGAAATGCTTAACCTATACTAAGGCTGTATGGTGAATAAGCTGGACTATCCATAGCAAACTCGTGAAGTGTACATACATATTCTAGTAGAACTAGGGAAAGAGTCAGCATGTGGTTTATTACTGAGTTATACTCCTTACTATTCAATAAGAGTTCCTGATTCATAGACGACTGGCTAAGTATCACGTGGCTACTTAATAATACCAGGCCATGTAATACTAGTGGTCACCTGCTTAATCTAACCACTCAAGTTAGTTAACATATGTCGAGGTTTAAACTTGCATAATAATATAAAGCTAAAGATAAAGCGTACCAATTTAGAAAAACTATTTAACTATTAATTTTGTTATTAGTTGCAAACCATTACAATGGTTGAAAAATAAATTAATTAATTAATTTAAAAAAACATGATAAAACCTATGTTAAAAAGAGTCACGTAGTTTGAATTTGAATGTAAATTTCAATTAAAACCTTACAAATAAGCAAGAAATACATAAACAAATTCCACTTTGAGGGACTTGGAATACTTTCCCACTTTCAATCAATAGTAAACTAGATATTGTTATAAGGTTGTTAGAGCTTTTGAAAGTTTTACATTTTTTTTTTCAAAAAATATATAAAAAGTTTTAGGTTATCTTTAAAAATAAAAGAAAAGAAAAAATGTCAATAAGTTGGTTGCATATAATAAATGACATCTTAGAAAGAAACATATTAGTAATTCACCATATTTGTGCCCCAAGTTAAGGTAGCCTCATTAATGTATAAGAAAAGTATGATTTATTCATACATCCTGGGCTGGTACTCACTTTAATATTAGGTGCCCCACACATACCGCAAGCATGGGACATGGGTAAAGCCGAGTGTGAATTGAACTCGTGACCTCTCTTTACAACATGTGACTTCATATCAAGCTAAACACCAATAAGCCACACCCATGTAGGCTTATCTATGAATTATGTTAATCATAAACTATTATTTTATATTACAAAATCTTTACGAAACAAACATCTTAAAAAGCATAATAATTATACCACTATCTTGTAAGATAATAAAATTCAAAATATATTATATTTTTAAAAGGAAATTTAAAAATGCAAAGTTGTTAATAAAATATTAGACGGCTTACCTATAATGGGAATCATCTACACTACTTTATTTTATTTTTTATTGTTGTATTTCTCTATAAAATAATAATTTGTTTTATGTGAAGAATGTATATTTATGATCACTCAAATTCATTATAAATGTAGTTGTCAATATTTTTTCTCATTAGTATTAATTCATAATAATAATTGTTTTTATTCCTAATTAAAAACTAGGTTATAATAAGTTTTATCTATCTTTCAAAAAAACAATTATGTATAAAATATAATTAATAATAACTTTAAATTGGAAAAAATGTTTTCTTAATTTTATTGTTATATATCAATTTTATTATATAATTATCAATTTCATTATATGATTTCGTTCTAACTGGATTTTTCGTAAATTATCAATTATAATGTGTCTCAGAAATTATCAATTTTACGCTTAATGCTTCAATGTTTTCGTTTATTTTTAAAGTTGTTGTCAAACGGTAGTATCTTTTTCCACGTGCAGGAGCTGGGTGGCTCGTAGCTACAGTAAGAAAGGCAGTACATATTAAATGTTATAGTATTGCTGTACAATGAATCCAGTACATACTAAATGTTTTGAACATTTTGAAAGCCACTTCATTAAATAAATGTTATAGCTCAACACCCAATATAACTTAGAAACCAGCAAAAAGTTATTAAATGTACTATTTATTATTATGTGTAAATTTGAGATTTCGTTTCTAAATAAAATATTTTTTTAAAATAATTGTTACTTTCAATCCTGAGTAATTTGTCAAATCAAATTTACAATCAATAAGAAAATAATATTTTATAATTTCAAAAATTGAAAATACATTTTATTATTTAAAAAAATTAAAATTAATAAGTATTTTTTGTATAACATTATAAAACTATTATTAAATTATTAAAATTAATCAAAAGTCAACTTAGTTTTGAGAATTAATCCATTGCTATAATCTTTGGCAGGGACTAATAATTAGCATTTGTCCTTGGAGGAGCAAAAGGAATGCCGATAGCAAAAACCAATTTTTTCCTTAGAACTTATGATTTTCACGGCGACCGTTTCGCAGATTTTGTGTGTTTTTCAACAATGAATGTTGTCTTTGGCGAGAGATTGGGCAAGGTAATTTTTCACTTGGACTATGTCGCAATTTTTAATCTATTCTTGGCAATGAGTGGTTTCGTTTTGTGCAATAGTCGCAGTAATTAAGGTAATGCAACCTAGCGTTGCGCATTAATGTGACTATTGTAATTAATGCGACCGTTGCGTTGACAATAAGTTAAACATGACAACTGATAGTGAACCAGTGATTTTATGGCGACTCCAGTGATTTTATTTATATTTGAATATAAAATAAATTACAAATACCAAAAAGTGAATACTCTATTTCAAATCAAAACAATGTAATTATTCTTCAATATACAATACATATTTTTAAATAATAAATTACAAATATCAAGAAAAATAAAATCTTTATTCAAAATGAAAATGAAAATCATATAAATATTTTTCAATATATAATATATAATTTTAAATTATTAATCTAAACTTTTAATTTTCAATATATAATATATAATTTTAAATGAAAATCATATAAATATTTTTCAATATATAATATATAATTTTAAATTATTAATCTAAACTTTTAATTTTCAATATATAATATATAATTTTAAATGCTCAACTAAAGTTTTAAATCACTGTGGGATACCTAATATCCAAATAAAAACCCATAAATGCTATGGGATAGTACTATGTTAATATATAATGTATATAAATATTATTGAGTAAAATAATATATATACTTTTTTTTTCAACAAGTGAGAATAATCGATGATCAATACGTTGCGATGACATCAAGTTAAAAACGGCGAACGATGGCGGGGCCTCGAATTAGTGGTGTTTTGGGAAGCATGAAGAATTAAATTACACATTGTTGAAATTAATGGGCTTTCACATCGAGCTTTGTGTCGAGTTAATGTTGATCCGCGGCAATTAAATTTCTCCGTTTCTATATGTATCGAACGGGTTTGTTGATTTTGCAACTTGCAGCCTGAAGTCCAGTGGCCATTCCAATGGAGTGCACAGTAGCGGCATTCCTTTCTACTAGTGACGGGTACGCATTGTTCTAGCGGCATTACTTTTGAAAATTGTGCTTTGAACTCATTAGTGAAACTCGTTTAAAGTTATTGCTGCAAAAAAACTCTTTTAACGTTATAAAAATCTTGGCGTATGTCAGAATAGATATTTGGTTTTGTAAATTGAATAGGTGTTTTACTGATTTGTGGAATAGCTTACACTGTGTGTATTTCAACCATTCGCATAGAATTTTGAACAGGTTGTGAAAATTTGTTTTTCGAGAATTGATATTTGAGAATTTGAATTTGTGCATGATAGTTTTATGGGCAAATTGGGGTGAACTTTGAAAAAAAACGCATTTTCAATAATCGTATTGGGGGATAAAATGAGTGTTTGAAAATTGCAAACATTATACGTATGAGTTATAGTTAAATATCGTTCGCTGGCTGCTGGTATGAGTTAATGCATTATTGACGCTGTTGCACCCATTCTTTCTCTGTTCCATTTTTCATTGTGTCTAATATTCTGCTGTGCCTAACCTTGCACTCTTTGAACCGTCCAATCAGAATGACCTGTATTGATAATTCTGAGACCCCTTTAAGAATTTTAAGGTCGCCATTGCAAAGCCAATTTGCTTTCTTTTAATTAAAAGAGACAATATGGTAGTTGCTATGATTATAATTTTAACAAATTCTTTCTTCCTTGGGGTAGAAGTATTATGGAGTATATTTTAGAGATGATTCTAACTTGTTTGTATGTATTATTTTATCACAATGTCAAAGCTGAAGCGACAGTGTGCATTTGCAGTTAGCATTAGAAAGTGCGTTGAAAAGTTATCAAATTAAGGCTGAAACCTGCGCTTGGTGCAGTGTTTAACTTTAAGTCTTCCGCTCTTTAGCGGATCTTGCGATTGTAAGTCTGCCACTGTGCATACTTTAACCCAAAAGTGATCAGATTAAGGCTGAAACCTGTGCTTGGCGCAGTTTCTAACTTGAAATTTTCCACTGTTTAGCGCATCTCCCAATTGTAAGTCTATCGTTGGCGCATGCTTTAACACAAAAGTGATCAGATTAAGGCTGAAACCTGCACTTGGCGCAGTTTCTAACTTTAAGTCTTCCGCTCTTTAGCGCATCTCCTGATTGTAAGTCTGCCACTGGCGCATGCTTTAACCTAAAAGTGATCAAATTAAGGCTGAAACCTGCGCTTGGCGCAGTTTCTAACTTTAAGTTTTCCGCTCTTTAGTGCATCTCCTGATTGTAAGTCTGCCGCTGGTGCATGCTTTAACCCAAAAGTGATCAGATTAAGGCTGAAATGTGCGCTTGGCGCAGTTTGTAACTTTAAGTTTTTCGCTCTTTAGCGCATCTCCCGATTGTAAGTCTGCCGTTGGCGCATGCTTTAACCCAAAAGTGATCAAATTAAGGCTGAAACCTGCGCTTGGCGCAGTTTCTAACTTTAAGTTTTCCTCTCTTTAGCGGATTTCCCGATTGTAAGTTTGCCGCTGGCGCATACTTTAACCATAACTTTCCCACCATTTGTTGGCCGCTGTCAGCAAAAATTACTCTTTTATTGAGCTTCGACGAAATTTCCTCTTAATCCTTTTTAAACGACTCCTTGGCGCGGATCGTGTTCAAGCGCATCATTTATGAATAACACCTACGCCAAAGGCGTAGGTCCTACCTTTAACCCTGCTGCCTTTGGAGATGTGCTTTGCCTTCCTAGATAAGTTAAGGTTGGCGCATTTCTCTCAGCAGAAATCGTAACGATAGAACTATTGTGATGACATGATAGGAATAAGATGAGCTTAAAGTAACACTAATTACGCTCAGAAGATTGTAACAAGAGAATAGCTCGACGCTGAACCACAAAAGTAATCCCAAAATGGTCGAAGACCCATATACTGATCCAATGTGGCAGAAGTAACAATATTTTCGCTATTCCTCCTTATACGAGTAGGTCAACAATATCTAGATGCCCTCTCTATAGAAAATAAACTCACCAGTGATAATTGAGCACTACTTATTATGCAGCAATGTCTGATTGACGAGTTGGAGCATAGGTGAGAAGAAATGCGTCTAGATTCACTGCTGTAACATTGACCTCTATTTGGCATTATGATAGAAGAAATTTAGAAAGATCACGCACTTTTCTCAAGCATGATGGTCCAGTTAATTCCAACTTTTGACTGGCAACAATAAAATGAAGCGCCCCAGATTCTGGTGTGTTTGGCTCACTAAGAAATGGTTGTTGGTTCGAAATATGTATATTCTGTGACGATGTTACCTCTATAATGGAACCTTGCATAAGAGCTATGAGAGCCATTGTGTTTGTCTATGAAGATTAACTGCATTACTAGTTATGATGTGCCCATGGGATCTTTATTAACCCAAAAGTGATCAAATTAAGGCTGAGACCTGCGCTTGGCGCAGTTTCTAACTTTAAGTTTTTTGCTCTTTAGCGGATCTCCCGATTGTAAGTGTGGCGCAGGCGCATACTTTAACCCAAAAGTGATGAAATTAAGGCTGAAACCTGTGCTTGGCGCAGTTTCTAATTTTAAGTTTTCTGCTCTTTAGCACATCTCCCAATTGTAAGTCTGAAGTTGGTGCATACTTTAACCATAACTTTCCCACCATTTGTTGCCGCTGTCAGCAAGAATTACTCTTTTATTGAGCCTCGACGAAATTTCCTCTTAAGCCTTTTTAAACGACTCCTTGGCACGAATCGCGTTCAAGCGCATCATTTAAGAATAACACCTGTGCCAAAGGCGTAGGTCCTACCTTTAACTCTACTGTCTTTGGAGATGCGCTTAAAGTAACACTAATTACGCTCAACGCTGAGAGGACAATAGCTCGATGTTGAACCACAAAAGTAATCCCAAAATGGTCGAAGACCCATATACTAATCCAATGTGGCAGAAGTAACAATATTTTCGCTATTCCTCCTCATACGAGTAGGTCAAGAATATCTAGATTCCCTCTCTATAGAAAATAAACCTACCAGTGATAACTGAGGACTACTTATTGTGCAACAGTGTCTGACTGATGAGTTCGAGCATAGGCGAGAAGAAATGCTTCTAGATTCACTGCTGTAACATTGACCTCTATTTGGAATTATGATAGAAGAAAGTTAGAAAGATCACGCACTTTTCTCAAGCATGATGGTCCAGTGAATTCCAACTTTTGACTGGGAACAATTAAACGAAGCGCGCCAGATTCTGGTGTGTTTGGCTCCCTAAGAAATGGTTGTTGGTTCGAAATATGTATATTCTGTGACGATGTTACCTCTATAATGGAACCTTGCAAAAGTAAATTAGGAATTAATAAGTTAATACATTATGTAAGGGCAATTTCCAAGAAGAGGAAGAAGAATTCACGAAAGGAACAGCAGAAAAGTAGGTAGTAGGCGGTTTACTGTGGCTGACTTTCAGCTTATAGATTAGGCAGAATATTTCAGTTTGAAAATGGTGTTATTCTCGGGGAAACTTCCACCAATGTAGCTTCTTGTTATCTTTTGAATAAAAGACAAGATTTAATGCCATTGATTTCCTGTAATGTCTTGTTCCTCTATAAATGCAGTTCCTAAAGTAGTGTCTTCTTCCTCTGGAAATGCAGTTCGTAAAGTAATGTCTTCTTTGTCTGTAAATGCAGTTCCTAAAAACATGGATAAGATAATATAAATGCATAAATCCCTTGATAATCTTGTTGAGCATGACCATTATATATTATGTGAATATGACTTGTTACTAAATTCGATGGGTTCTTTCATGGCTTACATATTGTTCATTTTAATGTAAGTAAATATCATTTGTTGGAGATTATATTGGGCCCAGTGGGCTATTCAAGAAGGGTTCTTCATTTATTGCAAAATATATTTTTTGGAAAATGTCATAATTTCTATTCATTAGAGAAAGCATTTCACAAAACCCAAAAAACTTCAAAAAATAGAGACGTATAAGCACTTTTAATTATGTTTCAAGAAAACAGGAAACTACAACTGCACTCAATTGTTCCAGAACTTAATATACTCACGCATAGACGTAAAATTGGAATCAGTGAAATTTGTAAATATCATTTCTTCATCTTGAAACCCAAGAAGACTTGTAGTTGATACAACACCCTTGCCTAAAATTTTGAAGATTTTTGGGGCCCCTCCTTTCAAAGCTTTTGTAGCAAGATTTTTTTCCTTTGTCTCTCGAGTTTATTACTTTCTCTAACTTTGATGGATAAAATCCTGCTTGTACCCTGGCCCATATTAGACTATTGATCTTAGTGGGTGCAGAATCCGAAGCAGGGCGGAAAGCTCTATTTAGGCTTTAGTGCAGAAATCTTCATTAGACTCGTGCAAGTTTGTGTGACTATTCAAGCGATGCTTGTTCATTGTCCTGATATCTTGTTTTTAGTTTTAGCATGGAATGGCATTGTTGAATTGAGCTTAAACTTGAAATAAGGATAATTATGATTTTTAGGACAACCTGTATATTGTGAAAATGTTATATTTTGGATCTGCCATATAGTGTTTCTAATGCTTGAAGAAGTTGCCTAACTAAAGTCTTGATTGACATTGCCTTGCTCACCACAAGCTTACCATGCATAGGAAGTCAACAAAGAAGAAGGCAGCGCAGAAAATAACCTCAGACTTAGAGGTTGAAATCCTATTAGATACTTCTCTGGTGGCGATGTTTACTGACACACAAGCTACCACTGGTGTGTCCCCTCGGAGCTTCGCCCCTGAATTTGAATGGGGTGATCTATACAGATTCATCATGGCTCAAGATAGTACAACAGCCTCCATAGAGGATGCTCTAGTGTATGGCAACATCAAAAGATCCTATTTGCATAAGGCCACAACTCATCCAGAACTGTTCCCGTGTTCCGAAATTATTGGATGGCTAATTCCTAACATCCGGGCCGACACGAGGCTCATGAATGACAAAAATGGGTTGAGCCTGGCATCTTTCGCTCCTGAGCATGTCACTGTTGCCTACAAATTGCCTTTACCCAAGGCTTTTTTAGACGATGATTGGATAGCAAAACATCTAATGGACCCATTAGAATCTGCTCATAAGATGACGATAAATGACAAGCATATTAGGAGGAGGCAGAACAATGAATATGAAAGCAACCTCCTAAAGACCCCTTATAAACTCATCGTCCTGATGTTGAGTCGGATCTTCGGCATGCCTAATGGCAATGTGTTTAAGATCGGATTGGTGTCGGTAATGTTTCATATAGCCACGAAAGGAACCATCTTCAACTGGGCTGAAATAATTTCAAATAGCTTGGCCTCACAGGTAACAGCAGCCCAAGGAGGACTAACCCAAAAGAAGGCAGATTTCTTCATGTCTTCATACCTGATTGACTGCTTGTTAAGCAAGCATACGTTCCCGGACTTGGGTTGTTCATGGAAGCCAAATGAAACATCTCTCTTCATGGCTTATCAGTGTACATGGGCAAGTAGATACGCAAACCACTACAATATGGTTTGCGAGAGGCTTATCATGCCATTGTACCAGGTTATTTTCGTACAAGAACCAGATTGTATGTTGGATAATGCAATGCTTATCATTGAACAATTCGGGGACTATTATCACAGTTCAGAAGGGACATACATTAGGATGAGTGGAGGAACTCATGAGCCATTTATGCTCCCTCGGTATGTTACAGATTTTGTAATTCACAAGGAGGCTGTGAGACAACTCTTCGGCACCGGCACAATAAGACAGTTCTTAACAGACCGGAGGAAGGCCATGTATCCTCCCATGCCATTTACCATTGGAGCTTATAGCCTCCTGAGAGCAAGAGACGGGGAAAATTACGCCAAAGGCTTAGAAGTTTTCCATTTTGGCTCGGTCCCTTTCAGAAGGCATGACCCCAAAGGTGTGGTAAGCCAGCATTGTCTTGACCTCAAGATCTCCTTTGAATATGCTCATGCTGTAGATCAAGACGAGGAATTCTTTAGAAGTGCCCACAACCTAACTGAGATAGGAAAGCATTACAATAAGAAAGTTGTGAAAGATCTGAGCCCCAAACCTATCGGTTTGATCCAAAGAAAGCGGGAGGCATCAGCCTCATAATCAGGGGGATCCATCAGAATTGGAGCAGGATAGAGTGCTCCAAGAGCAAACCCTCAAGTTGAAGTAGGACAAAGTGGTCAAAGAGAAAGCTCTCAAGCAGCAGAAAGACCAAGAAGAAGCAATAAATCAAGGTGAGCTAGCTGCCAAGCTTCAACAAGAGGAGATTGCGAGGAAGCAGCAGGAGAAAGCCTCTAAGTTGAAATGGCAGGAAGAGGCTGCCAGGATCCAGAAGGAAGAAGAAGATCGGGTATCCCAAGAGCAAGATGGAAAGCAGCAGCATGAGCAAGAAGAGAGGCCCCTGAATGAAGAAGCAGATGGATTACAGACACAACAAGAAGAGTCAGCAGGAGAGAAGGAGAAAGAACAGACAGAGAAGTCTCCTGAGCTGGAGCCATCCACTCCGACAGATATGGAGGTGGATCCACCATTGATATACACTCCAGGGGGAACTCAGGAAGAACGTGCCTATTCAAGGAGGTTAGTGCTGACCCCATATAACCCTAGGAAGCAGCGCAAAGTAGCAGACCTAGATACTGTATATTTCAATGAGCGGAAAAGGGCCATCATTGATAGGAGGGTAAAGAAAATGGAAGGCAGAACAAACAATAAGGAAACCAAGGAGGACGAATGTGAATTGTGGATAACAGAGAAAACATTGGTCCAAGGGACTGATGTCGACCCCACATTCCAAGCCCAATGCACTATAGCATCAGCTGAGGCAACTAGAGCCAATATTGATTTTTTGAAAGGTGAGATAAAGCATTACAAGGAACAATGCTTTAAGATCAGAGATGATAGAAAGAGGGAGGTGTTAGAAGCAAGCAAATTGAAAGAGAAATACAATGAGTTATCAGGAGAGCATCTAATGCTAAATTCTGGAGTTCTCCAACTTGAGAATGAGAAGAACTCCTTAGAAATGTAGTTGGCTATCTCTGAAGATGAATTAAAGAATCTGAAAGCTCGAATAACAGAATTGAAGGAACTCGAAGCAAGCAGGGCTCAGCAAATTCAGCTTCACCAGCATGAGTATGAAGGGCTGATTCAAGAAAAGGAACAATTGGGAAAACAGCTAAAAGAGGCAATGAAAGATCAACAAAATTTGTCCACATTTCGCGAACAAGTAGGTGATATGCGGATTAAAATTCACCAGCTGCTAGTACTGATCTCAGAAGAGATTTGGAGCATTAATGAAATGATTAAGAAAATGACAACAATTGAGGGCGCAACCCTAAGATCTCGAGAAAAGTTTGCAAATCATGTAGAGGAGCTGAAACGAAAATCTGAGTGGAAAAAGGGAAAATCTCAACTCCCTTCACACTTGCGCGCCGCTATAGGGCGATGAATTGGACGTGGGTATAGGGATTCTTGAATTCACCAAAGATTGCGGTACCAGGCTAAGTTTGGAAATCAGGAAGATGGTCCGCAAGTGTTGTTCATTCTACTCCACACTCAGGGAATCACATAGCAAGTGCCATCTAATTCTTCCTGCCTCCATTTATGATTTCCCAAAGGAAGAAGATCAATTGTTCGAGCTACAGTGTGAGCTGGATGAAAGCTTAGCTTCCATCAAGAAGATTGAAGCATTGACGCAAGATGAATTTCAACATTTTATTTTCCTGCCTCCAGTACATATTCACTTCTTAGAAGTGATGGCTAAAGAGGCCACAAAGGGAAAAGCGCTGATCAAATTGGACCTACGCAAACATGAAATAGCGTCGAAGGAAACAGTATCTTCTCGCAACAAGCTTATCATAAAAGATATCAACCAATGGACCACATATATTCAAAGTATAGATGGCCCGGTAATTTCAAGCGAGCCAGTTGGTGGAGGAGAGTCTTCAAGTCAACAGGCAGAAGCCCAAGCAAAATAGATAGACCATTCTTATTGTTGTTTTAATTAAACGGAGAAGCTGAAATTGTACCTTTTGTATAAATGCTTTGAAAGGACAACTGGATCCTATTTTTTGTCCTATATGTAAAGTCTTCCACGTATTCCTAGGTTCATGTAAGGATACAATGAAATCCAAAGAAGGAGGTTTTAGAATTAGGGTACACTTGTCAGCCCAAGGGGCGATTTGAAAAGCTACAAATAGAAGATTAGAAGTAAGAGTAAAGGACTTTTAGAGGGGAAAGGGTATTTTTGAAGCTTGTACGAACTATTTTGCACTTGGTCCAAGAAAGTGAACTTTGCCTATTAATAGCTTGGAGAGTACGTCTTTTGCCTAAAATGAGTGTTGGATGTTTGCTGGATTATTCTTGTGGCGTTCATATCTTGCAGTGATATCTTTCTTTGATGTTTAGAAATATTTCTGTGTGTTGAATGAGCTTACTATTTTTTTTTGTGCAATGATGTTTCTCCTAACATGAGTAATAGAATGTATTAATGTGAATTAAAGCTATCTTTAATATCTTTAACCTTTTGATGAAAATGATTCTTTATGAATTAAATGGCTATGCATGTAATCTTTAGAGGTGTTCATGATGTTGTTGAGTACATGGTTCAAAGATGTATACGATCTAAATGCTAAGTTTGACAGTGTGATTAATAATTCATAATGTAAATATGACTGTTGATTATATATAAATATAAGGCAGTGTCATTGCAAAAAAAAATCCATTTGGTATTATGGGTCTTATGTTCATGATGTTGTTGAGTATATGTTTCAAAGACGCATATGATCCCAATGTTGAGTTTGACAATGTGGTTCTTAATTCAGAATGTAAATTTGCCTATTGATTATATATAAATATAAGGCAATGTCATTGTACAAAAAGAATCCAAGTGACTTGTAAGCGCATTAAATTTAGAGATATTGATTACTTCAAGTGTAACATTAAAATAGACTTTGCCATAAAATATCTAATTATAATTAGTTGAATATATACTATATGTAGACATTGAATGAATATAGATCAACTTTGGATTTGTTGTTTGTTGTAATGTTTTTGAACATGGTCTGATGTTAAGGAATTTGTGTTTCAAGGAAGATAATTTCGCATATCAACTTAGAAAGTAAAAAACATGGCTTTTCAGAAGGCATGATATGCTTCGAATTGCTTTCCATAACTATGGTTGAAGGCAACGATCTTATAGATCAATAAATGTGGATAGCTACTGTATCTATTGTCTTTTATTGATTTCCATTCCTATGACTAGAAATATTTCATATAACTTGACTGGAACCTTGTACATTTGAAATAGGAAATACATAAATAAATGCTAGTAATAGCACATAGAACATAAAGAAATAAGGATATAAACCATCATCTATGCCATGATTTAGTATATTTTTGCAAAGGAAATGTATCCAAAATTGGTTTTGATTTTAAATCTTAGAGAAATGAGTTGAGAATACTTTGTCAACACATGATAATAAAAAGATCAATATATAAATTTGCAAATGGTGTATAGATTTTTCTTTTCTTTTCTTGTATTGTGAAATATTCAATGATAGTACGAATAGGAATACAAGCTTTCAAAATGTGCAATCCATTTTTCAAAAAGGAGAATGTAGGACAAAGTAGAGCTGCTAAGGAGTATGAAGCTTATGTAGTATGTGGATACAAAGACTTTGAAGAAAGCAAGGTCTTTTCTTGTATTCTACGTTGAACATAAGGACTATCTTTCATTTGAGAATACCTACAAAAGGAAAAAGGTGGAGCTATGTGAAGGCCTGACAAAGATTTAACTCTTGATATTGCAGTGAATGTAAGTCCTTGTCGGTCAACATTGCCAATATCTATAGTTGCATTTTGCAAAGTCATCCCTTGTGCTTTATGGATTGTTAAACCCCATGCCATTCGAAGTGGTACTTGCCTCTGTGTACCCCTTGTGATAGCAGAGATGGGGACATATGTTGGATGGGAAGGATCCCATGGGGATCTTTGTAGTGGATAAAGTCAATTACAACATAAGATGGCAAAGCAGGTGGTTGATCATTGGAGTTGTAGACAATTGCAATAACTTTCCCAAGTGAGCCGTTTACAAGACCTACGGAGACACACAAGTTGGCTATCAACATGACTTGTTGACCAATTGCTAGTAGAAACTTCACTAGAAGTTGTTCATCATCTACTGAGCTTTGCACATGTTGTTTCTTTTGCTCTGCAAAGCAATGTGCAATTGGCATGTTAAGGTGTTTTAGCATTTGCTTGTTGTGCAATTCAACAGAGCTATTAGTTGCATACAAATGAGTGCAATTGTCAAATGTATCATTTTCTTCGGGTGAAAGGCACGAGGTTGTCCTTGACATGAGGAGCATCTAGTCTTCAAGAGTCGGTGTTCCATTGCGCAGATTATGCAACAGTTGACCAAAGGAAACCTGAGAAGGGCTATTGCCTTGTTGCTGAAATATGGTTGAGAGAGTGACAAAAGTGTCAAATGTGCGCTAAAGAGCATTCCCTCGAGATGTGCCAACATACATGGGGATGTCTTTCACTGGGGGTAGTTGTCCAAAATAACCAAGAAAAATGATGGAGCATCCACCAAATGGGCTTGTTCATTGAGAAGGAAAGGCTTGACGTAAGCGGTCATCCATTTGGAATAACATTTTTGGGCCAACAAAGCTCATTTCATCAATGATGATGTATCGGATATGGCAAAATTGTTCTTGGAAGGTTGAAAGGGATTGACCTTCAAGTGGGTGCATATCAATAATGGGTATTCGAAGGGAAGAATGTATTGTTAGTGCATTTATGTTAAACGCTGCAATACCAATCGGAGCAAGTAGGAGCAAGGGAGAAGGGTCATCACCAGAGGCATGTTGGAGTGTGGATCTAAGGCAAGAAATTAAGAAATATTTTCCTGTTTTGGCGGTGCCTTGAATGACCATTTTGAGGGGGGGGGGGCTTGTAAGATTTGTGGAGTGTGTAAGGATAAGGTCAAAGGCGATGCGTTGTGTGGGAGATGACAAGGTAGGAGAACATGAAGATGAAAAGGTGTCTTGCTGTACTATGTAGGATGATCGCATGAGGTCAATGAATGATATGGCTGTTGCATGTATTTGTGGAGGGATATCGTTTTCGCTCCAATTGTGCTCTTTATCAAAGTAACGATGGCCAAGCATCTCAAGGTTGTCAATGTAGAGGTTGTTTCCAGGGTGGAGTTGAGAAAGGAGTTCCCACTCATCCATAGTAGGGGGTAAAGGAATCTAGTTGGAAGTAGAAGCAGAGTCATCAGAGGGAGGTGTACTGGGGGCTTCTGGCATACGGTCAACATGCCATGGAATGTATGTGTCTTTAATGCGAAGCCAACTAGAAGTTATTTCCAAATCTGTGGATCCAATGTCATCATGGAGGTTGCAAAAAGGTTTGTATAGCAGAAGCTCACTCCAACAAAAGGAAACAAATGAATTTGCAGTAAAGGGTGGAATGGAAGTGAAGCGAGGAAAGACACGCACAATTTTGGAAGGGGATATTCGTTTCCATTGGGAGTGCTTTCTATGACATGAGTATGAACAAGAGTGTGCAGCTTCAAGAAGACTAAGATGTTCGAGGCTAGGGGGGCGTTGCATGTATGCAACAATGAAGGACGGTGTTGGTGGGGTGTCAGGTGAGTCATTACAAACTCGTCGAAAAACACTTTGGCTAACATTCAAGGATACAAAGGAACGACTGCATATACAGAGAGGGAGCTTTTGCATCATGTGGCATGTCTCTTGTGCACCAATATCCCGATCTGCAACTGTTGATGACAAGAAGCATCTTTTCATTAAGGCTTTCACAGGTTGCAGTTATCTTCAAGGGGGATTGGATACCTGTGTATAGTTTAAGTTCTCGACGCGTTTCGGACTGCATAGTTGAGTCCATCTTCAGGAGAAAACATATCTCAATTAAAAGCTGCACGAATTTTTACATTATTTATATTGCTGTGTTATGATCTTCAGTTTAAATTTTGAGAGCCAACTTTAATTCATTAATGTGTCAATGTACAAATACATTTTATTAATTAAATGTATCGAAGTAAATACTCATTGATAATTAATGTATATATGTAAATTATCTTTTTAATTTTTATTTTTAATCCTAATTTTAATTAAATGTTACGTTTTGTTGTGTTGCAAAATAACAATTTAATTATGTTCATAATATTAAACTATACTCAATAAATAATTAAAAGTTTGTTAATATTATTTTTTTAAAATGTTACCCTCTATCCTATACTTTAATTATGCTATTAGAATCTTATAGTTTAATAGTTAAATGTTGTATTATTGACCATAAGTTATCGTTTATGAAATAATATTTATTATAATTTTAATTTGTTTACAATCTTATAGTATTAAGTTTATAGTAAAGAAATTTTAAAGAATTTTTTTTTTTTTTAAGAAATTTTTAATTTTTAAAATTTTTTCAAATTTTTAAAATTTTTAAAGATTTCTTAAACTTAAAATTAAATTTTTAATCTAAATTTTAGAACTTTTTAATTTTTAATTTTTATTTTCATTTAATGTTTTGTAGGGAGTGAATGATCGGTTTCCATGAGTCACAAAGGGTAAGGCCATCATCCCTATTGAAGTTTCTTGGGTGTTTCTCAATCTCAATTGCTTCACGTATGCGTCTCTTGTTGTAATTCTCCTCAATTTCTAAGACTCTTGCTTATTCAATGCATACATGGTGGTTAGTCTTTGATGAGTGCTCAGCTATTGCTGATTTCTTAATTCTTCCATGAGTAACATCAGCACAATGCTCCTTTAACCTTGTCTGAATTGAGCGTCCCGTCTCACCTATGTATACGTCTTCACATGAGCATGGAAACGAATAAACACCTTTTCTTAGTTTTGGGTTGATGGGGTCTTTTGCTTTGTCTAGCAAATTTCTTAGGGAGTTAGGAGGGCAAAATATTGTCTTGATTTTCTTCTTCTTCAAAACTTTGGCAATTTTATCAGTTGTACCATGGATATATGGGAGAAAAGTTCTTCCTAGGTCTTCTTGTTCATTGTTACGATTTTTAGTTTCCATACTTCTTGCCCTTCTGAAAGCTTTGTTGATATCTTTTCTATCATAACCATTGTTTTGGAGGGTTATCTCAAGGTGTTTCAATTCCTCATCAAGGTGTTCTTTATCGGAGATTCTGACAGCTCGTGTGGCGAGTGTGTGTAATATTCCTAGTTTTTGTGAAGGGTGATGGTGTGAGTTGGCATGTAAGTAAGTGTCTGTATGTGTTTTCTTATGATACACCTAGTGGGCTAAGGAACCGTCTTCTTTCTTAGTGATTAGAACATCAATAAAAGGAAGGGAGTTGTTTTCCTGGATTTCCATGGTAAATTTTATGTGTTGAGATTGATTGTTCATGTGCCTAAGGAAGTCATCTAATTTCTCCCTGCCATGTGGCCAAAAGAAATTGGTATCATCCACAAATCGTTTCCATTCTTTTGGTTTAAGCGGGTAAGAATCTAAGGCTTTTTTCTCAAAGTGTTCCATGTACAGGTTGGCTATCACTGGTGAAAGGGGGGAACCCATTGCGACGCCATTGGTTTGCTCGTATATTTTTCCACGAAAGGTAAAATAGGTAGATTTTAAACAACTTCTTACTAGGTTGGTTATATCTTTACTAGTTATCTCCTCCACCACCTTGATTGCTTCTTCCAGAGGGATTTTTGTGTAGAGTTGGGTTACATCAAAACTTACAAGCATATCATTATCATCAACTTTGAGGTCCCTAATGTTTTCTACAAAATGTGTTGAATCTTTAATGTATGAAAATGTGTGGCCAACCAATGGTTTTAGGGTTTTTATTAGGTATTTGGCTAGATTATACATTGGTGACCCAATGGTGTTCACAATTGGTCTTAGTGGTACACCATCTTTATGAATCTTAGGGAGTCCATAAATTCTTGGGATGATAGGGTCTTTCGGGGCTAGTCTCTTTTTTAGGTTATTATCTAATGACGACTCATTTATGGCTTTTTTAATCTCCCTAATGATCTTGTTACTTGGGTCTTTCGTCAGTTTTTTATAGCATCCTGTTATTGTGAGATGTTCATTCATCTTAGCTTCATAATCAACGGTGTTCATTACTACGGTTGCATTTCCTTTGTCCGCCTTCATGATCATAATTTCCTTGTTAGCTTTTAAGTGTTTAATGGCTGCTATCTCCTTCTTGGTCAAATTGTTTTTCGGTGGTTTTGCTTTTCTTAAAATCACTGCACAGTCCTGCCTTATTTCCTCTGCGGTGTCTTTAGGAAGTGTCATTACCGAATCTTCAATGGCACAAATGATTTCTTCAATCGGAATTTTGTTGGGTGCAACTGAGAAGCTTAAACCTTTCCCTAAAACGTTCAATGCATCATTATTCAATTGTTGGTTTGATAAATTAACTATGCTAATCTTCTTTCTTCTGTTTAGTTCGTATGGATGTTGTTCAACCTCGTCTGGTTTATTAACAATCAAGTTATTTAGGGTTTGTGACTGATCAATAGCATTGTTAACATCGAAATGGTTGCGTCTTTGTTCTGAGATGTTATTAGTGTCATTGTTTACGTTGTTGCCTTCTAGGTTACTTATCTCTCTATCACCCAGCCCTCCAATCTGTACGCTGCTAGCGTTGTTCTCTGTCCATTCTGTAATGTTAATACTTCCCAAGCTCATGTTTCCAGCGTTACCTTCATTATCTGCAGTCTCCATACCCACGATATTATCAACTCTCGATGGTCTCTTACCACTGTTATCAACATTACCAACGTGACCTGCGCTGTCTGCAATCTCCATACCCATGATATTATCAACACACGATGGCCTTTCACAATTGTTATCAGCGTTACCAATGTGACCTGCGTTCTCAATTTCTACGATATCATCAGCACGGGATGGTCTTTTTTGTCCTTCAAGTATTTTGAACTTTCTCTGGTGTGTTATCTTCATGCTTTCAGCAGTACGATTGGCTCTCATAACCAGGCAGGAGTGAAACCGGGTCCAGATGTGCTCATTAATTATAGCAGACAATGTTAAGTGGAGGCGCAGGCAGTCTTCTGATAATTCGTTGAGGTGTTTCCTTACCTTCTTTATCTCCTTTCTTACTAGATCCATGCTGGCACGTTCAAAAATTGCTTTATTATTTTTCATAAGGTTGTGTTTAATTCTGGCGAATTTAGGTATGACCTTACTGTCTCTACATCTTTTTAAAAACGTTAGTCGTGCAGTTTCTTTCGAAATATTAATCCTCTTCTTCTCCAGTTGTTGAAGTTCACCCAGCGTTTCCCTTCCATGTAGGGATCTGATGGTTTCATTAAGGCTTTTACAGGTTGCAGTTATCTTCAAGGGGGATTGGATCACCAAGAATTTATGGACTCCCTAAGATTCATAAAGATGTTGTACCACTAAGACCAATTGTGAACACCATTGGGTCACCAACGTATAATCTAGCCAAATACCTAGCAAAAACCCTAAAACCATTGGTTGACCACACATTTTCATACATTAAAGATTCAACACATTTTGTAGAAAACATTAGGGACCTCAAAGTTGATGATAATGATATGCTTGTAAGTTTTGATGTAACCCAACTCTACACAAAAATCCCTCTGGAAGAAGCAATCAAGGTGGTGGAGGAGATAACTAGTAAAGATATAACCAACCTAGTAAGAAGTTGTTTAAAATCTACCTATTTTACCTTTCGTGGAGAAATATATGAGCAAACCAGTGGCGTCGCAATGGGTTCCCCCCTTTCACCAGTGATAGCCAACCTGTACATGGAACACTTTGAGAAAAAAGCCTTATATTCTTACCCGCTTAAACCAAAAGAATGGAAACGATTTGTGGATGATACCAATTTCTTTTGGCCACATGGCTGAGAAATTAGATGACTTCCTTAGGCACATGAACAATCAATCTCAACACATAAAATTTACCATGGAAATCCAGGAAAACAACTCCCTTCCTTTTCTTGATGTTCTGATCACTAAGAAAGAAGACGGTTCCTTAGCCCACCAGGTGTATCGTAAGAAAACACATACAGACACTTACTTACATGCCAACTCACACCATCACCCTTCACAAAAACTAGGAATATTACACACACTCACCACACGAGCTGTCAGAATCTCCGATAAAGAACACCTTGAGATAACCCTCCAAAACAATGGTTATGATAGAAAAGATATCAACAAAGCTTTCAGAAGGGCAAGAAGTATGGAAACTAAAAATCGTAACAATGAACAAGAAGACCTAGGAAGAACTTTTCTCCCATATATCCATGGTACAACTGATAAAATTGCCAAAGTTTTGAAGAAGAAGAAAATCAAGACAATATTTTGCCCTCCTAACTCCCTAAGAAATTTGCTAGACAAAGCAAAAGACCCCATCAACCCAAAACTAAGAAAAGGTGTTTATTCGTTTCCATGCTCATGTGAAGACGTATACATAGGTGAGACGGGACGCTCAATTCAGACAAGGTTAAAGGAGCATTGTGCTGATGTTACTCATGGAAGAATTAAGAAATCAGTAGTAGCTGAGCACTCATCAAAGACTAACCACCATGTATGCATTGAAGAAGCAAGAGTCTTAGCAATTGAGGAGAATTACAACAAGAGACGCATACGTGAAGCAATTGAGATTGAGAAACACCCAAGAAACTTCAATAGGGATGATGGCCTTACCCTTTGTGACTCATGGAAACCGATCATTCACTCCCTACAAAACATTAAATGAAAATAAAAATTAAAAATTAAAAAGTTTTAAAATTTAGATTAAAAATTTAATTTTAAGTTTAAGAAATCTTTAAAAATTTTAAAAATTTGAAAAAATTTGAAAAATTAAAAATTTCTTAAAATTTTTTTTTTCTTAAAAATTTCTTTACTATAAACTTAATACTATAAGATTGTAAACAAATTAAAATTATAATAAATATTATTTCATAAACGATAACTTATGGTCAATAATACAACATTTAACTATTAAACTATAAGATTCTAATAGCATAATCAAAGTATAGGATAGAGGGTAACATTTTTAAAAAATAATATTAACAAACTTTTAATTATTTATTGAGTATAGTTTAATATTATGAACATAATTAAATTGTTATTTTGCAACACAACAAAACGTAACATTTAATTAAAATTAGGATTAAAAATAAAAATTAAAAAGATAATTTACATATATACATTAATTATCAATGAGTATTTACTTCGATACATTTAATTAATAAAATGTATTTGTACATTGACACATTAATGAATTAAAGTCGGCTCTCAAAATTTAAACTGAAGATCATAACACAGCAATATAAATAATGTAAAAATTCGTGCAGCTTTTAATTGAGATATGTTTTCTCCTGAAGATGGACTCAACTATGCAGTCCGAAACGCGTCGAGAACTTAAACTATACACAGGTATCCAATCCCCCTTGAAGATAAGAAGCATCTTATTGGTTGAAGGATGGGGGCATCCTGTGGGGTTGCATGTGCAAGTCGAGTAAGAAGTGCATGGTAGCTTTCTGATTTGCTCTTTGCCTTTGCTGCATATTTTGAAATATACTTAAGTACATCGTGTCTAGAGAGAACAGGTTGGCAGTCAACACTAGCTCGCCAAATTGACAGCATGGTAGGGTTGTGGATATTTAGCAAGGCATCGTTCCTTGCAGGGTTGTATGTTTTCCGAACATTTGCATCAATGAATAAGGAAGACGTAGGTTGTAGATCAAAGGGAAAGTTGTAATGGCATTGAAGAGATGATCCTTTTTTGCGAAGGCAAGAAGATTAACATTTTGTGTGCCTTTGGACATAATTAACAAGGTTTTCATAGTCATCTAATTGATTGGTTGCAAGTATGGAATTTGATCCTATGGTGCATGGATCATTGCCAACAAGTGCTTGGAAGGATGGTGTGTGGGAATGGTTGACTCGAGGATTCCATGTTGTAACAAACTTGTCAAAGTATTGTTTTTCATCTTGAATCTTGGTGGAATCTGCCCAATCTAATGTGTTCATATTGGGTGCATTTTCCAACCATAAAAAGCCATGTATATGCACGGATCCCCTATGTTGCCATTCATACCTACATAGAAAGTAAAAATATTAGGAATAAACAATAGAGGTTGTAAATACATTTAAATTTGATAGTAATATGATATGTTACCAACCTGCACCAGTAGTCTTTTGTAGAAAGCCCTTTCTAAAGAACCTCTTCCAGGAATATTTTAAATCTATTTTCCATATATTGAGATGCAATGTGTGGGTTACTGATAAGGTTTCGAATTCTCCATTGGTGTTGTTGATTTGGAATGCTTAGAGCTTATCTATGCATTAAACAATGCAAATCTGGCCACTTTGTGTCAACTGCGCTAAGTGTGAAGAAGAATGTTGGTGTCCCATGTTGGATGATCATATCAGTTAGTTCACCTCTGCTTTTTTTCTAGTAGGACCGTGTTCCACGTAGGTTGGACCCAAATCGCATGACTTGTTCAACAATTTTCGCATTGGGAAAGTCTTGTAATTATTGTAGAAGTTCTGAGACTGTTGGAGGCAATGTATCTTCAATGTTCTGCTTAACAAAGACGGAAGCAGTAGAATGGTTGCGGTGGCACATCATGAGGTTATATATATAATAACGAAAATGAGGATGTTGGCGAAATCTATTGTCGTGATATCGAAGGAGATGCAAAGCATAATTGTTGAAACCAACTTCTTGAATGTGTGGCTGTTCAAGCATTGCAACTCCAGTGGGAAAAAAGGTTGGGAAGGCCATTGAGAGAAGGCCTATTGTGTTGTACTCATTGATAGGGGAAACATCTATTGGGGGCCAGTCAATGCAAGTTGGATTTGGTGCATTGTTTGTTTGCAAAAAGCATTTGATTTCATCAACCTCAGTTCTACAATTTGTTTGTGTTGATATAAAGGAGGAGGATTGTTCTGAATGGGTTTCAAGGAAGTTGGGTGATTGAATGGTAGCATTTAAGACATGGTTCACAATGGGGGTTTCTTCTGCTCTAACATGACAAAGAAGGGAGGAAACATCGGTTGGTTCAAGAGGCAAAGAAGATAATGCAATTGAGTTAACATGAACATCTTTGTAATAGGGGTCATTTGAAATCTTGTACTGGAGAGCAGCTAAAACATGTCAGTGGCTAACAAAGAATTCATAAGGCTTATTTGTACAATTGGATTTTTGAACAATAAGGATGTCAATGTCTGAGAGTAGGCGAGGGAGAGAAGTGGCAATGGTATTAATTTTTTGTGGGAAGCTAATAGTGTGGCCAGAATATGTATATTGCCCCCCACGAGCATGAGTGACTTGTAAAATTGGGTTGACACATGAAATGAGCATTTCCTCAACTTGAGTAAGGGCTGCTAGCACAGATGGTTGAGTCCCAGGATCCATGTTGTTTGCAACTGAATAGCGGTGGCCATTTTTTTTTGAAATACATCGAGAACACGCAAATGCAACATAAAAGTGCTTTGTTTTGATTCCAGGATAAGACTCCATGCATATAGAGCAAATATTAATGGGAGATAGTTTGTCTAGTCTTGTACGAAAATATTTTTGGATAGTAGCTAGGTGAATGTTTGTTGCATCGGGTTTTGTGGATGCAAATGGAGCGGAGGCTGGTAGGGAATGTTGGGTAGCAGCAAGTGGAGAAGGGATAGCAATAATTTGGTGAGCAACTCTATATTGAAGGCGTTGGCGCTTGTTGTTTTTTGTTTTGTTTTCTGCATATAGAACTCTTCTGCATGCATTGATTTGATCATTGTCCTCATTAGCTGACATGGCTACAATTTTTGTTTATGTGGTTATGAACTTTACAGTGCTTTGCTGAAAGAGAAACATAGTATATATGCAATCATTGAAAGAGTAAAAACGTACATTGTAAAAGATGAATGCATCATGTATAAATTATGTTAAGTTGCTGAAAAAAAGAAATATAATTGTTCCTAAAAAATGTTTATAAAGAGAAGAAGTATATCGTTGACAAATCAATCTTAATTCCAAGTATAAATTGGAAAGTAGAAAGATAGGTTGGAATGAATATGTAATTTAACAAAATGTTACAACAAAACTAATGCAAATAATATTAAAGACTGCTCATTGGCGGTTACAAGTACCACTTAAATAGTAGGGGATATACAAAAAGTTTGCAGTTGAAAATTATGAGGTAGAAAGTACAAAAAGATAGAATTGAACAGTAGTAAAGTTTGTAACAATATAGAAGCACACTCGTTAGGAACTTGATGATTATGGGTTAACCTTTTCAAAGGTAGAGTTCAAATCCTGCGAGCAACTGGACGTTTATTAAGCATAATGTCTTCAGTTTCTGCAAGGGAATTGACAGTTGCTGCTGATGTTGGAACCTACTCTAACATGACCAAAAGCACCTTCAAGCAAGTATTTGAATTGAAAGTCTCTGTCTTTACTGATAAAGTCAGAAGGTATTCTCGAGCAGAAACATGTTGAACAATTTCCAAGAGATATGCTGGATCATTTGAGAGAAGGCATAAATCTCTTGCAGATATCCCCATGAGTTGTTGTCCAAAATCATCAAAAGCTATGATATTGTAGAGTTGGCCAGTGGCATCCATCAAGTCAAGTTTCAGTATGTATCGATAAGCATATTCTGTAAACTCCCCATCACATTTTGCACAATGCCATACATTACCAACTTTGTGAGAAATTTTTTTCATGCATTGTATTCCATCTACAAATAGAGGACATGCAAGGAAATAAAAGTCATTGATGTTGATACGGGTGATTGTAGCAATAATTGAATACCAAGTTGCTTTTTCAGAGTGTTGGAGAGATTGAAGCGCAGAGATGGAAATGCGTTTGCAGGAGGTAGAAGAAGGCGAGGTGGATTTTCTGCTCAGAGATGGGGAGGCTGAACGAAATCCATTGTCAGCAAACCATGTTTGGAGAAGTTGAGCTTCTTCAATTTTTGGGTTTATGAGGAGGTTGGTGTTGGAGATGGTCCCAATGGTTTTTCCATTGAACTCAGTAATGCGCACACCTTTTATTGCAAGGATAGGGGGAGTAGGAAAACCTCGAAGGCCACCAAGGTGGGAACCTTCAATTGTGCAGTGTTTCCCCCAGAGTGTCACATCTATGCTGTACCCAGACATGTCCCTCAACCCAACTGTTCGTCGAATTGTTTCAGAGCCATCCCTTTTGCGTATAGTTGATGCAGGGGAAACATAAATGACAATTCCAATAAGGTCAACCATGGAATTGAGGGGTGTAGTTTTGATGTCATGGATAGATTTGAAGTGGAAGCAGTGAAAAGGGATTAATGGGCACTCTTCCAAACATGGTTGAATGGTTGAGGAGGGGTCAAGAAAAACCTCGAAAGAACTTGTCAAATGGTTGTATGTTGGGTTAACCAGTTTGATTGTGCCATTTGAGACAGTGTAGATGGTGCCAACTTCTATTTCGTCATATAATGAAGTGGCTAGTTCATTGAAAGTGGAGATATGAATCTCATCTTTGATAGCACTGATAAGGTCAAAGCCAAAGAGTTGACCAGGGCCTTTTTGATTGGTGTAGGTGGTGATACTTGTATTTGCAGTAACTCGGCCTTGAATTGTCCAAGTTTTAGTGGAAGGGATTAGCAATGTGAATTGAATACAAGGTGTAGCAAGGTTTGTGGTTAAATTTTGCAAGCAGGGTATGCCAAGTGAAGGGTTTTTGGGATCAAGGGCATTGCTTTCTGAAATAGATGAGCTGCTGTGGGAAGTAAAGCTAGGGGAAAAGTTGAAAGGTGATGGGTCTCCAACTATTGTTGTTTCCAATGTGACAATTTTGAATGTGTCCAATGCAATAATTCTGGCAAGAAGATTTAAGTTAATAAGTGTAAGTACAAAATTTGTTACATTTATTCGGAGTACAATGTAAAACAAGTAAAAATAAGATGAAGAAAGCAAAGCATACGTTGCATTGTGTATAGTGTTGCATGTACACTTGATGACCTTGATGATTGAACCTGTTTGGTGTTGGTGGTTTTCCACAATGCTATTGTAGCTAGTTGGAAGCAATGTCTCATGGCTATGAATTCCATCAGAGATAGATATTCGGAAGCGGGTAGTTGCTGAATTTAGAGGGCTTACTTGATTGAGAGCAACAACTTGTACAAGTGGGCATAGGTCAACAGCACCATTCATTAGAAGTGAGACAGCATTTTCGGTCAAGATATTGGCCATAGCGTGATAGTGATAATAGTAGCACTACAAAAAGAAGGTGGAAGAAGGCACAATATTAATATTGGGTGTAAATATAAAAGATGTTTGAGAACATGAAAAAAGACCATTTCATATCTGAAGAAATACATAGCCATATTTGTAGAAACAATATAGAAATAAAGGGTTTCGAATTAGTTTATTTGTAGCAATGAACATGCTTATTAGAGTAATAAGGAATCATGTAGAAAAGTATCAAATTTTTTTTCTGTACATGATTGTAAGAGTTAAAATGTGACAGAAGGTTGCAATTTCAAAGATAAAATCCATTTCACTTTTAAAATAAAATGAAATACAATTTTCGCATCTTTAATATTTTAAAGGCAAATCTATTTGATCTTAAAACTAAATCTATTTGATCTTAACCTATCTGGATAGGAATAAAGTGAAAACCAATACCTTTTTATTGATAACAAAATTTAGGAGCAAGACCAAAAGCCTATGGTTTAAAAGATCATGCATGAACCAATAATTAGATTCAATGAGATGCTACAAAGGAAAATGACCAAGAGGATTATAATTTCAGTTGATACATCTCATATGTTTCTAGGAACACATGGCAAAAAACAAAATGTCAACTACTTGAACAATGACTCGAGGGAAAAGTTTACATCTATGCTATATAAACCTTAGAATATTCCACCATGCACCTTAGACTGTTCGACCTTAGATAATTTGGAATAGATCCTTCCATCTCAAAGTCTCCTCTCAATTTTTTCCACAATGATGGATATGAGAAAAATGGGTGTTGCAGCAAGTGGGAGGACATGGGTTTGCAAATCAAGTTAACAGCTATGAATGTGACAGACATGGAGTGTGCAACGTTTTAAAACAAATTCTGTGTGCTATAAGTTTCATTTTCGAGTTTTCTATCAGATCGACTACGTGAAATATGTGATTGGTGTGACCTTATATGTTTTCATGTGTGCCATGTTTTTCCTAATTGGAGTGGAGGTATGGAAACAGGGCTCTGCAATTTATGATATATTATATTTTTAATTCAGCTTGTATTAGGAAAAAAGTTGAACGTGATTGTAAAATAGATTTCCATGGGCTTGATAATTGGACATAGCCTTTTTATGACAAGCAAAATCTACCAAAAATAAAAGAGGAATGTGAATGTCTGCGTTAAGGTAGGTGCTCAAGCTCCAGAAGGTGAATATTAGCAAGATCTTAACATCTGGAAGCTGTATATGCAATTTTGATTCATTTGATAATCAAAAAGCTTTCAGAAGGTGAATATTAGCAAGATTTGAACATGTGTTAAGAGCATAGGAAAGGAGCAGAATAGATACAGATCATCTTGAAAAGGGAAAAAATGCGCTATTTATTATCTCCTAGCTTCTGTTTTGTTTGTGATTTTGATTATTTGGCACTAATGATATGGGTGCTGCTGTAAATTGAGAGAAAAAAAATCTAGTTTAAAAAAAAACAGAAAAACAGGTAGGACAATCATGGGTAAATTTACTATGACAACTTTATGTTTAAATATTTAACAGGAGCATAGTAGCAGTGAGAAGAAAATCTGTTTGGGTGAAAATTACAGGAGACCAAATTTGTTGCAGTTCAAATTATTTGGTCAACTTAGCAAGAAACATATATTGCTAAACACAGAAATGAATATATACCAGTCAAGCACGGTTTCATCTGAAACCAGTAAATAAATCAAATAGATGATCAAATACAAGCTTTACAGGTTGAACATATAAGCAATACGAATAAATAAATACCTTTTTATTGATAACAAAATTTAGGAGCAAGACCAAAAGCCTATGGTTTAAAAGATCATGCACGAACCAATAATTAGATTCAATGAGATGCTACAAAGGAAAATGACCAAGAGGATTATAATTTCAGTTGATACATCTCATATGTTTCTAGGAACACATGGCAAAAACAAAATGTCAACTACTTGAACAATGACTCAAGGGAAAAGTTTGCATATATGCTATATAAACCATAGAATATTCCACCATGCACCTTAGACTGTTCAACCTTAGATAATTTGGAATACATCCTTCCATCTCAAAGTCTCCTCTCAATTTTTTCCACAATGATGGATATGAGAAAAATGGGTGTTGCAGCTGGTGGGAGGACACGGGTTTGCGAATCAAGTTAACAGCTATGAATGTGACAGACATGGAGTGTGTAGCATTTTTAAAACAAATTCTGTGTGTTGTAAGTTTCATTTTCGAGTTTTCTATCTGATCGAGTACGTGAAATATGTGATTGGTGTGACCTTATATGTTTTCATGTGTGCCATGTTTTTCCTTATTGGAGTGGAGGTATGGAAACAAGGCTATGGAATTTATGATATATTATATTTTTAATTCAGCTTGTATTAGGAAAAAAGTTGAACATGATTGTAAAATAGATTTCGATGGACTTGATAATTGGACATAGCCTTTTTATGACAAGCAAAATCTACCAAAAATAAAAGAGGAATGTGAATGTCTGCGTTAAGGCAGGTGCTCAAGCTCCAGAAGGTGAATATTAGCAAGATCTGAACATCTGGAAGCTGTATATGCAATTTTGATTCGTTTGATAATCAAAAAGATTTAAGAAGGTGAATATTAGCAAGATTTGAACATGTGTTAAGAGCATAGGAAAGGAGCAGAATAGATACAGATCATCTTGAAAAGGGAAATAATGCGCGATTTATTATCTCCTAACTTTTGTTTGGTTTGTGATTTTGATAATTGGGCACTAATGATATGGGTACTGCTGTAAATTGAGAGAAACAAAATCTAGTTTAAAAAAAACAGAAAAAAGAGGTAGGACAATCATGGGTAAATTTACTGCGACAACTTTATGTTTAAATATTTAACAGGAGCACAGTAGTAGTGAGAAAAAAATCTGTTTGGGTGAAAATTATAGGAGACCAAATTTGTTGCCGTGCAAATTATTTGGTCAAGTTAGCAGGAAACATATATTGCTAAACACAGAAATGAATATATACCAGTCAAGCACGGTTTCATTTGAAACCAATAAATCAAACAAATAAATGATCAAATACAAGCTTTAAAGGTTGAACATAGAAGCAATACGAATAAATAAATAAAAAAACCTTGTTCAAATAGAAAAGAAACCAATAAATAAATTAGATACATGAAAGCAATAGGAGTGAATAAATGACAGTCCACTAACACAAAGAGAACCTTGGTGCTTGTTATAACAAGAAATATGAGTTTGGTTCGAGAGGAGAACCTTGATTTTGAGTAGAAAACAAGAACTTTTGTCTCCTCAAGAGGGTCATTGCTTGGGAAAAGAGGATCAAATTGATTTGAGAAAAAAACTTTGATGATGCCGCAGTACCAATAGCAAACAACAAAATAATGATACAGCCTTCGACCCATGAATTTTATAAACGGTAAGGATTCAAGGCGGTGCATTGGTGTCTGGGTACATTTAAGTAGGGTCCTATCTGCAGAAGATAGAATGTCCAAGAGGTCCAATCTGTCAAATTCAGATAGACGTAGATAGGCACAGATCGGTACTACTGAACCAGAATTCATATTTACGTGATGGATTAAACCTAAAGAAATAAATATTCATGTGGGAAACCCTGTCGAAGGTTGTTCAATGTCCAATCCATCATTGAATGCTAAAATTTGTAAGATCTATCATTGAATGCTAAAATTTGTAAGAGAAAATCTAGATCTGGTAACGTTTTGCCATGTAGAGTTGCAAAAGTAATGGTAGATCTGATTGTAGAGTCAGTTAGAAGCCATTAATGACAATGAGGTAGACAAAGAGTAATTCTTGTTGAAAGCGGCCGAGAAATAGTGGGAAATTTATGGTTAAAGTATGCGCTAAAGAGCGAAAAAATTACAGTTAGAAACTGCACCAAGCGTAGGTTTTAGCCTTAGCAAATTGATTTGAGAAAAAAATTTGATGATGTCACAGTACCAGTAGCAAACAACAAAATAATGATACAGCCTTCGACCCATGAATTTTATAAACGGTAAGGATTCAAGGCGGTGCATTGGTGTCTGGGTACATTTAAGCAGGGTCCTATCTACAGAAGATAGAATGTCCAAGAGGTCCAATCCATCAAATTCAGATAGACGTAGATAGGCACAGATCGGTACTACTGAACCAGAATTCATATTTACGTGATGGATTAAACCTTAAGAAATAAATATTCACGTGGGAAACCCTGTGGAAGGTTGTTCAACATCCAATCCGTCATTGAATGCTAAAATTTGTAAGAGAAAATCTAGATATGGTAACGTTTTGCCATGTAGAGTTGCAAAAGTAACGGTAGATCTGATTGTAGAGTCAGTTAGAAGCCATTAATGACAATGAGGTAAACAAAGAGTAATTCTTGTTGAAAGCAGCCGAGAAATAGTGGGAAAGTTATGGTTAAAGTATGCGCTAAAGAGCGGAAAACTTACAGTTAGAAACTATGCCAAGCAAGGTTTCAGCCTTAGTTTCATCACTTTTGGGTTAAAGTATGCACAACCCATTAAGGTTCAAAAGAAAAGACCCAAAGTTGCTCAGTAAAATACCAGGAAGAGAAAACGAAGAAAGAAGCTCACGTGTCTTGCTGCACATGTTACTCTTTAAATATAGATAGTGAAAATGTGATTTAGACCAATTGGCAATCAAGTATCAATGTCTGTTATAGATATAATTCACTAGGTTTTATGTGAATGCCATTGGCGGCCTATGGAGAGCAACAAAATAGAGTTGCGAAGACAACCGGAGGAGATCTTCATTTCATTCAATGAACAACAGATGAATGTGAATGCCATTGGCGTCGTATGTCGGGCATCGAAATAGAGTTGCGAAGACAGGCGGACGAGCTCAGTAGAGTGGAGGAACAAGAGCTGGATGAGCTCAACGGCGAGAGGAGACAACAGGTCGAGGCTGCGAGCACCAGGCCAATCATGAGCATCCACGTGGTAGGATTCCATTCGCTCTATGAGCAAGGAATCTAGCTGACGTGGAGCACATGGTTCTCCGTGGTGAAACGCCTACGGCGTAAATATAATAAAAATAAAATTAATAAAAAATTATATTAGATTTTCTTTAATTTTATAGATAATTTAATAATAAAAAAATTATAATTCATTCAATGAATTACGTATAGTAGTTGCTTGTCTTTAGAAAATTATGTATAGTAGTTGCTTGTCTTTAGAAATATTTAGAAATATTGTACTTGACCTCATTTCATTATATATATTTATATATAAAAATATATATAATTGTTAACTCAATTTTGTTTTGATGTGGATTTATTTTTTAGATTTTTCTTAATAGATTGGAATTATGTTGATTTATTTTATTATAATGATATAATGATTTTTTAAAATATTTTTTATTTTTATTTGTATTTGTAGGAATGTATGGTTATAGATACATTTAATTATTTAAAAATTCATTTCATTGACTACAAATAACATCGAAAAGTATGTTACTTTATTTATAGTTTTGTAAAATATTATATTGGAACAACATAGGGGTATCAATCTTACAATCTATTAAATTTTGGGCTTAGAGTTTAATATGAATTTATTTATTCAATATAGAGTTGTAGAATTTAATATAAATCTATTTAATATATATAAATAAAAAGAAGGAAAACATTTTACGCCTCTCTAAGGTGGCCCCTAAGAAATTATGGAGGCAAATTCTAACTAGTAAAACTAAAGAGAATAATAAGATTGCCTTGAAAGATTGGGATTCTTATCTTAAAAAGCTCTATGGATCCTTGAATATAATTAATAACACTCAAATCCTATTTACAAAGAAATATTTTTTCTCATTAATAGACATTGAATTTGGGGTCAAGCACCTAGCAAATGGGAAAGCTAAAGACATCGAAGGATATCAAGCGAAATCCTGAAAATTGGAGGGACTGTTGTCATTCTTCACACCCATAAGTTTTTCAACCTAGCAGTCATGCAATGATTTCCTATTCCTTGGAACCAGAGCCTCATTATTCCTATCTTTAACAATGGCAATAAAAATAGCCCTCTAATCATCTGACCATTATGATTAGCCCTCTCTTAGCCAAGCTATATGGTATCTTTTTAGAAATGAAAATTAGCGTACATGGCTTAAAAGTGTTTAGGTAATCGGGTTAAAGGCCATGGATGGTTTCGAAGATATCACTCTACCATGGACCACCTCATTATACCCAGGATAATTGCAAAGGAATGCCATAATATTAAATCCAATATCTTTTGCTTCTTTGTGGACTTTAGGAAAGCTTTTGATATGGTGCCTAGAAATAACTTGTGGAATAGGTTAAAGAGCTAAAGGTTCCTTTAGAGTTGAGAGAGTTGTGGCGATAAGGTTGTATGAGAAAGTCATTGCCAAATTTAAGAGCACTGTGGGATGGTCGAAAGATATTAATTGTAATATTAGTGTTAAACAAGGACGCCCCCTCTCCCCTACACTTTTCGGCATACACATCGATAAGCTACAAATTTTTTTAGAAGAAGCAAGCTACGCTAGAATGATCTTTTGGAATAGTCGTCATCCTCCTTCTCTATGCTGATGACATTGTTCTTATTGCAAGGTGCCCCTCTAACCTTGATAAACAATTAAGGACTCTCAATAATTTATGCTCTAGCATTGGTATGTCTGTTAACACCAACAAAACTAAAGTTATGATTAAATCAAGTCCAAGAAAGACACGCTAATTTTGAATATTGATATGACAATAACAACTTGGAGGAAGTGTCCTCTTACGAATATCTCAGAATTGATATCCATCACAAGCTCAATTGGAACTCTCTATCATTGAGAAAAGGATTAACGGAGGGTAGAAAGCTTGTTTTGGCCTATAAATCAATTGTAAGTCAGCAAATTTGGTGATGTGGGATAAAAATAAGTTCCTTTTTGAAACTCTTATCACTCTCGTTATCTTGTATAGTTGTGAAGTTTGGGGATGCAACATCTCTTGAGAATCCTAGAGGAAGACCCAGCAAATTCAAAAATGTTTTATTGCATATAACCTCAAAATTAAATGCAGTACACCCTATCCTATTCTCCTTATAGAAGTGGGTCTTGCCCCCATCGAAAGCATCGCTATGACTAGGTACCTGTTGTACAAGAATAAGATAAATAACATGGACTTGACTAGAGACTCCCTAAAATGGCTTTAAATTCTAGTCAAGGCCATCTCCATATCAAGAGAGGTTGATATAAAGACACCATGGCTTGGTTAAATCATTGGGGGATTGACGATAATGCCACTTTGCAAAATATCAGCACCCTCAAAAATACTATCACATCTAAGTTCAAAGCGAGAATGTGGGACGAGAAGGAGTTAGAGGTTAAAAACAAATTAAGATATTACAAGGTCATTAATCCGGATTTGGAAGATCAAAAGTATCTTTTTGTCTTAATGAGATTAAAGAAGAAAATTGATATAGCCAAGATAATAATGGATACCCATGAGCTTCATAGCGAAACAGGGCACTTGGCAATTCCTAAAACACCATGGGTGGAAAGAATTTGCTAGCTCTATGAGTCTATGAGCATTGAGGACGATTTAGTCATTTTCTTTTAGAGTGCCCTATGTATACCCACATTGGATTGCAATTTCATAATCTTTGTTAAAATTCTAACCTTTGTGATCTAGCATGTCAAAACTATGATGCAATCCAAATAATTAATATCTATTTTCTTAAGATCTGAAAAAACACAATAAAAATAGATTACAATGTGAACATAATGTCCATCTACATAAAGAAATTGTAAATTCCATCAATACATAATAAGATTACAACAAAATTAAAAATATAAATAAATACCCTACACGAAAAAAGGAAGAGGAGACTATATAGTTAATATATTTTTAATAATAATAAACACATATTCTTAATGTTACTTCAAAACTCTACACACACACATATATATATATTCTAACATCACAAATTTTATAATTATATGAATTCCACTTCTATACCAAAAATACTACTTAAAGGAAAATATTTTTTCATTAAATATATCTATTACATCTTATATAATTTGATAATTAAAATTATTTTCTGAGGTTTGAAGATATGTATTACATTTTACACTAACACGTCCACTTAATAATTGTTTATTTAGAATTTTGAATGATTGACCATAAAATCAATTTCCACAATACATTTGTCTTATCTTTCTTTAATCTAGGAAAAACATAAATAGTAATCCACCCCCCATTTTTAAGATATAAACACCTATCCATATAATTACACGACTATATAGATTATTTTCCTTAATAAATTAATTTCCTTTCCATGAAGTAAATTCATAAGCTGAAAATATTCTTATAAGCTATCTATTACATTTTAGATAAACTTCACTCTTAATGATTAATCTAGGTATTGGAAGGATGGTAAATATATTGAAAATATTGTTTGATGGAAAGCCCATTGATGAAATCAAACGTCGAGCCCAGGCAATCCCATCAGATCAAAACAGGTGAACCAGATTCCATGGACGATGCCTTGGCAGCAATCCCCTCGACAAATTCTTCGATATTTTTGTCTGAAGACCCTCCTTCCGCCATTGCCTCACTCGCTAATGTCTTCCACCGTAAAGCGTTCTTCCTCAACTCAACGCCGCGCTCAGTTTCCATGATCGTCCTGATACTTTTCTCCACTTCCTCCTTCCCAACAAGTCCATCTGCCGATCGTTTACTCAATCTCAATCCCGTCTTCGATTTCTCTGCAACATACAGAGAATTAGTCATCTGATCACTCCACTGAGGAACCGCCAACATGGGAACTCCCAAGCTGAGACCTTCCAGCGTCGAATTCCATCCACAGTGAGTCATAAATGCACCGACGGAGGCATGAGAAAGCACTTCCAGCTGTCGACACCATGGAACGACGAGACCCTGTTCGGAACTTTTGTTCAGGGAACCCTCCGACGAGTTTTCTTCATTGTGATTCTCCCCTTTCGATGGACGAATGACCCACAGAAACGAATATCCACTCGCCTTCAGCCCAAGAGCGATCTCAGCATTCTGTTCTTTCGAAAGAACCGCGATGCTTCCGAAGGAAACGTACACAACGCTCGCCGGTTGCTTAGTATTCAGCCAATCCATGACGTCTACAGTTTTCCACATATGTGCAACAGACTCTGTTTCGCCGGGATTCCTTCTGTCTAAAAAAGCAGAGGGTATGAGAGGACCGACAGTGAGAATGGGAGCTATGGATTTCATTGCCATTATTTCTTCACATTCAAGTTCTTCAAACGAATTTCCAATAACCCACGTCGCCTCCGGCAGAGACTTAAATTGATCGAACACGATTTGCTGCACAATCGTTTCGGTATTCGAAGGTAGTAGAAAGGATGGCAGATCAGAGAGAGTCAGAGGTGGAAGTCCCGGTATGTTTATCCCAGCCGCTGTCTTTTGCGTTTCCAACGGTATATCTGAAAAACACGAAGAACATTAAGGGAGAATCAGAAGTTTACATGGTTATCATCTTCTTACAAACTTAAACCTAATTACAAACTTAAATCTGATCATGGCAGCATCTTTTGGGTGGGTAGATTGATCTTTCATTCAATATTGAAGCTGACCCTCACCTACGTATATGTAGGTATAGACGCTGCTTATCTTGATTGCTGATTCCCTAGAAGCCTGTTTATCTTGATTGTTGATTCTTTAGACGGCCTGGTGGGTAGAGGGTAGATCGATCTTTTATTCAATAGTATAGCCGCTGCTTATATTGATTGATTGCTGATTCCCTAGATTCCTGTTTATCTTGATTGTTGATTCCCTATAAGCCTGTTTATCTTGATGGTTGATTTCCTCTATCTTTGGATGGAGCAAGGTCAAAGGTTGACTTTCCTCCTTTCCTATATTCGATAGAGGGAATCAGCAATGACCTATCTTTTGGATATGACGATGCTCTTCTGAGTGGGTGGGTAGATGGATCTTTCATTCAATATTAAAACTGACTCTAACCTAGGTATAGAAGGATGTAAAAATTCTTACTTGAATCATAAATATAGATACTTCTCATCTTAGTACAAACTTAAAATTGGTTACAAGATCTTCTGGATTGACAGATAGTTATTTCATTCAACAATAAGACTGACCCTGATATAAGTTATACACCCAGGATGTGGAGAATCCTAATGAAAAATATAAACTTACATGTACAATTTTGTAATGTAAATATACCTAGTTTTCCATTGACAAAGTGGTGATATATCGAATAAACTGCACAGGATTGCGTCCAGAAAACGGCTGAAGGAATCTTAAACGTATTTACAAGCTGCGGGACCCAAGTAAGAAGGGAGTTATGAACGATGAAAGAAACCTGGTTGCCTTGAGCATTGAACTTTTCTATGAGATTTCCCAAGTTGAGTCCTCCTATCTTCTCTAACATCTGCGCCACAATCCTTGGGTTGTTACGCTCGGATTCCGAAGTCAGTCCGTCTGGGATTGTCTCAAACCGAACTTCCGCAGGCGGCTTCTTCTTTGAGGCACCGGATGTTGCGCCCCGCGCCTGTAACACCCGATTACGGTTTGCCTCCGTTGTCACGAAGGTGACCCCGACATTCTTAGAGGCGACCCGCTTGGCAAACTGCAGCATCGGATTGATATGACCCTGGAAGGGAAACGCCACCATCAGAACGTGAAGATGGCTGTAGTCGGAGCCCTCTGAAAACCCCATTCTCCTAGATTTCAACGACTAGCACCGAAAAGTTGCTACACAAATACTCAAAATTCCTTCCGTCGCAGGCTCTGGAATCCCGTTGCTCTTCTTGGGTAGCTGATTTATTTACAGCAAACACTGATCTTCTCGAACTATATGAGATGCCGGCTTACTCCTCTGGCACTACTGGATGAAAGTTTCGAGGGGCCTGCTTCGATTTAAAATTATATATAAAACTCTAATGTCTTTCTCAGTCTTGATATGTTCCCGATTGTCTGGATATACGACAGAATATGAGAAAATCGCTTACGTACTTGCGTTGTCGCGTACCAGCAGAAGTCTTTTCCCATCCTTTCAAAGACAGTGACGCTGAATCGAAACGTCACTTTGCAGTTCACTGATTTGTCCAACGCATAAGCGCATAGAATTAGACAGATTATAGTTGCATGCAGTGCATGAAGGCAACGTCTATCAATGAGTCAAACGAAACTTCACTTCAATAATTTGCCCAACGGCTTGTCATGTCATGAATTTTGGTGGGGAAAGTACAAAACATATATATCTCTGGTTTATCTTTTCATTCAAATTGTAGCACTCGTTAAACTTATAGTGATAAGTGTCTAATAAGAGCGCGAGTGTACAGGGTTAGATTTATTGTTCCCCGTAGATCCTAACTGAGGCAAATGTTATATTTGTATAATATGAGCATTCTTATTTCACCATACGCAATGTTGTACCATTGTCACCCAACCATAGGCAATCTTGTTATTCCTTTCCTCAAAGCCAACACAATCGAACAACTAACCACACAACATGGATGATGTTGCCATCCATCTAGTCCAATACTTGATAGTGCCTAAAGGTCATGTCCTTGTGACACATGAGGCATTCACATACATTCAGTCCCCACCTTCACACTCTTGTCCTAGCATGTGTGACCCACCATCTACACGTTGCCAATCACGTCGTTCTTCACCAAACCTTGCACAACAGGGCCTTGTTGGTTGTCTACTCCTTCAAAGCAATACATCCTTGGTCCTCCTAGCTCATGCAATGGTACACAATCCTAATCAGCTTGTGTCTGCCACACACGAGTTGGTCACCAAGGCTACTAAATATCAGCTGGACATGTAACTTGCCAAGTCTACCCAACACATACTCTATTGCATACAAGGGTTCATGCATGCAAGCCTTCCTCAAAGTCTAGGGTCACAACATTCTCGCCCACTTAAAGATGTTGACGTGCTTGCCAACGTGACTCCATCGAAACATCTAATGAAAGTGGTGTTGGTGGTGAAGAGACACATCCACAAGTCCCACGTTCAAACATGGCTATGATACCCTTTGTAACGAGGCTAGACTTATTGTTACCCTTGAGCATCTCATACCACTCAAGAAGTCTAATTGTTGCTCGACACCATTGTAACCTTGTTAGTTGGGCATGACTAACAACCACTTATATCACATGGACTATGCCTCACCAACACGTCCTAATCAAACCCAAGCCGCGAGTATATATTATACTTGTAGAATATAAGCGTGCTCGTTATAGGTGATGTTGCACCATCACCACCCAACCATAGGCAATCTTGTTAGACCTTCTCCCAAGCCAACACCACCAAACAACAAACCACCCAACGTGGATGATGTTGCCATCCATCTAGTCCAATACTTGACAGCGCTTGAAGGTCATGTCCCTCCCAATCATGAGGCATTCACATACCTTCAGTTCACACCTCAACACTCTTGTCCTATCACCTCATCCTCCACCAAAGCCTACACCACAGGGACTCGTCTGTTGTCCACCCCTTCTAGGAAAGACATCATTGGTCCGGCTCTTAGCCTATGTGCTAGTACACCATCCTAACCATCTTGCATCTGCCACACACAAGTTGGTTCTCAAGGCTACCAAATATTGGTTGGTCATGTATACTTGCCAAGTTTGTCAATACATCCTTTATCGCATACAAGGACTCGCACACCCAAGTCTCCCTTGAAGTCTAGGGCCGTGACAGTGCATTTTGACCCACTTATGTGTGCATAAGGAATGTAATGAAAGTCTCACATGTTCGACTACCACCTACATATACCTCATGGCAATCTTAAATGCTAAAAACCCTAATAAAAATTGAAATTAATAATATTCTTATAATAAAAATGTTTTAAAATCTTGCGTTGTTAATGTATTCAAGTAACCCCATGTATTACAATTTATAACAAGGTGGACAATTTGTATGAGTGGCTTAACTTAGACATGTTGTGTGAGTCATAACCTCACTCTTCCTCTCTTATATGTAGTTTAGGGTGACCTTGAAAGCGGGATATCTCCATTCATTAGAGCCATCTCGTGCTTCACCACTTACAATGGTATCTATGAGACCAAGTTACATTTTTTGTAAATTAAAAATAATGGAAAATAAAGAAAATAAAATTAAAACCTGTTTTGCTAATTTTAAATAATTAAAAATTAAAGAAATGAAGGTTAAATAAAAGAAAAACAATTAATTAAAAATTAATTAATTTATAAATTAAAATAATTTGAAAACAAAAATTAAAAAGAAAAAAAGTGATCCCCAATCCAAATTTGTTTTATTATATATTTATATAACCTTTTTTTTTTCCTTATTAATAATTAAAATTTTAAAAAATGGTCCGGTTTGGCAGGTGCGAGGGGAGTCCTTATTAATTCCGATGGAAACAAAGTGGATGACTTCGCATGGGGAATTGGAAAAATAACTAATAATGATGCAGAGTGGCTAGCTGCGATAAAAATGATGGACATTGCTAGAAGCAAAGTTGTCAAGGACCTAGTGGTTTTTGGAGATTCTATGTTAGTGATTAGAGAAGCAAGGGCTTTAGTCAATTTGCGTCGAAAACCACTCTCCATGATGCATCAGTGCTTCTCTTTTTTGGCCAAAGAATTTAACTCCCTATCCTTCCTTCACATCCTTAGTCAAAGCAATCAAAGCGCTGACACTATGGCTAATCTTGGCGCGGGTTTGAATTGTGGCCATGCTATTCTGAATGGTCTTCTTAAGGTGGACGTTTGGGTGCCTTAAAGTCTTACCCCTTGCTCCACCCCTGTATCTTCCCCATTCCTATCCACTTGAGAACCTCTTTAACTCCCCATATCTCCTCTAGATCCTTCCGTTCCCATCAAATGTCTTCTCACCTATTTTGGCGGCCACCCCTGGCAGGCACCACCTGGCTCGCATGCGGGGTTTTATTGTGGACGATCCCCAAGGTGATGAGTGGCTATTTCATGCAGGGTGGTGGAGCTCCTAGCGACCTGCGTTCTTACCTGTTTTCCTGCTTCTTGCCTTCTTCTCCCGTTTGTGTCGTTCCTTTCAGTGTTGTTCCCGGAAGCCTGTTAGTTCGGCCAAATATGGAAGAATGCAACCAGTGCCCCCTTGCTCTGCATCGTAGAAAATGTAGGAGGAATGACTAGGGGACTCCTGGGGGGAATGGCAATGGCGGTAAGAAACGATTCTTGTCTGATATTTTATAGGGTAATGGTGGCAATGAATCTTCTAGGGGGGGTGCGCCAAAATTGGCCTGCTACAACCATCCCAAAGCGAATGATCCAGGAAGCGGTGGTGGATGGGTGCCTCTTGAGGCTGGTCATGGCCAAGGAAGTAGGGGCACTGTGTTGTTTCCCGGTTGTGGTTTCATTTCTGGAATGAATCCAGTTTCAGGCTTTCCATCGAACCCCTGTGAAATGAGTAATGGTGCAACTCGACAGCAGTTTAGTGGTAGTCCTGGTGATTTGGGCAGCAAGAATTGGAAGCATGCGGTCAGCGACATGGCTTCTCCTCAGGGGCAGGGAAGCCCCTCCCCTGAACTCCATTCACAAGTACTCGACCTAGAAGCCCAATTCCGTTGGTTGAGGGGAGACCTCTCGGACATGAGGAAAGCAATCTCCAATTTGGCTACTTTTGTTCAAATTTCCAATTCAGAAGTTCGGGCGAGCACTAGTAAGATGAAAGACTATTTTGAAAAGCTAATGGGAAAACATGATACTTTCTATAGTTGTCTGTGAATTGTAGAGGCCAAAGTGGGCTGTGTTAGGACCAACAGTAGTAGCAGTCCCTCGGTCATCCTGAATATTGATGACGATAATGCCGGTGCAACTACTAGCAGCAAAGATAAAAGTGCTCATAACCACCATGACAACTGATACTCATTTGTGCAACGCTTTTTTTGGTCTGAAGGCTATATTTATAGTTTTATGTTTTACTTATGTTGTTTCTTGTTAGGACAGTTTGTCAATATTTACAATTGTAATAGCCATATCAATACTCTCAGTTGTAACAGGCATAATGTCTTTTTTGAACTTCAGAGACTGGTAGGAGCAGAGTCTATCTTGGCAACTCTAGTATTTTGGGAACATTCTCCCTTCCTCTATGTATACTGTTCCTTTTTTTAATATAAAGCTTGTTACCCGTTTGTGTAAAAAAAAAATTAAATATAGGAAAAAAGTTATTTAAAAATTAATAATAAAAAAATTAATTAATTAATAAATTAAAATAATTTTGAAAACAACAATTAAAATGAAAAAAAGTGATCCCCAACCTAAATTCGTTTTTATTGTATATTTATATAACTTTATTTTTTTAAATTATTTTATGTTTTTTTTTTTCCCTTATTTTTTATTTTTTTATTTTTGTTATAAATTTTCTTTATAGTAATAGTTAAATACACAAATTTTAATTAGGGGTTGAAGTATAGTTCTGGGAATGGATTTTAATTCGGGAGTTGGAGTATAGTTTTGATAATGACATTTCCATTGGTTGGAAAGTCATTGGCTTAGAAAGTAAAAAAAGATTAAAAATACAAGATTGGCAAAGATTAATGGGTAACTTTTTATGGAAATTATAGACTATCAAATGTTCTAGTTTATTATCTCCACACCCAAGGTATTTCAATCTAATGGATGTTTGTGAACTAAGTTTAAACATTAAGTGGAGTCCAAGTTAGAAAATGTTTTTGAACTAAGTTTAAACATTAAGTGGAGTCCAAGTTGTAAAAATTAAAATGATTTGGATATTAAGGAGAAAATGTTAAAGAATGGATATAATTTATATCAAATTTGAAGAAAATGTTAAAGAATGGATATAATTTATATCAAATTTGAAGTATAATGGCTTTAGACCAAATAGAAGAAGGTCAACTAAAATGGTTAAAGAACAAAGGTTCGAGGGTATATACTGTAAATTTGGAATATGATATTGATAACTGGCTAAGTACTAAAAAGAACATTGATCTAGGGTTGAGGGTTGGAAGGGATGAAGGTCCTGCAGTGGTTTTGATCCAGGTGGATATTGGTGGCCACCCACCTTTCCAACTGGCTCAAAACAGTTTATGGCAATTTTGGTATTGTATTATTTTTAGCAGTTTTTCGGGTCCTAAACTTCCGGGGCCATTTTGAGGCCCTAAATGACCTTTTTGGCAATTTGGGGGGCCAATGGTTGCCCCCGGCATACATTTGGCCCCAGTCGAAAGTTGTAAATCTCGGATAGACCTTTCCAACGGGCTACCGAGCGCCCCAAACGGAGATGAAGCGCCAAAAGTCATGTGGGCCCCGTTTGGGTAAGTTAGTACATCAACTTCCCGGGGTCGTAACTTTTGCATACGATCTCCGTTTGGGGCGCTCGGTAGCCCGTTGGAAAGGTCTATCCGAGATTTACAACTTTCGACTGGGGCCAAATGTATGCCGGGGGCAACCATTTGGGCCCCCAAATTGCCAAAAAAAGGTCATTTAGGGCCTCAAAATGGCCCCGGAAGTTTAGGACCCGAAAAACTGCTAAAAATAGTACAATACCAAAATTGCCATAAACTGTTTTGAGCCAGTTGGAAAGGTGGGTGGCCACCAATATCCACCTGGATCAGGTTTGAAGGTGAGAAACAATCATATGCCACTTAGATATTGCCTTGTCAATGAGATGTATTTTGAATCAGAGGTCCACTTGGTGGAGTACTTCAAAGGTTCGTTTTTGGAGGAAAATATCTTTGTATCTGAGGTGGACTTTAGGGGTAGTAGGGTTGAGCTTGACATTGTTTTTTTGTTTGGTCAAGCACTGGGTGAATTCAAGTCTCAACCGAGCATTGGCACTATCCCCATGGTGACATAGGGTTTTTATTATTCTCCCATGCAAGAGGTTACTGCATATGCTGGAGTAGATTTGGTGGTTGTGTTGAAGGGTGCAAAGTCTGGTGGGATTATCAGGTCGACCCGTGTGGAGGGCATAGTCGAGTGTTTTAGCAATCAGAATGGGGATTTTTTTTAGAAGATCTTGTTGGATGGTTCTAATTGTGAAGTTTTTTCAAAAGGATTTGTTGAAAGATGTATTGGGTTGGAGGATTTTTGTAGTGTCAGATCTCGTCTTGCCAAGCTTTTCATGAATTAGAAGAAATGGGTTCTCCACTCTCGGGGGGAGGGGGGACTCAAGCTTTTGGTGGGGAAAGTCATATTAGTTATGGATATACCAAAGCTTGAAAGTCGGAATCTCGTTGGAAAGTTCTGTGGGAGGTGTATTGGGATGAAACAAGTTGAGGATTGGACGATAGACCTTTGGAATCCATTGCTTGGGTACATGTAGGGGATTCAACTTTTAATGTGTGATTTGTTGGGGTTCAACTTCAATTCTGAAGCATATGCGTGCAAGATCCTTTACATATGTTGGAAATTTGAAACTGGAAAAGTGGCACCCGTTGTTTGATCCTCACTGGGATTTCATGTCCTCCCCTCTAGTGTGGGTCAAGCATCCATGTTTACCATTGGAATTTTGGTCACATGAAGGACTACAGGCCATTGGAAGGTTTGTGGCAATTGATGAGGGTACTTCACTCTCATATTTTAGGTCATGTGCGAGAATTTTGGTGGAAGTAGATCTGTAGCTTGGATTGTATGAGTCTTTGGACTTGGTCATTGGTGACAGAACCTTTACCCAATTGATGGATTATATAAACATTCCATTTAGATGTGGCAAGTGCCATTTATATGGAAATGCGATAGTGGATTGCGAGAAACAATTTAAGAATCAGGTTTGGAGGAAAAAGGAATCAATCGATTCTCCTAGGTCTATGGCGATGACTAAGGGTAACATGCTTTAGAGGGCTAGGAATTATCTCCCAATCATGCATTTGAAGTTGGGAGAAATCAATTGTCGAGTGAAGTTAAAGGTGTGGAGAGGTGCAAAGTGGTGATCAGTGGTATTAAAATCCCACTAGATGAGGGGCCGAATTCAGGAGGAGATAAATGATCTCTTGAATGGGACTTCCTAGGTGATTTATATATGTCCTTGAGTCAATTTGAGAATCCAGAGTGACAATGGAAACAAGGTAAGGTGGATCCACTCTCACAACATAAGTATGAAGACCCTCTACTCAATATTCATTTCCTTCTTGATTCCAATATAAATCCAATCTTGATAGCTAAGTTGATTGAAATCATGAGCCCTTCCCCTTCAGAAAAAGAAGAGTGTCGGGCTTATCCAAAGGGGAAGGACACTCTTAGGGTGAATATGTCCTAAGATGAATTTTTTGAACAAAATATTGTGGTTTTGGATCCTAAATCTTTTGGTAGTTTTACAACTTCAGGAAGAGAGGTTGGTACCTATGTACTTTGATCAAGGAGTAAACCAGTTTTCTAGTAGGGGGGATTGGGATTGGAGGATCTTGAAGTGGTTCATTGTAAAGTAGGGAAAAAATCGACCATTTATCATGCCAAGGAAAAGGAAAAATGAGAGATAATTAGCCAGGGAAGACAATTACACATTACTGGGGTTCCAAATGAGGATTACCTCTATTACTGTTTGGGGCCTGAGAGGGCAGGCTAAAAGTCTTACCCTAAAGTGCATGATGGATCAAGAGAATCCAGATGTGATACTTTTGCAAGAGATGATGAGTCAGGGTGATAGTTTGATTCAGGTGTTGAGAAAAAACTTTGTCCATTAGAATTTCTTTGGGATTGACTTTGAGGGGCACTTAGGTGGTATCATTATTGGTTTAAATTCTAATTTGCGGGTGGTAAATTCCTTTGCAGTAAGATCAAGGTTAGCGATTGAGGTCTTTTGTAAGCCTCTGGATGTTTCATTTCTTATTCTTATTTCGTATGGTCCTTTTGATAATCGTCGATTATTTTTGGAATGTTTTGTGAGATGAAGTGTCTATAGGTTCAAAATCTAATTGTAAGAGGTGATCTTAATTTGACCCTAATCAATCTTGAAGTTTGGGGGGACACGGCGAGGGAGGAAAATATTGCTTCATTTTTCTCAATTTTTTTGAAGAATTTCATTGGATCAATGTGGAACCGGTAAAGGTTTGCCCGACTTGGTGTGACAAAAGAGTCGGTTGTGACGACATTTCTAAAAGTTTGGATTGTTTTCTTGTTTCTGAGCAATTGGCGAAATCTATTGAAAAAAATAGATCATGGACATAGATAGAATATTTTCTGACCACTTCCCTATTTTTCTAGAGGTAGGGAAAGTGGAAGGAAAATCAGGGGCTTCTTTTAAAACATAATTCTAGCTAGTTGTCTGAATAGGAAATTCAAAAATTGGTGCATGACTCTTGGATTCACATCTCATAGGTAATGGAAGGGAGTGTGTGTGAGAAATTTATTCACTATATGTGCATACTTAAAGATTTGGTGTTTGAATGGGGAATTAAGCATAATCATTAAGGAGATAAGCATATCATGGTAGTGAAAAAAAATAACAGATATTTTTCCTCGCATTAGGATGGTTTGCATACCCGAGAGGACAAGGCTTGTGTAGGTGATCTAAAAATACACATGAATAAGTTATTATTAGACCGTGAAATAGAATGGCACCTCAAGAGCAGAGCCTTATGGCTAGAGGCTAGTGATCATAACACTCATTTTTTTCAATCCTTTGCAAAGCATCGAAGAAATATCAATTCCATTTGGGAGGTGAAGGATGAATTAGGGCATTTTGTTAGGGGTTTTCATAATCTTGCAAGTTTGGGTGTTAGACACTTTAAAGCTCAACTTTAGGAGGAATACCGCACAAATATTGGGGATATGCTAAAATTGATAAGTAAATTCCCTCGTATGATTGAAGAAAAGGATAATCTTGATCCCTTTAGGCCTATCTCCAAAGATGAGATCTAGGGGATTTTCAGTTTGTTTCAAAAGGACAATAATCCTGGTCTGGATAGATAGCCTATGGAATTTTTTTTTTTATTTCTTTGATTTGTTGGGAGAAGATTTGTTGAAGGTGATTGAGGAGGTACGCCTCTTAGGGAGGATGCCAAGATGATTTAATGCAATATTCTTGGCACTTATCCCAAAGTCTGATTGTCCAAATACCTTTGAATATTTTTGGCCTATCTCACTCTGTAATAGTATACACAAGATCATTTCAAATATTATAGAAGCCAAGACTAAGTCATTGCTTTCCAGGGTGATATCGCTAGAGCAGTTTGCTTTCCTTCAAGGAAGGTTGATACACGAGGCCATAGGATTGACCCAAGAAGGTCTGCACTCGATTAAGTTGGATCAAATCCAGGAATTTGTCATAAAGATCGACCTGTCTAAAGCTTATGGAAGAGTCTCTTAGAGGTTCCTCATATTCTTGCTTTTACACATTGGCTTCAACTTTGAAGTGGTAAGTTGGATTATGGGTTGTGTTTCTTCATCTTCATTTGCAGTTCTAATAAATGGTTATGGTTTGGATTTTTTAAAATCATCTCATGGATTGAGGAAAGGATGCCTCTTGTCTCTGTACCTTTTTCTTCTAGTTGTAGAAGGGCATAGTAGAGTCATTCATGAGTGCAGAAGGAGACATGATATTAAGGGAATCTACTTTGCAAATAGAGAATAGTTGACACACTTGTTATTTGTAGATGATATAATTTTTTTATGTTTGAAATCAGTGGGGGAGTGTAAACGGTTTCGAGAAGCCATAAAGCTTTTTTTTTTTGCTACATGTATGGAACTAAACATTAGAAAATGTTCCTTGTACAGTCTAAATGAAGCTCATTATAATTTATAGTCTAGGTTCTTTCCTTTTGAATTGTAGCCATTGGAAGGGGGAGTAAAATATCTAGGATATACTCTGAATCCTAATAAATATGGTAAGGCAGATTGGGGATGGATTTGATCTGACTCTTGAGGGATAATATCCAGAAGGCTTGAATGCTGAGAGACGAGGAGACAAAATATATAGATATTCTATGAAATTCATATAAGTAACATAAACAAGAAACATATAAATGAAATACACCATGAAAATACAAGAGATAATTGGAGAAGAAGGATTCCATTAAGATGAACCAGTACATGCAATGAGGCCAATTTTGGGACCTCTCCTTCCCAATTCTAACTCTCTCGCTGCTACCTTTTATAAGGTGTATTGTTGACAATGTCAACTTTGAATAACTAACTCCATTAATTACATGTCCATCATGTTCCCTTTTATAATTAAAAAAATATGTCTTTATGACTTTTACATATGAACTTAGACTAGATGCCTCCCTAAGATCCAAATCATAATGGTAGCAAGAATTGAGAAGCAAATTGGTTCTTGGTGTAGTTGTTGGATCTCTAGGGGTGGGAATTTGGTGCTTATCAAATTGATTTTGGAAGCTATGCTAGTATACTGGCACTTGATGGCACACATCTCGAAGGAAATTATGGAAAATACTAAGGAATTATGTTTAATTATATGTGACGGGAATCAGGTAATTATCTTGGTAATAATTTGGTGCTTATCAAATCAATTTTGGAAGGTATGCCAGTATACTGGCACTTGATGGCACACATCACGAAGGCAATTCTGGAAAATACTATGCAATTATGTTTTAATTATATGTGATGGGAATTAGATGATTATATTGGTAATAATTTGGTGAGTTGGAAATTTTTGGAGATCCCCAAGGCATGTGGATGATGGGGTCTAAAAATATATATTCATTTTCAACCAAGTGCTAGCCACAAAAACTATTTGGAATTTCCTTACTAAATCAAGCCTATGGAAGAAAATATTAAAATCCAAGTATTTGGGTTAGGACTCAGTGGTGGATTGGAATTGATCTCGCACTGATTCAATCCATCTAGTTTCCAATCAATGGAAGGCATTCCCAATTGTAGGCAAGTTCTTGGCTTAGTGGACTAGATTAGGAGCTCAAGTGCATGTTGGAATGTATTCGATTATGGGTTGTAAAATGGATGTGAAGATCCCAAGGGAAATGGTCAAGATACTGCAAAAAGTGGTTAACCCCCATACCATAGATCTTTGGTCTCAAGGATGACTATCAACTAATGAAATAGGGTGGAATGGCTTATGGGCATGCTAGTATTATTTTTTAAATTCCAATTTTTGGAATAACGTAAAGAGTATTAAACTTTTTTTAAAATTTTAATTTATGAAATAAATTAAAGAGTGTTAAACTTTTTTATATTTTGTGATTTAAATAATTATGATGTAATTTTTTTCTTTATTTTTTTAAATACTACAAAATTTATATATCTATTATAAAAAGTAAACAAATAAAAAAAATTAGAAAAAAATGATATAGATGGGAATCACTCTTGTATATTTCACACTAATATTTTTTTTAAATATTAAAAAAATTATAAATCAATTTCTTTTTATTTGATTTTTTAAAATACTAAATTTTTTATAAATCTATTATAAAAAGTAAACAAATAATAATAATTTAGAAAAAAATGATATCGGTGGAAATCGTTCTTATATATTTCACACTAATATATATTTTTAAATATTAAAAAAATTATAAATATATTATAAAAAACAAACAAATAAAATTTTTAGGAAAAAATAATATAGGTGGGAATCACCTTTATATATTTCACATTAAAAAATGATATCTAAGTGAAGACTAATAAATCAAAGTTTATCCTATATTTTTTTTTTTCCTTGGAAAAAGTCCGTAATTTTATTTCAAAAAGATGATCAAAATTACATATTGCACATGTAGTAGAATCAACAAGGATTCCTACATTTTCACATATTTCTGTCCCATATAAGCAGAAACAACAACTTATAAAGAGCTGAACCAAAAAAAAGAGAAACCCAGAGAGAAGAACAGGTAAATCTTGAACAACCGAAACCCTCATCGGAGGAAGCAGAAGATCTATGTCTGTGGACAGAGCAGCAGACACAGTAGACCTCCCAAGCCGGCAAAAACAGCCAGCAAGCAAACCCCTGATGAAGAAGCAGCCAGAGAAACCCCATTTAGGCTGGATTAGTCCGCCAAAGCATGCCGAGCGTCCTTGAAACCAAGATCCCCAGCAAGGGCGATGGCGAAGTCAGAGACGGCATCGATCTAGGTGAGGTAGGCGAGGCTGTTGTATCCGTTGGGGCACAGGATCCGTAGATGAAAGCAGGCAGATCCTTGATCCATGGATCCAGAGGCTTCCCGACAGTGTACATAAACCCAATCTCTCGGCATCGACGACATTTCGACCATCGAAGACGAAGGCAGGCTAACCATAATCCAGGTTCTTGAATTCCCCATTCAGAGAACTTGTTCATGGCAAGATCCCTCCGGATCTGATCCTGGGTCATGTGGAACATCAATGGCAACAGTTTCTCTGGTATCTTCTTGAACCCAAAGACCGCAATCTTCTTCCCCGACACCGTATTGAGCATGGACCGACCCTGTTTACAAACGAGCGCCCACATTCTGGTCAAAGTGTCCGAGGCCTCTGCAAAGTTCTCCGGCGCTGAAATGAGAATCCGCTTCACAGCTTGAGATCCGCGACCGGCTCGCTGGAATGAGCGCACCACAGACGCCATGAAAATCTGCAAATCTTGAAATCGAGATCAAGAAACTGAACCGATTCAAGAAAGGCATCAGTAATCCAAGACTGTCAAATCCCCACGCATAGCAGAACCACCGATTATGGATCACGCCTCTGTGGGAGGTCCTCTGCATGTCGCTGCCACAGGAGAAGCGCCCAACCATTACACCGCCATCTGCAGCGCTAGTCGAACTAGCCTCCACAACCAGCGCCATCCTCAGCAAGGGAGCAGAGCTCTCCCTTCCTCCGGCGCCCCCTCCCAGGTGCAGTGTTCTTACATTCTCTATTAAAACCCATCGAAGTTTATCCCATATATAATAATAACTATTATCATTAATATTAAATAAAATATTTTTTTATTGTTGAATATATATGTATATATATATATATATATATATATGAAATTACACTTTTAAATTGTATATTGTATTTGCCCTGAAAATTATACAGATATATATCCATATCTTGAAAATTATACATACCTTTAAGATATATATCCCTATCTAAAAAGCTAAACTAATTTTTGACATAACATAAATTTGATAATATAATTTTATTAATTTAAAGTAATCAAAATATCAAATCGTCATTTATTTTTCACTTGAACATGATTTCTTTATTATTTTACACATGTTTATATATTTTTTATAATCACTATATACCTAATTTAAGTTATGTATATATAATATGATTTATGTGTTATTTTACACATGTTTATATATTTTTTATAATCACTACATACCTAATTTAAGTTATTATATATATATATATATATGAGAGATGATAATTAATATAAAATAAAGAATAATCATTATATATATTGTTATAGGTAAAATCTGCACTTCTCCGTGATCACATTAAGCTGTCGATCACACAAAAGGACAACATGAATTGAAGAGCTAGGTTGACCTAGATGATGTATGGACTGGAGCTACCCTCTTCAACTGAGAAAACCCCTATTTACACTGACTTTTTGGCATGTGCGCTACTCTCTGGGCAGTAAACCAATGCACATATGCTAGTATTCCCTACTTTGCTCGAGTGCAGCTAGCGCACACCTAGAAAATTGTTGCAAACGCTTGTTGCAAAGTACAAGAGTTGCATACTGTGCACCACTCTTGTTGTATGAAACTCGTGCACATCTTAAGATGAAGTCAAAAAATATATTAAGTTGACGAATTGGGATTAGTTGAAGTTGGTTCTGCAACTTCCCCAACCTCCCAATCCAACTACCTCTCGATCCAAACTGCCTACCTTGTCCCATAAATACAAGGAGGATGCATGAGAGAGGGGGAGAAAGAATGCATTAAGGGTTGTTACGCTGGAGGAAAGTCCCAAGTCATTGTGAAGAGTAGGAGGCCAGGACTCGGTTGCAGAAACATCTCGACACGTTAGGTATATTGTACTGATTCATGTTTCTTTGACAATAAAAAGGTCGAAATACCCTTCCTGTCCCAAATCGAATGTCTATTGGATTATATGTTGATTTGGATTAATATTTGATGTTAAATTACTTTCTGATTTCATCATATTTATACATAGTCAAGATACACTGAGGAAGGTATCCTTTGTATTGGAGGTTCATCAAGCAAGAGATCAAACGGGAGATCAAGTGAAAGCTAGGACCAGCCATCAGTTAAAAGTATGTCTTTCGATATCTCGATCTCTTTCATTTGTAAGAACTAGTTGTAATGCAATTAATGTATTTACCTGTCAACCCCGCCCAGTTGGTAGTGTCCATCTCCTCACTATAAGGTAGAAATCCTGAGCAGCATATATGAATGATTTTGTCAAAATAAATTAATTTTATAAAATTTAATATCTAAAAATAAAATAAAAATATTTAATTTCCTTATTTAAAATAATTAAAAATTGAATTAAATTTATAATAATATGTTTTCTTATATGAAAAAATGCATGTCATTAAATTATCTACCATCTAGAATTAAAACTAAAGGAATATATCAATGGAACTAAAAGAAAGCTAATGATTTTATGGTTTATGGTAGCTCATTTTGGTTAAGTCCGCAATTAAACAAAACCAGTTCAATATTCATTCTTGGCTATAATTATCAAAATCAATTTTGGTTATAATCATCAAAATCTATTTTGATCAAGGCTAATTCCTATTGACATTCAAACAAAACAGGTTCAATATTCAATTTGTGATTTTCCAAATTGCATCGTCTAAAAAGAACCACCAAAGGAAATACCTACTCGGAAGTGCTAGAGCAATTTAGAGACCTAGACTTGTGTCGCACATAATTGATAATTCCAGAACCTAAAACATAAAAATATCGAACTTTATGAAATGTGTCCAACTGATTGTATGCAACCTATCTCTTTCACCGAATAATACCATGCCTTCAAATCAAATGCAACTTGAACTGGTCCAACCTGGAGAATATGAATGCCAGATGCGGCTTCTGAAATCACAGGATATGAATTGAAAAAAAACACTAAATTCACACTCTCTATGGAATTGAATAAGGCGGATATGACTTCTGAAATCACAGGATATGCAGTGGAAACAACACTAAATGCACACTCTCGATGGAATTGAATAAGGTTGATATTGAGCATAGCATGAAAGTTATTTGAGAAGAGTGACCAAGACGGCTTATAAATTTCCCATCCAAAATCATACTGCATGCGGTATCTGGTAGCCATTTACAACCCTCAATTGAGCTAATTGTTGAAGAAATATAATTAAAATCTTGTGACCCTAATCCCAATATTTAAATCTATATTCTCAAATCTCAATTATACTTATAATTTGGATAACGAACAAGGACACAAAATTAGAAATACCAAGCATTTCTGGTATTTCAAACTAAAAATGGAGACAATTCTTGATGTTTGAGCATTACTACTTTATACAGGGACCCGAATAAACAACACAAATTCTACATCTTAAGTGAGAATAAGATCCCAACACAAAAGTTTAATGAATTCCTTGTTTTTTATTGCACAAAAAATCTGAAGAATGTTTAAACCTAAAAATGTTCTTACAAAGAGGGGAAAATTTAAAAATGTACAAAATCACCAAGTATATCGCTATGGTAGTTTTAGTTAATGATAATTTCAATTGAGGGATCTGAGTGGAAATTTTTTTTGCTTTTTTAGAACCAGGATTCAGTGTGATAAGAAAGGAGTTTCACCATTTCAGAATTGTTTTCTTTTCAATTGTTGATGTCAGTAAACCGTTGATGAGATAGTGTCAAAGAGAAACCTACGTATTAAGCACAGTTTATGAAGTTAGTCACAGATTCTGTAACTTTCAAAGAGAATTTTTAATTAAACTGCTGAAAATGTCAAAATTTCTTCAAGATGTGAAGAAATAAAATATGAAAACTTATGTGCCCTTTTAAGTCCATTTAATCCTTCCATGGAAGGGTTGTGGACGTTTTGCACTTCAGATCAACTCTAGTCCTTTTCTCATATAAGGAAGAGTCATTTCAAATATTTCCCACATGGTAGGTCCTTTTGATTATTATTAGCTCATTACAGAATGGAAAAAGTTTTCCTTGATCTTGTCACAGACGAGTACCAATTTAAAGCACATTTTGTAAAATTAGTTACAGCAAATCTAATGAACAAGTAAATCAATCACAATAGATGAAACTCAGAAAAATGGTGTAAAACTGTGCAAAGCATGCATCAATGCTCAATATCCCAATGAGGGTGAATAATTACAATACAATACAGTAACAATGACTCAGCAATTCGAATTTCCTAAGGAGGTCATTCGAATCACTGCATGGAATAGCTTGACTCCAACTAGGAGTCATCATCATCAATAAGTGGTGGTCATCAATACACAAGAACCAGTCATCCAGGTGTCAATCTGAGTCTAACTGAGTGTAACATGTGTAATTGAAGTGTGTAGCACTGATAGAGGGAAGTGGGCTCAGTGGAGGGTGCATGGGAGGCTAAGTGAAGTTAGAACAGTCATCTAGTCAATCTGGAGGTCCAACGGAGTGAAACAGTCAGTCGGGAGTGAAACTAGCCTCAAATTAGGGAGAATCAGAGCTAACTGAGTGTAACTGAAGTGGAACTGCAGTGGTAGGTGAAGAAATGTGCCCTTCTCTGGTAGTAGGTGAGAAGTGGGCGCCTTCTTGACTAGGAAGGCTAATGAACTGATGTAAGAAGCTCCCGGGTGCTAGAATAAGGTGGCTAAGGTGTTGGAGGCATCAACCTGGTGACTAGGATGCATGCAAAGTGCATGCAAACCCTAATTGCATGCAAGATCCTGAAAAAGATGATGTGGATATCCGAACACCCCCCCTCAAGCTAGACTATGATGTGCAAAAAAAAAAAATGTGGAGCCCTGGTAACTAAGACCAAAGGTCACCCCAATACAATAATCCAAAAAATGCTGAAAATAAACTAAGTGAGGAAAGAGGGAAAACCCACTGGGAAGAAAGCCCCCCCTCAAGCTAAAGCATAATAATGGATCAATCTGTCTCCACCATGATGGAACTCACCCCCAACAGTGAACGGAGGTAAGAGAACTTCTTCTTAGTGAAGCTCTTGGTGAAAATGTCTGCAATTTGCTCATCAGTAGGGCAATATTGCAGAATGATGGTGCGATCATGCACCAACTGTCGAATGTAATGCATATGAATCTCAATGTGTTTGGTCCTCTGCCGCTGAACTAGATTTGTGGAGATATTGATAGTACTTTGATTGTCACAAAATAGGACAGACGAAGTAGTGCCACCAAAATCAAACTCGAAAAGAATACCCTGCAGCCAAACTGCTTGAATGCAGGCATTGACTGCCCCTCGATACTCTGCCTCTGCTGAAGAAAGTGAAATGGCTGCCTGCTTTTTGCTAGACCAGCAAATAGCACCATGACCAATCATGAAAACATAACCAGAAGTGGACTTCCGATCAATGCTATCACCTGCCCAATCTAAATCAGTAAAACCAATGAAATTAAGCTCAGAATCTGCAGCATAATGTATGCCAAAATGTTTCGTACCTTGCACATACTGCAAGATCCACTTGGTTGCTCGCTAATGAAGCTCATGGGGCTGCTGCATATACCTTGACATGGCACTCACGGCATATGAAATATCAGGCCTTGAGTGTGTCAAATAAAGTAGTGAACCAATCAACTGTCGATACATACTGCAATCTGCAAGCGGTGTAGAATCTCCCTCCTCAAGACTGATTCCTGAGAGGAATGGGAATGGGGCTGCCTTACATTCAGCCATATTAAACTTCAATAACAGGTCGGAAGCATATTTTTGCTGAGATATAGTGATCCCATCAAAATTTTGAGCTATCTCCAAGCCCAAAAAGTGACTCAGCAAGCCCAAATCACTCATGTCAAAAGCTAGATTTAAGGCAGTTTTTAGCTTGTTTATTGAAGTAAGCGTGCTACCAATAATGAGAAGATCATCAACATAAAGTACAATAACCAACAAATTACCTTTAACTCGCTGAAGATACACATTCAGATCAGATTTTCATCTTTGGAAATTCTGAGAAAGAAGGAAGGAGTCCATCTTTGCGTACCAAGCTCTTGGGGCCTGTTTTAACCCATACAAAGATTTCTTCAATCTGCAAACTAATGATGGATCTGATGTGTAGCCCTCTGGCTGCTGCATATATACCTCTTCAGCAAGGTCTCCATGTAGAAATGCACTCTTCACATCCATGTGGTGCACTTCCCAGTGCTTGGATGCGGAAATAGCCAAAACAAGGCGGATGGAATCCATCTTTGCAACCGGTGCAAAGGTCTCAGTGTAGTCCACTCCTTGGACTTGAGAGAAACCTTTTTCCACCAACCTTGCTTTGTATTTGCTGATAGAGCCATCAGCAGCAACTTTCGTGCGGTAGACCCATTTACACTTCACTAATTTTCTTCCAAGTGGAAGAGAAACTAGCTCCCATGTACTGTTCTTTTGAAGAGAACTGTACTCTTCATCCATGGAACTTTGCCATCTCGGATCTCGGTGGGAAGAATAGTATGATGTGGGATCTGAACCAGCCATCAAATAATGAATCTCAGGAAGTAATGGATCAAAAATAGAAAGAGCGATACCTACTCTTTGAAAGTCTGCTCTTGTTCATCTCGGATCAACAGGATTTCCAAGGTTCGAACCAGCAGATTGAAGAGTGTTTTGGGCCCACTTTGGTAACTTTCGTTCAGGGAACCCTCCAACAAGTTTTCTTCATTGTGATTCTCCCCTTTTGATGGACGAATGACCCACAGAAATGAATATCCACTCGCCTTCATTCCAAGAGCGATCTCAGCATTTTTTTCTTTCAAAAGAACTGCGATGCTTCCGAAGGAAACATACACAACGCTCGCCGGTTGCTTAGTATTCAGCCAATCCATGACGTCTACAGTTTTCCACATATGTGCAACAAACTCTGTTTTGCCGGGATTCCTTCTGTCCAAAAAAGCAGAGGGTATGAGAGGACCGACAGTCAAAATGGGAACTATGGATTTCATTGACATTATTTCTTCACATTCAAGTTCCTCAAACGAATTTCCAATAACCCACGTCGCCTCCGGCAGAGACTTAAATTGACCGAACACGGTTTGCAGCACAATCGTTTCGGTATTTGAAGGTAGCAGAAAGGATGGTAGATCAGAGAGAGTCAGAGGTGGAAGTCCCGGTATGTTTATCCCAGCCGCTGTCTTTTGCGTTTCCAACGGTATATCTGAAAAACACGAAGAACATTAAGGGAGAATCAGAAGTTTAGATGGTTATCATCTTCTTACAAACTTAAGCCTAATTACAAACTTAAATATGATCATGGAAGCATCTTTTGGGTGGGTAGATCGATCTTTCATTTAATATTGAAGCTGACCCTGACCTAAGTATATATAGGTGTAGACGCTGCTTATCTTGATTACTGATTCCCTAGACGCCTGTTTATCTTGATTGTTGATTCCCTAGACGGCCTGGTGGGTAGATCGATCTTTCATTTAATATTGAAGCTGACCCTGACCTAGGTATATCTAGGTATAGACGCTGCTTATCTTGATTTCTGATTCCCTAGACTCCTGTTTATCTTGATTGTTGATTCCCTCCATCTTTGGATGGAACAAGGTCAAAGGTTGACTTTCCTCCTTTCCTGTTTGATAGAGGGAATCAACAATCCAGATAAGGATCGGATCGTCGTCGGTATAGACCTATCTTTTAGATATGAGGATGCTCTTCTGGGTGGGTGGGTAGATAGATCTTTCATTCAATATTAAAACTGACTCTAACCTAGGTATAGAAGGATGTAAAGATTCTTACTTGTAAAAAAAATTCGGAAAATGAGAATCATAAATATAGATAGTTCTCATCTTAGTACAAACTTAAAATTGATTACAATATCTTCTGGATGGACAGATAGTTATTTCATTCAACATTAAGACTGACCCTGATATAAGTTATACACCCAGGATGTGGAGAATCCTAATGAAAAATATAAACTTACATGTACAATTTTGTAATGCAAATATACCTAGTTTTCCATTGACAAAGTGGTGATATATCGAATAAACTGCATAGGATTGCATCCAGAAAACGGCTGAAGGAATCTTAAACGTATTTGCAAGCTGCGGGACCCAAGTAAGAAGGGAGTTATGAATGATGAAAGAAACCTGGTTGCCTTGAGCATTGAACTTTTCTATGAGATTTCCCAATTTGAGTCCTCCTATCTTCTCTAACATCTGCACCACAATCCTTGGGTTGTTACACTCGGATTCCGAATTTAGTCCGTATGGGATTGTCTCAAACCGAACTTCCCCAGGTGGCTTCTTCTTTGAGGCACCGGATGTTGTGCCCCGAGCCTATAACACCTGATTAAGGTTTGCCTCCGTTGTCATGAAGGTGACCCCAACATTTTTAGAGGCAACCCTCTTGGCAAACTGCAACATCGGATTGATATGACCCTGGAAGGGAAACGCCACCATCATAATGAGAAGATGGTTGTAGTCGGAGCCCTTTGAAAACCCCATTCTCCTAGATTTCAATGACTAGCACCGAAAAGTTGCTACACAAATTAAGTCTACAAATAATACTCAAAATTCCATGGTTATCATCTTCTTACAAATTTAAACCTAATTATAAACTTAAATCTGATCATGGCAGCATCTTTTGGGTGGGTAGATCGATCTTTCATTCAATATTGAAGCTGACCCTGACCTAAGTATATATATAGGTATAGACGCTGCTTATCTTGATTGTTGATTCCCTAGATGCTTGTTTATCTTGATTGTTGATTCTCTAGACGACCTGGTGGGTAGATCGATCTTTCATTCAATATTGAAGCTGACCCTGACCTAGGTATATCTAGGTATAGACGCGGTTTATCTTGATTGCTGATTCCCTAGACTCTTGTTTAATTTGATTGTTGATTCCCTAGAAGCTTGTTTATCTTGATTGTTGATTCTCTCCATCTTTGGATGGAGCAAGGTCAAAGGTTGACTTTCCTCCTTTCCTATTCGATAGAGGGAATCAGCAACCGAGATAAAGATCGGATCGTCTATACCTATCTTTTAGATATGACGATGCTCTTCTGAGTAGAGGGGTAGATGGATCTTTCATTCAATATTAAAACTGACTCTAACCTAGGTATAGAAGGATGTAAAGATTCTTACTTGTAAAAAAAATTTGGAAAATGAGAATCATAAATATAGATAGTTCTCATCTTAGTACAAACTTAAAATTGATTACAATATCTTCTGGATGGACAGATAGTTATTTCATTCAACATTAAGACTGACCCTGATATAAGTTATACACCCAGGATGTGGAGAATCCTAATGAAAAGTATAAACTTACATGTACAATTTTGTAATTTAAATATACCTAGTTTTCCATTGACAAAGTGGTGATATATCGAATAAACTGCATAGGATTGCGTCCAGAAAACGGCTGAAGGGATCTTAAACGTATTTGCAAGCTGCGGGACCCAAGTAAGAAGGGAGTTATGAACGATGAAAGAAACCTGGTTGCCTTGAGCATTGAACTTTTCTATGAGATTTCCAAAGTTGAGTCCTCCTATCTTCTCTAACATCTGTGCCACAATCCCTGGGTTGTTACGCTCGGATTCCGAAGTCAGTCCGTCTGGGATTGTCTCAAACCGAACTTCCCCAAGTGGCTTCTTCTTTGAGGCACCGGATGTTGCACCCCGCGCCTGTAACACCCGATTAAGGTTTGCCTCCATTGTCACGAAGGTGACCCCGACATTTTTAGAGGCGACCCGCTTGGAAAACTGCAGCATCGGATTGATATGACCCTAGAAGGGAAATGCCACCATCATAATGTGAAGATGGTTGTAGTCGGAGCCCTTTGAAAACCCCATTCTCATAGATTTCAACGACTAGCACTGAAAAGTTGCTACACAAATTAAGTCTACAAATACTCAAAATTCCATCCATCGTAGGCTCTGGAATCCTCTCACTCAGCTTGCCCGTTGCTCTTCTTGGGTAGCTGATTTATTTACAGCAAACACTGATCTTCCCGAACTACATGAGATGTCGGATGAAAGTGTCAAGGGGCCTGCTTCGATTTAAAATCATACATAAAACTCAAATGAGAAAATCACTTATGTACTTGCATTGTCGCGTACCAGCAGAAGTCTTTTCCCATCCTTTCAAAGACAGTGACGCTGAATCAATCTTTACAGGAAGGAGTAGATGATGCAGGCAACATCTATCTAGAGTCAAACTCATTTTAATTCCAGGAAAGATCTAATGAAAGTGGAAAGTGGTGTTGGTGAGTGTTCAAATTTGAACCCTTCCCAGCCTTCCAAAGGGTTCTAGCCCTTCCTAGAAGTGTAAAGTTAAAATTGCCCTTCAAAAAAAATTTAAAATCTGAATTTTACATTCACCCTTCCAATAGGAAGGACATAATTTATATTAACGTTTCAAAAAAAGGGAAACATTTGAAATTACCGATCTATATAAATTCCAATTTCTATGTTGAAATTCCTATGTTATAAAATTCATTCAAAATATTGGAAATATCATAAATTATAATCATTCACTTACTCATGTCATGGACTCATTGCTTAGGTTTGCAAGGTGACGAGTGATGACTAACGACTACTGGGTAGTAGCCACTGGGATTTGACTTTGAATCCCGATTCACTTTGGGTTGAGATCTAAGGTGTGACAATGTGTCAATGACTATCGCTGTAACAATAGAGAACCACTACTAGGCCCAAAACAAGGCCCAAACATTGTTCCTAGTACCTATGTGAACCTCGCTACCAATGCCACTTGTTTTTCGTCAAAATGAAATTCAAATTATTGCTTTGATGAGTCCTCCTTTACAATAATTCATTTCTTGCATGAATGTCACAGACTCATGACAACTCTAAACAACACTCAATGGCATGCAACTATGAATAATGACATGCATCTAGAACCATAGACCAAGGAGAGGTTGATTTATGCATTGATATAGAGAGGTGGCACTAGGCACACAATATGGAGAAACAATGAGTTAGAAAAAACATTTGGACCAAAGTACCACAATGGTTATTAATAAAATTTTAAAAAACAATTTTTGGCTCACGAATTGTCTTTAATTTGATGGGTAGCATGATCATGATCATGTAATCTCCCTCTGTCCTTCCAAACATATTTGGTTTCTCACCACGTTTGTCTTCGACACTCGCCACCAAAATACGTATAAACATTACATGCCTTTACATCCTCTTCCATTTAAATCATCATCGCATAGTCATAACTAAGGATTATTATGCATGCACACCCTCACCATATAATATCAATTGGGTCAAGGCGCAAAGACAACCACAAATTATTAAATGTGTCAAGACGCAAAGAGTAAGAGACAACTATAAGTAAGGGTGAGTGCAAGCTAATGAGGGTCACTTTTGGCGTGTTAGATGCAATAGAAAACTGAAAAATTAGGCATCCCTCAACTTACTTGGATTGTTTGAGATACTTACACAAAATATCTTGCATCGAGTAAAAAAGATGAAATGTAGGAAATTGAATCAGGTTTCCGAATATATAACTTTTATGTATTGAAAATTTGCATAGCTATGTCAAGTTTCATTTTTCCTTACAGACACTTTTTATTTTTCAGGCAAATGATAAGGTATATGTTTTTGTGGGTGCAGCCTTTGAGGGCCTAAATGATGGAATCAAGCTACAAAAATCGGCATGCATGTAGAGAACACATAACACTTGTGCACCATTATTTTTCAAAAATTAAATTAGTAATTTTCTAATTTTTTTATAATTGTCTAAGTGATCAAACCTCGAAAATAGTACCTCTTTTGTGGGTGCAGCCTTTGAAGGTCTTACTGCAAAAATCTTGAAATCGATTTTTCATAGAATGTGGAGGTTAGTGTCCTCTTGTGCACCATACAATTTCTTTTTGAAATGATCGAGAATTGAAAAAGTTATGGAAGAAACACTAACAGTGTGTTTCACGAGTTAAGGAGGTAGGACACAAAAGAAATTGAAAGAAAATAAGAAAAATTAATATTTCAAAATAAAAGTTACATATTTGGAATCTGCAGAAAAAATGTTATTTGTGTCTAAGATTTCGTCAAAAATGACTGTGTGTAGCATACTGTAACGAGTGGCTAAGCACAAGCTTCTCCAAAAACTGGAAGAAATACCCAATTAGCTTTGGTTTATCATTAACATAGGGGTCAGTGCAAGCTAATGAGGGTCACTTTTGGCGCGTTAGATGCAATAGAAAATTGAAAAAGCAGGAATCCCTCAACTTACTTGGATTTTTTGAGCTACTTATGCAAAATATCTTGCATTGAGTAAAAAAGATGAAATGTTGGAAATTGAATCACGTTTCCGAATATATAACTTTTATGTATTGAAAATTTGCATAGCTATGTCAAGTTTCATTTTTCTTAACAGATACTTTTTATTTTTCAGGCAAATGATAAGGTATATGTTTTTGTGGGTAGAGCCTTTGAGGGCCTAAATGATGGAATTAAGCTACAAAAATCGGCATGCATGTAGAGAACACATAGCACTTGTGCACCATTATTTTTCGAAAATTAAATTAGTAATTTTATAATTTTTTTTATAATTGTCTAAGCGATCAAACCTCGAAAATAGTACCTCTTTTGTGGGTAGAGCCTTTGAAGGTCTTAATGCAAAAATCTTGAAATGGGTTTTTCATAACGTGGAGGTTAGTGTCCTCTTGTGCACCATACAATTTTTTTTTGAAATGATTGAGAATTGAAAAAGTTATGGAAGAAACACTAACAGTGTGTTTCACGAGTTAAGGAGGTAGGACAAAAAAGAAATTGAAAGAAAATAGGAAAAAATAATATTTCAAAATAAAAGTTACATATTTGGAATCTGCAGAAAAAATGCTATTTGTGTCTAAGATTTCGTTAAAAATGACTCTGTGTAGCATATTGTAATGAGTGGCTAAGCACAGGCTTCTCTAGAAACTGGAAGAAATACCCAATTAGATTTGGTTTTTCATTAACATAGCACGGGTTTGGAATTACCAAAGCAAACTCCAAAGCATACACATAGGATTATTGTTGACATGTGAGCATGTGACTCAACCTGGTTTAGGCTCTACAAAACACGAGTGCATTCTGTTTAAATTCAAAAATATTGTCGTGCTTTTAGATGTACATAACGCGCTCACGTTATATAACTACATAATGCGTACGCGTTATATAACTACATAACGCGTACGCGTTATATAGTTAAAAAACGCGCTCGCGTTATGCAAATCATAAAATACATGTTTAATACTTGAGAAAGAGGGGGTGTGGAAGACTCAAGAGAATTTGTGTTTAATATTTGAGAAGGGGTGGGGAAGGGTCAAGGGAATCTATGGTTAATATTTAATAGGGGTGGGAAAGGGTCAAGGGCTTAGAAGGATGTTGGAAGCTTGAGTGGGGAGAGATGAAGGGAATGAGAACATGATGGGCTACAGGGGGTGAAGGGAAGTGGAGCTTGAGAGCACTATTAGGAGTAGAATAGGTTCGAAAGAGGTATAGGGTTAGAAGTTGAAAGTGAGACTTGAGTGACAAGGGGGAATGGATGGAGGCAAGGGGGATGTGAGAGAGAAATAAAGAATACAAGGGGGGGGGGGAGACATAGAGCGAGGGAGGGAGAGGGACAATGGGGAGGAATGGATTTGGAGGGAGTGATAGATATATGGGGATAGAACGAAATAAAGAGATAGGAAGGGAGGGACAGAAAGTGTTGGTGGGAGACATGCAGGGAGTGGTGACGATGGAGAGAGAGAGAGAGAGAGAGAGAGAGGAGGGGGAAGGGACATAAAGTGTGTGTGAGAGAGAGGGAGTGATGGAGAGATTGGGATAGGTTGAGGGAAAGATAACATGAGGGAGGGATAGAAGGTGAGAGAGAGATAGGCAATGAGAGAGGGCGGGAGAGAAGGTAGGGTGAGGGATGGAGGGAGAAAGTTGGAGATAGATATGGATGGAAGGGGGATGGGTTTGAGAATGGAAAGGGACATAATGTGTGTGTGTTCGAGAGAGAGAGAGAGAGAGAGAGAGAGAGAGAGAGAGAGAGAGAGAGATTGATGGTTGGGGAGAGAGAGACTAGAGGGAGTTGTGAGCATCATATTCTTCATCATCATCATCTTCATGACCATTATCGTCATCATCAACATCTTCATCATCATCACCATCATCATCATCATCATCATATTCCTCATCAAATCAACATCTCCATCATCATCATCATCATCTTTTGAACATCATCATGATCATCATCTAAACATCACCATCACCATCATCATCAACATCTTCATCATCATCACCATCACCATCATCATCACCATCATCATCAAAATCTTCATCATCATCACCATCACCATCACCATCACCATCACCATCTTCATCATCATTGTCATCTCTAGGTTCCCCATCAACATCAACATCTCCATCATCATCATCTTATTCATCATCATCATCTTCATCACCATCATCATCATCATCAACATCTTCATCATCATCACCATCATCATCATCATCTTCCTTGAATCAGATCAACATCTCCATCATGTCACCATCATCTTCTTCATCATCATCTGAACATCACCATCACCATCACCATCATCATCAACATCTTCTTCATCATTACCATCACCATCATCATCAACATCTTCATTGTCATCACCATCATCATTATCATCATTGGCATTTGTAGGTTCCTCATCAACATCTCCATCATCATCATCTTCTCCATCATCTTCATCACCATCATCATCAGCATCAACATCTTCATCATCATCACCATAATCATCATCTTCATCGTCATCAGATCAACATCTCCATCATCATCATCTTCTTCATCATCTTCACCATCATCACCATCATCATCATCTTCATCACCATCTCCATCATCTTCAACATCTCCATCATCATCACCATCACCATAAACATCTTCATCATCATTGTCATCTCCCCCTTCCTCATCAACATCTCCATCATCATCATCATCATCATCACCATCTGAACATCACCATCACCATCATTGTCAACATCTTCATCATCATCAACATTAACATCATCATCATCATCATCATCACCATCACCATCATCATCAAAATCTTCATCGTCATCACCATCACCATCACCATCACCATCACCATCTTCATCATCATTGTCATCTCTAGGTTCCCCATCAACACAACATCTCCATCATCATCATCTTCTTCATCATCATCATTTTCATCGCCATCATCATCATCATCAACATCTTCATCATCATCACCATCATCATCATCATCTTCCTCATCAGATCAACATCTCCATCATGTCACCATCATCTTCATCATCATCATCATCCGAACATCACCATCACCATCATCATCAACATCTTCATCATCATTACCAGCACCATCATCATCAACATCTTCATCATCATCAACATCAACATCATCATTGGCATCTGTAGGTTCCTCATCAACATCTCCATCATCTTCATCTTCATCACCATCATCATCATCATCATTGGCATCTGTAGGTTCCTATAAACATATCCATCATCGTCATCTTCTCCATCATCATCACCATCATCACCATCATGATCTTCTAAACATCATCATGATCATCATATAAATATCACCATCACCATCATCGTCAACATCTTCATCATCATCACCACCAACATCATCATCAAAATCTTCATTGTCATCACCATCACCATCACCATCACCATCACCATCACCATCTTCATCATCATTGTCATCTCTAGGTTCCCCATCAACACAACATCTCCATCATCATCATCTTCTTCATCATCATCATCTTCATCACCATCATCATCATCATCATCAACATCTTCATCATCATCACCATCATCATCATCATCTTCCTCATCAGATCAACATCTCCATCATGTCACCATCATCTTCATCATCATCAATATCCGAACATCACCATCACCATCATCATCAACATTTTCATCATCATTACCAACACCATCATCATCAACATCTTCATCGTCATCACCATCATCATTGGCATCTGTAGGTTCCTCATCAACATCTCCATCATCATCATCTTCATCACCATCATCATCATCATCATTGGCATCTGCAGGTTCCTCATCAACATATCCATCATCGTCATCTTCTCCATCATCATCACCATCATCACCATCATGATCTTCTAAACACCATCATGATCATCATCTAAACATCACCATCACCATCATCGTCAACATCTTCATCATCATCACCATCAGCATCATTATCAAAATCTTCATTGTCATCACCATCACCATCACCATCACCATCTTCATCATCATTGTCATCTCTAGGTTCCCCATCAACACAACATCTCCATCATCATCATCTTCATCTGCATCATGATCATCTTCATTGTCATCACCCTCCTTCTCATCATCATCTTGTGCACTTATGCACTTAGGGATTAATGTTTAGAAGAGGATCTAAAGGCCTTTATGGGGGAGGGGCTCTAGGAACAAGGTAAGACAGAGAGGGCAGGGGGGAGGGATAAAGGCGTAGAGGTTTAGTGATTAAGGGAGAAGAAGGGAGAGAGTTCTATAGGGAGGGATAATGACGAAGATAAAGAGAAGGTGGAGAGATGGAGAGTGGGGTGGTAGGGACATGGCTGGAGTAAGGGAGAGAAAGAAACATGAAAGAAACATGTAGAGAGGGATGTATGGAGAATGAGGGACAGATATTTAGAAAGATATAGGGGGTATCTAGGGATTATTGGGAGAGAGCTAGGGGGTATTAAACCATACAAAACATTTGTCCCCACACTAAAAACATTTGTTTTGTATGTAACCATATAAATTATTAGTTTTCTTTTGATTTTGTTTGTTGCCCTAGCCGTGCACCTAACCTATTTATTGTGCTTGACAATATCGCATATGCGTTTTTGCACTACATATCGTGCACGCGTTTTTGCTTTATATAACGCGTGCATTTTTTGTAACTCCATAAATAGTGGACTGTCCCTGTTTGAGAGCAACTTCACTCTGTCCGAGCCAAAATAACACTCCCGCGATTTTTCGAACATCACGAGCCCGCCATTGGAAATTCTCACACTCTACACCAACTCCATCATTATTTTTTTTTATGCAAGTGCAGCATTGAGGACATCTTTCATGGTTGCTCAGTGTGGTGTTGGGTTATATGGCCATATTTGAAGAAGATAATCAACAAGCTTGAAGAATCTCCAATTGAATAACACCAAAGATAAGGCCTTTGAAAGATTCATTTTGCCTATATTTGAGGAGCACACAAGATAAGATATCAAGCTTCAAGACCATTTCATGGTGATGGTAGATATACACAAGTGTACAAGAGAATCAAAGAGCCCAAACAATTTATGATTTAACTTCCATTTGCTTATTATTGAAGAGCTTGTAATTGAGGAGCAACAAAAACAAACTATATTGAATTGATCATTGTGGTGATGGGGAATGCACGTAACCGAGTAAACAAATCAACAAGGAAGAAGAGACCTCAAGAAGTCATTGAAGAAGAAAAAGAAAAGAAAAGAATATACATGATGAATTGGAGGTTTTCTTTGGAAACTAATCCAAATCCAATTGTAGAGGATACCTATTAATCCTATTAATCCACGACAAGAGGGACCTTCAATTTCCACAATAGTTGTTGAACAAGCACCCCATGGAAGTAATCAAGAAGCAAAACGTAGGTGCTCATTAGGGGATGTTTCAATTACCACTTCAAGTCAAAGTGATAAGTTACCATCTCAAGATGAAGGTCATGACGCTATCTGGATGTGGTTATACAAGCGATGAAGTTAGAGAGGCGTTGGACATTTTGCCTACTGTTGAAGAAGAGAATGTTATCCACACCATCGATGAGGATGTTGGACTTCCACAAGGGGATGTTGGAATTCCACAAACCATCAATGAGGATGTTGGACTTCCACCATCCAACTACCAGGAAGAGAATGAAGGACACCAAGCTACTACTGAAACACTAGAGCGTCTTGGTGATGCGCTACATGGTACAATTCCAACCCCCTTACCTCCATTAGCAAGCACACATCGAAGAACTCCGAAGCATATACAAGTTGATGAAAGTCTCATCAATTCCATTGAAGGTACGCTATCTAAACGTAGTATTGCTTATCAAACTCAACAGATACTTGATAAATATTTTGTTTCTAAATGTGATGGAGATAAATGTAGATTATTTTTATTATTGTTAAAATCTAGGAGCATGAATGTTGTTAGGAAAAAGTTAGGGATAAAGATGATAAAGAATTCTGAACCAAGTTCTCATATAGTTAAAATCCTAGTAGATGCATTTGGTAAAATTGGTAAGAACACACGTTCAAAGGACTGCAATGCTGCTCGTCGTGTGTTGTCACAAGCAATTGCAAATAAGAACACAAGGGCCCTTCGTATTCTTAATCCTACATCCGAACTAGTTAATTTGAATATAAAACCCCTCCGTAGGTATTCTATTAGAAGAGAACATCTTGACACAACCGATCAGACAGATTTTTGGGCCTTTGTTGGTCGGTTGCCACGTCGTGACATGAAGCTAGTTGATGCAGTAAAGGGACTAGGGCAGAGTTTTTGGCATGATCACACAAGGCCTTCTTCAAACCGAAAGGATGTACTAAAACTGAGAAGGGGTTCAAAGGATCGTGAACCACATACTAAGCATCTTCTTGATATAACACAAACAGAACTTTACGAGAAATTTAGGATTGAGCATAGACAATTGAACTTGGGGCAAAGATCTTTTGAGAAATGTAAGCCATGGTATGTTAGAATAAATACTCCTCGTAACACTTGTTGTTGTAGATACCATGTAGAATATGAATATTACTATGAAACATTTTTGTACATTCGTCGTGTGTTGCATACTAACCATGTGCAGGATTGCTCCATGACAATACCACCGACTTCATCAAGAGAACTCATTCATAGCATCATGTGCAATAGGCCCGAGGGGCAAACATACTATGCAAAATCTTGTTTGGATGGAACATGCTCCAACTGTGCTGGAATGGCATTATTGAGCCAATGTATGCACGAGAATGGAGACAGTGAATTTGGGAAAATGGTTACAGACATGAAAAGTTTCAAATATATCAACTATGAAATAGTCCCAGGGAAAGAAGGCAAAAAAATACAATTGGTGACATCTCAGGTATGCATTTATATCTATAAAATTATGTTGTAACGGTTACATTTCAATCCTTACTTACAACAAAAAACTGACATTGAGATCATTTTGTGTCACCAAGTACAAGTTAGTGACTTCATCAAGGAATTTATTGAAAAGACACATCAATATATTCAGCATGTCCACGTGGCACAATGCAGGATGAGAAGTTTAGAATATGCAGAGATACATTTCCCCTTGGTACTATACTTTCAGTTGTTGATTTTGCTGAGAACTACACTCTACAACCTCAAAATGAGATCCAAAGTCAGTATTATCACTCTGATCAGGTTTCCTTGATGGTCCATATCACATATAGGCATGGCCCAAATAGCACTGAAGAGCAAAGAGAAATTCTGAAGGAATATCACTTATACATAAGTGATGATAGGTGCCACGACTTCCACTATGTACGTCATTGCTTCATCATGTTCTATGATCACTTGAAGGGAAGGAACATACAAATGGATGGACACTGGATTTGGTTTGATGGGTGTGCTGGTCAGTTCAAAAATGCACGCATATTTCAGTGGTTGTGTTCATTGCATAAAAACTACAAAGTGCCACATATGTGGAACTATTTTGAGACTGGGCATGGTAAAGGAGAGCATGATGGAGCCGGAGCATGTGTCAAAACAACCCTATGAAGAGAGGAATTGAAAGTATCTACAGAATCTACTATTCTAAATGTTCAATCTACAGCCAGGTGGTGCACGTCAGTAATGGGAGAGGAATCAACTATGCGAGTAGAATCCACAAGAAAGAGACATGTGGAGAGATTTTTTTGGGAGGTGGTAGACATAGATCGTTCACATGCATGGGAATGCAAGACTGTGCCTGGGACTCATGGCTTTCATTCGGTTCGATGCTCTAATAACCCAGTATTTGAAATTTGGACCAGAAAACTCACTTGTTTTTGCCCGCCTTGTTGTGATGGTGACTGGGATGGGTGTGAATCATTGGATTGGGTTGATGGATGGGATCGCATATGACTTCCACTTGATCAGCGTACAATTGTTGAGTTAACTCTGTTGGAAGAATACCAATCATCTATTTCTGCAGATTTTGATCATGTCTCAGCCCTTGTACAACTCGGTATGATGCATTTCCTTAACATTTTTTGTTTGTTTACGTAGTCTTCAAATGCACATTAATGGACTTGTATCGCACGAAAAATATTTTGATCATATTCCTACAATCATATAATGCAGGGCACATATACGCAGTGGTTGCCTCAAAAGATACTGAATGGGGTGATGAATACTGGTTGACACACTGTATAGATGGAAAGCAAACCCTCATTATGTCCATGACTGACGATGAAAACAACCACTTTCTAACTGGGTCTATGGTTGTTAAAGGTGAATACTTGACACGGGACAACAATGGAAGAAAGAAGGGTGGATATGTTTACAGGGATTACAAACTAGGTGCAGGGGGAGCACTTTACCAACTTAATCATTGGCACAAACCTTTAGGTACGAACAATGCCTAGTCGAAATACATCGAAGGTACGCTACTTCTTACCGGATAAAGAGCACGAGAGACTAATGGAGACCATCAGTATAAGAGATGATCTGGAGGGCTTGGTTGTATGATAATAGGTGGGATCTAACATGATGAGGTACGTTACATACTTTTAATACTATACTATTTATACTATTTGTAATTGAATATTGATATATGCTCAATTTTCACATGTATGTTTCATATGAATATGTCAATTTTGTGTTCTTGATATGCCAAAATTACGTTTACGTTGTTTATAAATATGCCAAAAGTTCTCTTGTATGTCAAGTTTATGAATATGTCATTTTTTACATATGATCAGCAAACCCTCAAATTATATTATGTTCATCATGTTGGTTATTGGATTCACCCAACAAAATTAATTCAATTCATGCTCACTATATTAAACAATACACTTATATTAAATTTAATTCATGTCTTGTTAAATATTTCATAATGAATTAGCTGCTTGAGAGCACCACCTTAGACCAATCCATCATCATCAACATCTTCATCATCATCACCATCATCATCATCATGAAAATCTTCATCATGGACCTGCAAAACCCTAGTTTCCAAGATGGACCTGCAAGGTGGCACATGGGCCACTGGGCCGGAGGGGAGGGGCACCCCTGGCACTATCCCATCGTGCTAAATCCAGCAGAGTCGACGGTTCGTCGATCTAAGCCACGATCATCATTCTATGGCTCATTCTGTCTCTAACCCAAAAGGCCTTCAGGGACACTTACTGGATACCTGTCGGGGACATAGAACTCCAACCGTGCAACAAAACTGGGTTCTGGGGAGTCCTGCAGGTGTGTCTAGGAAGGTTTGGACTGGGAACACCAGCCATACCCACCCAGTGGATGATTTTCCAAAGTTGACCCCCATGTGCAAAAATTGCACACTTCCACACTGAGCAAAACCCTAGTTTCCAAGATGGACCTGCAAGGTGACACATGGGCCACCGGGATGGAGGGGAGGGGGACCCCTGGAACTATCCTAGTGTGTTGAATCCATCGGAGTCAACGGTTCGTCGATCTGAGCCACGGTCGTCATTCTATGGCTCGTTCTGTCTCGCATCCAAAAGGCCTTCAGGGACACTTGCTGGATACCTGTCGGGGGCATAGAACTCCAATTGTGCAACAAAACCGGGTTCCAAGGAGTCCTACAGGTGTGTCTAGGTAGGTTCAGGCTGGCAACACTAGCCATACCTGCCCGGTGGATGATTTTCCAAAGTTGACCCACGTGTGCAAAAATTGCACACTTCCACACTGAGCAAAACCCTAGTTTCCAAGATGGACCTACAAGGTGACACATGCGCCACCAGGCCGGAGGGGAGGGGCACCCCTGGCACTATCCCGGTGTGCTGAATCTAACGGAGTTGACAGTTCATCGATCCGAGCCACGGTCGTCATTCTATGGCTCGTTTTGTCTCGCATCCAAAAGGCCTTCAAGGACACTTGTTGGATACCTGTCGGGGGCATAGAAATCTAACCGTGCAACAAAACCTGGTTTCGGGGAGTCCTGCAGGTGTGTCTAGGAAGGTTCAGGCTGGGAACACTAGCCATACCCGCCCGGTGGATGATTTTCCAAAGTTGACCCCCGTGTGCAAAAATTGCACACTCCCACACTGAGCAAAACCCTAGTTTCCAAGATGGACCTGCAAGGTGACACATGGGCCACCGGGCTGGAGGGGAGGGGCACCCCTGGCACTATCCCGCTGTACTGAATCCAATGGAGTTGATGGTTCGTTGATCCGAGCCACGGTCTTCATTCTATGGCTCGTCCCGTCTCGCTGCCAGAAGGCCTTCAGGGACACCTGCTGGATACCTGCCGAGGGCATAGAACTCCAACCGTGCAACAAAATCGGGTTCCAGGGAGTCCTGCAGGTGTGTCTAGGCAGGTTCGGGCTGGGAACACTATCCATACCTTTCTGGTGGATGATTTTCCAAAGTTGACCCCCGTGTGCAAAAATTGCACACTCCCACACTAAGCAAAACCCTAGTTTACGAAATGAATGCACAATGAAGCCACTGGGCCATGGGGAGATGAGGGAGAGGGCCCCCTAGAGGTAATCGCACGCCAGGAGACCAACGGAGTCGACGGTTCGTCAGTCCGATGTCCAGTTTCCGAGTTATGTCGAGTTGCAATTCGCATGAAAATGTCGTTCGGGGACACTTGGTGAATTTCCATCCGGGAGCCAAAAAGCAAACGAAGCAGGAAGATTGCGTGCCGTTGGCTCCTGCAAGTGTGTGTGGGCAATGACGATGTGGGAACACTTCCAACACTATCTCGGGGGAGGTTTTTGTAGAGTTGACCCACCAATGCGAGATTGCATGCAATTAAACTGAGCAAAACCCTAGTTTACGAAATGAATGCACAATGAAGCCACTGGGCCATGGGGAGACGAGGGAGAGGCCCCCCTAGAGGTAATCACATGCCAGGAGACCAACAGAGTCGACGGTTCGTCGGTCCGACGTCCGGTTTTCGAGTTATGTCAAGTTGCAAGTTGCATGAAAATGCCATTCAGGGACACTTGGTGAATTTCCGTCCGGGAGCCAAAAAGCAAACGGAGTAGCAAGATTGCGTGCCATTGGCTCCTGTAAGTGTGTGTGGGAAATGCCGATGTGGGAACACTACCAACACTGGCTTGGGGGAGGTTTTTGTAGAGTTGACCCACCAATGCAAGATTGCATGCAATAAAACTGAGCAAAACCGTAGTTTACGAAATGAATGCACAATGAAGCCACTGAGCCATGGGGAGACGAGGGAGAGGGCTCCCTAGAGGCAATCGCACGCCAGGAGACCAATGGAGTCGATGATTTGTCGGTCCGACGTCTGGTTTTCGAGTTATGTCGAGCTGCAAGTCGCATGAAAATGTCGTTCAGGGACACTTGGTGAATTTCCGCCCGAGAGCCAAAAAGCAAACAGAGAAGGAAGATTGCGTGTCGTTGGCTCCTACAAGTGTGTGTGGGCAATGCTGACGTGGGAACACTGCCAACACTAGATTTGGGGAGGTTTTTGCAGAGTTGACCCACCAATGCGAGATTACATGCAATTAAACTGAGCAAAACCCTAGTTTACGAAATGAATGCACAATGAAGCCACTGGGCCATGGGGAGACAAGGGAGAGGGCCCCCTAGAGGTAATCACATGCCAGGAGACCAACGGAGTCAATGGTTTGTTGGTCCGACGTCGGGTTTCCAAGTTATGTCGAGTTGCAAGTCGCATGAAAATGCAGTTCAAGGACACTTGGTGAATTTCTGTCCGAGAGCCAAAAAGCAAACAGAGCAGCAAGATTGCGTGCCATTGGCTCCTGCAATTGTGTGGGCAATGCCGACGTGGGAACACTACCAACACTGGCTCGGGGGAGGTTTTTGCAGAGTTGACCCACCAATGTGAGATTGCATGCAATTAAACTGAGTAAAACCCTAGTTTACGAAATGAATGCACAATGAAGCCACTGGGCCATGGGGAGATGAGGGAGAGGCCCCCCTAGAGGTAATCGCAAGCCAGGAGACCAACGGAGTCGACGGTTCGTCGGTCTAATGTCCGGTTTCTGATTTATGTCGAATTGCAAGTCGCATGAAAATGTCGTTCAAGGACACTTGGTGAATTTCCGTCCGGGAGCCAAAAAGCAAACGGAGCAGCAAGATTGCGTGTCGTTGGATCCTGTAAGTGTGTGTGGGAAATTTCGACGTGGGAACATTGCCAACACTGGATCGAGGGAGGTTTTTGCAGAGTTGACCCACCAATGTGAGATTGCATGCAATTAAACTGAGCAAAACCCTAGTTTACGAAATGAATGCACAATGAAGCCACTGGGCCATGGGGAGATGAGGGAGAGGGCCCCCTAGAGGTAATCGCACGCCAGGAGACCAACGGAGTCGACGGTTCGTCGGTCCGATGTCCGGTTTTCGAGTTATGTCAAGTTGCAAGTCGCATGAAAATGCCGTTCAGGGACACTTGGTGAATTTCCGTCTGGGAGCCAAAAATCAAACGGAGAAGCAAGATTGTGTGTCATTGGCTCCTGCAAGTGTGTGTGGGCAATGCCGACGTGGGAACACTTCCAACATTGGCTCGAGGGAGGTTTTTGCAGAGTTGACCCACCAATGCGAGATTGCATGCAATAAAACTGAGCAAAACCCTAGTTTACGAAATGAATGCACAATGAAGCCACTGGGCCATGGGGAGACGAGGGAGAGGCCCCCCTAGAGGTAATCGCATGCCAGGAGACCAACGGAGTCGACGGTTCATCGGTCCGACGTCCGGTTTTTGAGTTATGTCGAGCTGCAAGTCGCATGAAAATGTCATTCAGGGACACTTGGTGAATTTCCGCCCAGGAGCCAAAAAGCAAACAAAGCAGGAAGATTGCGTGCCGTTGACTCCTGCAAGTGTGTGTGGGAAATGCCGACATGGGAACACTGCCAACACTGGCTCGGGGGAGGTTTTTTCAAAGTTGACCCACCAATGCGAGATTGCATGCAATGAAATTGAGCAAAACCCTAGTTTACGAAATGAATGCACAATGAAGCCACGGGGCTGTGGGGAGACAAGGGAGAGGGCCCCCTAGAGGTAATCGCACGCCAAGGGACCAACGGAGTAGACGGTTTGTCGGTCCGACGTCCGGTTTCTAGGCTATGTCGAGCTGCAAGTCGCATGAAAATGTTGTTCAGGGACAAGAGACACAACATTTTATCCCAGGAAACCCTCACGGGGAAGAAAACCTAGCAACCTTTCTTAGTATAATTATATGTTTAGAAATCAAGTACAATGAAACCATGAACAAACCCTGACCCTGAAGGGTTTTACCACATGAAAAAACCTTAATGACACATGACAACAAGAGTACTTATCTACATGAAGAGGACCTCCAAGCCATAAGGATAACCAAGCATATCCTTCCCAACCAACATTAGAAGGCACTTTATTTCTCGAATCCCGAGGTAACGTTTGTTCCTTTCACCAATGTTGCTTTGAGCACTTGTATGTAGTTACTCATATGTAGTGTTGAATCTAATTGTACAATCAAATATTGGGCGTTGATGAAATGTGTAGCATGTATTGCACTTAGTTTTATTAAATTACACTTGAACATTGACTTAACTTGTAATTTAATCATCCAAACTCACAAATTTTAATTACACCTATCCAATTAGTGTGCATGAGTGAGTTCGTTGAAACCTTGAAAAACATTGTATTGCATTTAGTTTGATTAAATTACACGAGCAAGAACTTTGACATAACTTGTAATGATCATCCAAAATCACAAATTTTATTTAGATGCCAATTAGTGCACGCATGTAGTGAGTTCGTTCAAACCTTTAAATATAATAGTTTGTTCTTTTGACATAGCGCATTCATGAGTAATAGATAATCCACACAAATCAACACATTAGATTGACACAAGAACACGTGGAAACTGAAGAACAAATACAAAGTGAAATGTATCATTCATTTATAAGTGAAATGTCAATGTGCATGTCTCCAAAAGTACATGTATCCAAAAGTACATGTATCCAAAAGTACATATATATCCAAATGTATCCAAAAGTGCATGTCTCCAAAAGTACATGTATATCCAAAAGTATCCAAAAGTACATGTATCCAATGAAGTCAATGTACATGTCTCCAAAAGTAGATGCACAATAAAGTCAATGTACATGTCTCCAAAAGTGAATGTATCGAAAAGTACATATATACACAAAAGTATCCAAAAGCACATGTGTCCAAAACTATCAAAGCCACATGTACATGTATCCAAATGTACATATATCCCATAAGACACATCAAAACTCAAGATTCCTCTTGTTCTTTCCCGATGTTGATCCTCTAGGCACATCTCTAGGATCAGTGTGCGTCTCTAGATCCTGCAAATTAAATATCAATTGTTAAATTCAACTAACTATGTACACTAATATATTAGCTCAACAATTAACTCAACAATTATCAACTGGTGCATGGAAAGTGCATGAAACACTTGGTCACTAAAGGACATCTCACCTCAACTGACAAAGGATATTGCGTTGCTTGTGTAGCAGATGGAGCCATTGGTTGAACATCTAGGATGGTTGAACTAGGGGGGCCAGGAATTGCTCCTACTGGTGGTGGCTACAATGAAAAAATGTTGAAATAGTTAGAAATGCATGAATAAACAATAGACAACAATAATAAACTATGTAAAGATAATGTTGAAATAGTTACATACCTGTGTGTGATTAGTTGCCATTGCAAATGCGGCACTGACTGCTGCATCAACCATCGATGCAAGGTTTTCAGTAGACAACTCGGGTTCTTGATGCAGTAAACATGCAATTCAAACATTAACAAAAACGATTTATGCACTGGATTTCAAGTTAAACAACAAATATCATTGAAGGATATACATTACCATGGTGAGAGTAAGCCCATGGTCGTGGGCAGCTGGAGTCTTTCTAGGAGTAGAACGCCTCACATACACACGACTCTTGTTCACGAATGGCCTGGAGGGAGATACAAATCCAGGAAATGGTCCAGATGTCTCGGATGTTGCCTACAGTCAACAAGTGTTCATGTAGTTAGACATGCATGATTCAACAAACAAACATGTATTTAAAAAATGTCATTTTTAATTGTTTACCTGGAGCCCAGATGTTTCATGGGATGGTACGACCATGGGTGCTACCTCCACATTACCTTTCCCTAGTGAAGGATCTGACATCTGCAAGTTTAATAATTGTAAATATTAGACCGTAGATAGCATTAGTGAACTAAAATGTAAAGTATGTGGAAATTAACAAATTAACAAGTATTAAAAGACTGAAATTTTAAAATGTTTACCTCGGTGTGAGATACGGCAATAGGTGCTATATAAGATGGGCCTACCAAATGGGTAGCATCATGCCCCCCTGTAGAGTCTGGAACATCCGGCTCTGGGGCGTCGCTGCTGGCATAAAGCATCAATTGCAAGTTCACAAAATTAATATATTAGCTCAAACTATATATGTGTGTACAAAGACGAAAATAAATGAAGAATTTATTACAATTAACCATCAACATACCTCTCTCAAAAACCCAGTGAAGGCAACATCTAAGGCAAGACCATAGTAGGGACGACCACATGATGTGCACTCGTGAGGATCAGTACTAGGATGGGGATGTGTCGATGGTCCTGCACTAGTGGATGGTCTTGCACTAGTTGATGGTCTTGCATGGTGACGAGCTGGTGTAAGTACCACACAAGGGACAGATGTCCCTTCCTCACCCATATGCTGAACCATAGTGCCATGGAAAACAACCACCCATTCCAAACTCAAAAATGCATCCCGTGTCTGTGGAATAATACGATGTGCAGATGGGACATCTGGCCCACGCAACTTCCTGCGAGGTGCAGGGATAGGGTGATCCTAGTCTCGAAGCCTCGCATTGGGTCGTTTTTGGGGCATCCCCCCACCGATCCCCTGAAACTGCAAGATGTCAAAATTGTTTACGTGTTTATGTAACACGAACTCTGCGTACATCTTTCGAAGGAAATACAAGGGAATTTTCCTGTTGTTGTGTGGTGGCATATCAAAAACCATGTACCATCTGTCCATCCAGTTATCAACAAATGGTTGAAACGTGCACCACTCAATGGAGATATGCGGCCTGTTTACATTTAGTATTTCCCCCATCCGAGGCTCCCTAAACAATGCAAATATGAGCTCTTTGGATATTTTCAACTTTTTTATTGCATTGGAGTCTAGCCCATCAGCATATTGTTGTCTTTTTCTTTCTCTATATGATGTAATATCATATAGTACATTTCTAGACTATGAAATGGTGTCAACAATTACATCCAAGGTTGATGCAAGCGAGCGGCGAATCCTGTCACCACCACTAAAAGCTGCACTAATGCCCCTCAAGTGGGCAAGCTCAATCAGTATCTAGGCATTTGTGTCCATAGCCGCAACTGCAATAAAGACATCAATACGAAAATCATTAGAAACATATACATGGTATATAATGACGTCCAGGGATAATTTTAAGGACCCGTACTTATTTAAAAGTGTATAAACCTTGGCGAATCTTACAAATTCTTAAAATGTCAACTATAAAATATTTGGTGATATTTTCCTAAAATTATTTCAAGTTCTAAGGATTTTATATAGTTTATATTATAATTTGGAAATTTTTAGAGTGAAAAAAGTGTACCCCGTCAAAATTAGGTGAAATGGGGCTTCAAAAAATGCAAATTTGCGAATCTTGTTTTGGAAATAAACATGGAAAAATAGCCCATTGGATAAATTTCGCCCCTAAAATTATCCTTGATGACGTCTCTTCAAAATTGAAAATGTATTAAATCAAACTCAAGTAAGCAATTTAATGGCATTCACTTACATACATTTAAAACTTAAAATTAAACATTTAACAATTAAAAAGTAAGTTTCGTTCAACTTCTTTCTAGAAGTTAAGGCACTTTTTAACCCTCATTGGTGACTTTTCCATGCAAACTTGGGTTTAAACTTCTTAGAATTTAGTGTTATTTTGAGATGTTTTGGCCTTTACGTCCATTGCAGAAAACAATATTTCCATCAACTTCATAAGCTAACATTAAATTTATTGATTCCAACATATTACGCCTTGTGGTTGGAAGGGAGGACAAAGTGGCATGGAATGAAATGGATATGTATGAGTTTGCACACCTTTGCATTTCTTGGTCCACTCATTGAACCCCAGGTTCTACGCTTGGGATTAGCTCAGTGGTGGGTCGGGGCCCTCATCCAGAGTCCCTCCTCACATGGATGGAGAGATCTCAGAGGGGAGGAAGATAACATTTATACGGCTACTTCAGGATAGAGACCACCTTGAGGTGGTGGAGGAGGAATTTTATGAGTTTTCTAGTGGCACTAGGAGATTTGGAGGATATGAGGTGGTTAGAGACATGGGGGTTAAGAAACCCCTTGTTTGGTGGACAACTCATGGGGAAACATGCCCTCTTCTACAAAAGATAGCCTTGAGGGATGTCTTTCCTAATGAGATGGGTTTGGACAGCAGTACTGAGTTGGCATTAGCCAACATGGATCTTAATGATCTAGTGCTAGAGCCGGTCACTTTTGATGAGGGTGATCGTATGGAGGGATCATCCTCCACACCAACATATGCAGTTAGTCATATTGGCAGAGAGGAGGAGGAGGAGGAGGAGGATCAGGGCAGTGATGAGTTTGTTGATTCAGGCATGGAGGAGGACTATTGAGTCATTGACAAATGGGATTCTTCCATCTTGATCCACTCCTTTTTTGCATTTACTATTAGTTTATTAGTCTATTTGGCATTCTCCAGTGCCCAGTGGCATTTCGACATCTATGTAATACATTTTGATTTTGATGACTTAATGAGAAATATGGTTCCGAGTCTCTGACATGCATCTATGTGTCTCAATGTCTCGTTGTGATTTGTGATTGTGAATGACAAATGTGTTGTGATTTGTGAATGATCTAATTTCTATTGAATATTTCATATTTGTAATTGTAAATGTAATTTCTATTGATTTGTAATTGTAAATGTTAAATTTTATTGGATCTATATGTCTATATTTTTAAATTTTGATATATTTTAAAATATATATATATATATGTATATAAAACGTGTCCTATGTGTCCTAATTCCGGGGGTCACCGTGTCCCGTGTCCTTGTGTCAGGTGACTTAGATGGATACATTGTAGAAAGGGGGGAGTTCTATTTTTTTCAATTTTTGGTTGGATTAGGAATTTTTGAAAAGGGATTCATTTTAATTATTCACTCATCTTGGTTGAGGGAGATGTGAATTTAATTAGAGATTGGGTTATTCCCAATTTTATCAATATTACAAAACTAGGTTGTTTTAAACAATAAAAAAATAGTAATTTAGGTTAAGAAATGACAAAAAAATGGTATGGGTGAATGAATTACCTGATTAGATGACAATCCACTGGTGAATTTGCCTCCCCTCCACTAAATCGAGCTCCACCGATACTCCAGGGCACACAAACCGTCCTCATCCAACCTCTATTTCGCGTTTCTGATGCGTGAAGAGCACCGCGGGTGGTCGGGGGTGGTCGGGACTGTGTTTTTAAATTGATTTTAGATTTCAATAACGCGTACGCGTTTTGTAGTTCTATGATGCGTACACGTTATGGTTACCTATCCTACATGTCCAGTGGCATGTCAGGCTCGGGTCTTACCATGGCAGGTGCTAAGTATCATAAACGCGTTATGTTTTTATGTATCAGGAACGAGTTTTGAAAAAGTAGGATTGCATCTAAAGTGACCCTCATCGTCTTGCACACACCCATAGCATAGGTTTGGAATTACCGAAGCAAACTCCAAAGCATACACATAGGATTATTGTTGGCATGCGAGCAAGTGAGTCGACTTGGTTTAGGCTCTACAAAACACGAGCGCATTCTGTTTAAATTCAAAAATATTGCCGCGCTTTAGAATTCAAGAACGCACACGCATTATATAACTGCATAACGCGTACGTGTTATATAACTGCATAGCGCGTATGTGTTATGTAGTGCCAAAATGCGCTCACGTTATGTAAATCCTAAAATATATGTTTAATACTTGAGAGAGAGGGGGTGTGGAAGACTTAAGGGAATTTTTGGTTAATATTTGAGAAGGGGTGGGGAAGGGTCAAGGGAATCTATGGTTAATATTTAATAGGGGTGGGAAAGGGTCAAGGGCTTAGAAGGATGTTGGAATCTTGAGTGGGGAGAGATGAAGGGAATGAGAACATGATGGGCTACAAGGGGTGAAGGGAAGTGGAACTTGAGAGAACTATTAAAAGTAGAAGAGGTTTTGAAGACGTATAGGGTTAGAAGTTGAAAGTGAGAGTTGAGTGACAAGGGGGAATGGATGGAGCAAGAGGGATGTGAGAGAGAAATAAAGAATACAAGGGGGGGAGAGACATAGAGCGAGGGAGGGAGAGAGACAATGGGGAGGAATGGATTTAGATGGAGTGAGAGATAGATGGGGATAGAATGAAATAAAGAGATAGGAAGGGAGGGACATAAAGTGTTGGTGGGAGACATGCAGGGAGTGGTGGCGAGAGAGAGAGAGAGAGGGGGGGGGAGGGGCATAAAGTGTGTGAGAGAGAGGGAGTGATGGAGAGATTGGGATAGGTTGAGGGAAAGATAACATGAGGGAGGGATAGAAGGTGAGAGAGAGAGAGAGGTGATGAGAGAGGGAGGGAGAGAAGGTAGGGTGAGGGATGGAGGGAGAAAGGTGGAGATAGATATGGATGGAGGGGAAATGGGTTTAAGAATGGAAAGGGACATAATGTGTTTGTGTGTGTGTTTTTTTGTTTGAGAGAGAGAGAGAGATATTGATGGTTGGGGAGAGAGATACTAGAGGGAGGTGTGAGCGATAAAGAAAGTGGGAGGTTGTGTGTGTGTGTGTGTGTGTGTGTGTGTGTGTGTGTGAAGGAGGAATCAGTGGGGTGGCAGGGACGAAGATGGTGTAAGGGAGAGAAAGCGACATATAGGGAGGGAGGTAAAGGGAGTGAGGGACATATCCAGGGACAGATATAGAGAAATAGATAGGGAGGGAGGGATACAAGGTGAGATAGAGAGGGCAAGGGGGAGGGATAAAGGCACATAGGGTTAGTGATTAAGGGCGAACAAAGGGAGAGAGTTCTATAGGGAATTGGATAATTGTGAATATATACATAAGGTGGATACCCTCCTCGTCATCATCTTTATCACCATCACCATCATCATCAACGTCTTCATCATCATCACCATCATCATCATCATCATCAACATATTCATCATCATTGCCATCTCTAGGTTCCTCATCAACATCTCCATCATCATCATCTTCATCAGCATCACCATCATCATCAACATCTTCATCATCACCATCATCATCACCATAAACATCTTCATCATCATTTTCATCTCCCCCTTCCTCATCAACATCTCCATCATCATCATCTTCATCTTCATCATCATCATCACCATCTTCATCACCATCACCATCATCATCAACGTCTTCATCATCATCACCATCATCATCATCATCAACATCTTCATCATCATTTTCATCTCTAGGTTCTCCATCAACATCGTCATCTTCTTCATCATCATTGTATTCATCACTATCATCATCATCATCAACATCTTCATCATCATCACCATCACCATCATCATCATCATCTTCCTCATCAAATCAACATCTCCATCATCACCATCATCATCATCATCTTCATCACTGTCATCATCATCATCAACATCTTCATCACCATCACCATCATCATCATCATCATCCTCATCAAATCAACATCTCCATCATCATCATCATCATCATCATCATCTTTTGAACATCATCATCATCATCATCTAAACATCACCATCACCATCATCATCAACATCTTCATCATCATCACCATCACCATCATCATCAAAATCTTCATCGTCATCACCATCACCATCACCATCACCATCTTCATCATCATTGTCATCTCTAGGTTCCCCATCAACATCAACATATCCATCATCATCATCTTCATCATCATCATCATCTTCATCACCATCATCATCATCATCAACATCTTCATCATCATCAACATCATCATTGTCATCTTCCTCATTAGATCAACACCTCCATCATGTCACCATCATCTTCTTCATCATCATCGTCATCATCTGAACATCACCATCACCATCATCATCAACATCTTCATCATCATCGTCATCATCTGAACATCACCATCATCATCAACATCTTCATCATCATTACCATCACCACCATCATCAGCATCTTCATCGTCATCACCATCATCGCCATCATCATCAACATCTTCATCATCATTGGCATCTCTAGGTTCCTCATCAACATCTCCATCATCATCATCGTCTTCATCACCACCATCATCATCATCAACATCTTCATCATCATCACCATCATCATCGTCTTCATCATCATCAGATCAACATCTCCATCATCATAATATTCATCATCATCATCATCATCATCTTCATCACCATCACCATCATCTTCAACATCTTCATCGTCATCACCATAACCATCATCATCAACATCTCCATCATCATTGTCATCTCCATCATCAACATCTTCATCACCATCACCATCATCATCATCTTCATCATCATCACCATCATCATCATCTTCATCATCATCAGATCAACATCTCCATCATCATCATCATCTTCGTCATCATCAACATCATCATCATCAAATCAACATCTTCATCATCATCACCATCATCATCATCGTCAACATCTTCATCATCACCACCATCATCATCATCATCTTCCTCATCAAATCAACATCTCCATCATCATCATCATCTTCCTCATCGTCATCATCATCATCTGAACATCACCATCACCATCATCATCACCATCACCATCATCATCACCATCATCATCATCACCATCACCATCATCATCATCACCATCACCATCATCATCATCATCACCATCACCATCACCATCACCATCAACATCTTCATCATCATTGTCATCTCTAGGTTCCTCATCAACATCTCCATCATCATCATCTTCTTCATCATCATCATCATCTTCATCATCATCATCAACATGTCCATCATCATCACCATCATCATCATCATCATCATCACCATCATCATTAAAATTATCGTCGTCATCATCATCATCTCATCATCATCGTCTTCATCACCATCAACATCTTCATCATCATCACCATCATCATCATCTTCATCATCATCAAATCAACATCTCCATCATCATCATCTTCTTCATCATCATCTTCATCACGATCACCATCATCTTCAACATCTTCATCGTCATCACCATAACCATTAACATCAACATCTCCATCATCATTGTCATCTCCATCGTCAACATCTTCATCATCATCACCATCATCATCATCTTCATCATCATCAGATCAACATCTCCATCTCCATCATCATCATCATCTTCGTCATCATCAACATCATCGTCATCTTCGTCATCATTATCAGATCAACATCTTCATCATCATCACCATCATCATCGTTGTCAACATCTTCATCATCATCCTCATCAAATCAACATCTCCATCATCATCATCATCTTCCTTGTCGTCTTCATCATCATCTGAAGATCACCATCACCATCATCATCACCATCATCATTATCATCACCATCACCATCATAATCACCATCACCATCACCATCAACATCTTCATCATCATTGTCATCTCTAGGTTCCTCATCAACATCTCCATCATCATCATCTTCTTCATCATCATCATCATCTTCATCATCGTCGTCAACATCTCCATCATCATCAAAATTATCATCAAAATTATCGTCATCATCATCATCATCTCATCATCATCATCATCATCATCGTCATCATCATCTCCATCGTCATCATCATCTTCTTCACCATCATCATCATTATCATCTTCATCACCATCTCCATCACCATCATCACCAACATATTCATCATCATCACCATCATTATCATCAACAACATCTTCATCACCATCAACATCTCCACCACCATCATCATCATCATCATCTTATATCCTCCTCTTCATCATCATTGACAACTCCCCCTTCCCCATCAACATATCCATCATCGTCATCTTCTTCATCACCATCATCATCATCCTCATCACCCTCATCATCATATTCAACATCTTCATCATCATCACCATCATCTTCATCAACATCATCATATTTATCATCTTCATCTGCACCATGATCATCATCAACATCATCATCTTTATCATATTCATCTGCACCATGATCATCTTCATTGTCATTAGGGAGGGATAATGACGAAGATAAAGAGAAGGTGGAGAGATGGAGAGTGGGGTGGTAGGGACATGGCTGGAGTAAGGGAGAGAAAGAAACATGAAAGAAACATGTAGGGAGGGATGTAGAGAGAATGAGGGACAGATATTTAGAAAGAGATAGGGGGTTTCTAGGGATTATTGGGAGAGAGCTAGGGGGGTATTAAACCATACAAAACATTTGTCCCACACTAAAAACATTTGTTTTGTATGTAACCATACAAAACATTTGTTTTCTTTTGATTTTATTCATTGCCCTAGCCGTGCACCTAACCTATTTATTGTGCTTAGCCATATCGCGTATGCATTTTTATTCTTCATATCGTGTGCGCATTTTAGATTTACATAACGCATGCGTGTTTTGTAACTCTATAAACAGTGGACTGTCCTTGTCCGAGAGAAACTTTAATTTGTCTAAGCCAAAACAACAAATCCCGTGATTTTTTCGAACAGCACGAGCCCGCCTTTGGAAATACTCACACTCTGCACCAACTCCATCATTATTTTTGTTATGCAAGTGCAACATTAAGGACATCTTTCATGGTTTCTCAGTGTGGTGTTGGGTTATATGGCCATACTTGAAGAAGATAATCAGCAAGCTTGAAGGATCTCCAATTGAATAACACCAAAGATAAGGTATTTGAAAGATTCATTTTGCCTATATTTGAGGAGAACACAAGATAAGATATCAAGCTTCAAGACCATTTCATGGTGATGGTGGATATACACAATTGTACAAGAGAATCAAGAGCCCAAACAATTTATGATTTAACTTTCATTTGCTTATTATTGAAGAGCACCAAAGGTAAATTTTCTCATTCATAATTGTTTTGATGGAAAAGATGAACATTTGAGAAGAAAGGTTGAAGCACCTTGAAGGATCTATAGTTCTAGAAAGCACTAAAGGTTTGAAAGCTTTTAATTGAGGAGCAACAAAAACAAACTATATTGAATTGATCATTGTGGTGATGGGGAATCCACGTAACCGAGGAAGAAAATCAACAAGGAAGAAGAGACCTCAAGAAGTCATTGAAGAAGAGAAAGAAAAGAAAAGAATAAACATGATGAATCGAAGGCTTTCTTTGGACACTAATGCAAATCCAATTGTAGAGGATACCACGGTTCATCCTATTAATCCACGACAAGAGGGACCTTCAATTTCCACAATAGTTGTTGAACAAGCACCCCATGGAAGTAATCAAGAAGCAAAACGTAGGTGCTCATTAGGGGATGTTTCAATTCCCACTTCAAGTCAAAGTGATAAGTTACCATCTCAAGATGAAGGTCATGAAGAAACACAAAATTTGTTATTCGGATGTGGTTATACAAGTGATGAAGTCAGAGAGGCGTTGGACATGTTGCCTACTATTGAAGAAGAAAATGTTATCCGGACCATCGATGAGGATGTTGGACTTCCACAAGAGGATGTTGGACTTCCACAGACCATCGATGAGGATGTTGGACTTCCACCATCCAACTACCAGGATGAGAATGAAGGACACCAAGCTACTACTGAAACGCTAGAGCGTCTTGGTGATGCGCTACATGGTAGAATTCCAACCCCCTTACCTCCATTATCAAGCACACGTCGAAGAAATCCGAAGCGTATACAAGTTGATGAAAGTCTCCTCAATTCCATTGAAGGTATGCTATCTAAACGTAGTATTGGTTATCAAACTCAACAGATACTTGATAAATATTTTGTTTCTAAATGTGATGGAGATAAATGTAGATTATTTTTATCATTGTTAAAATCTAGGAGCATGAATGTTGTTAGGAAAAAGTTAGGGATAAAGATGATAAATAATTCTGAACCAAGTTCTCATATAGTTAAAATCTTAGTAGATGCGTTTGGTAAAATTGGTAAGAACACACGTTCAAAGGACCACAATGCAGCTCGTTGTGTGTTGTCACAAGCAATTGCAAATAAGAACACCAGGGTCCTTAGTATTCTCAGGCCTACATCTGAACTAGTTAATTTGAATGTAAAAACCCTCCATAGGTATTCTATTAGAAGAGAACATCTTGACACAACTTATCAGACAGATTTTTGGGCCTTTATTGGTCCATTGCCATGTCGTGACATGAAGCTAGTTGATGCAGTAAAGGGACTAGTGCAGAGTTTTTGGCATGATCACACAAGGCCTTCTTCAAACCGAAAGGATGTACTAAAACTGAGAAGGGGTTCAAAGGATCGTGAACCACATAATAAGCATCTTCTTGATATAACACATACAGAACTATAAGAGAAATTTAGGAATGAACATAGACAATTGAACTTGCGGCAAAGATCTTTTGAGAAATGTAAGCCATGGTATGTTAGAATAAATACTCTTCGTAACACTTGTTGTTGTAGATACCATGTAGAATATGAATATTACTATGTAACATTTTTGTACATTCGTCGTGTGTTGCATATTAACCATGTGCAGGACTGCTCCCTGACAATACCACCGACTTCATCAAGAGAATTCATTCATAGCACTATGTGCAATAGGCCTGAGGTGCAAACATACTATGAAAAATATTGTTTGGATGGAACATGCCCCAACTGTGCTGGAATGGCATTATTGAGCCAATGTATGCACGAGAGTGGAGACAGTGAATTTGGGGAAATGGTTGTAGACATGAAAAGTTTCAAATATATCAGCTATGAAATAGTCCCAGGGAAAGAAAGCAAAAAAATACAATTGGTGACATCTCAGGTATGCATTTATATCTATAAAATTACGTTTGAACAGTTACATTTCAATCCTTGCTTACAAAAAAACTCACATTGAGATCATTTTGTGTCACCAGGTACCAGTTAGTGACTTCATCAAGGAATTTATTGAAAAGACACATGATTATGTTCATCATGTCCACTTGGCACGATGGCAGGATGAACAGTTTAGGATATGCAGAGATACATTTCCCCGTGGTACTATACTCTCAGTTGTTGATTTTGCCAAGAACTACACTCTGCAACCTCAAAATGAGATCCAAAGTCAGTATTATCACTCTGAGCAGGTTTCCTTGATGGTCCATATCACATATATGCATGGCCCAAATAACACTGAAGAGCAAAGAGAAATTCTGAAGGAATATCACTTCTACATAAGTGATGATAGGTGCCACAACTTCCACTATGTATGTCATTGCTTCATCATGTTCTATGATCACTTGAAGGGAAGGAACATACAGATGGATTGACACTGGATTTGGTCTGATGGATGTGCTGGTCAGTTCAAAAATGCATGCATATTTCAATGGTTGTGTTCATTGCATAAAAACTACAAAGTCCCACATATGTGGAACTATTTTGAGACTGGGCATGGTAAAGGAGAGCAGGATGGATCCGAAGCATGTGTCAAAAGAGCCCTACGAAGAGAGGAATTGAAAGTATCTACAAAATCTACTATTCAAAATGGTCAATCTATAGTCAGGTGGTGCACGTCAGTAATGGGAGAGGAATCAACTATGCGAGTAGAATCCACAAGAAAGAGACATGTGGAGAGATTTTTTTGGGAGGTGGTAGACATAGATCATTCACATGCATGGGAATGCAAGACTGTGCCTGGGCCTCGTGGATTTCATTCGGTTCGAAGCTCTGATAACCCAGTATTTGAAATTTGGACCAGAAAACTCGCTTGTTTTTTCCCGCCTTGTTGTGATGGTGACTGGGATGGGTGTGAATAATCGTATTGGGTTGATGGATGGGATCGCATATCACTTCCACTTGATCAGTGTTCAATTGTTGAGTTAACTCCGTTGGAAGAAGACCAATCATCTATTTCTACATATTTTGATCATGTCTCAGACCTTGTACAACCTGGTATGATGCATTTCCTTAACATTTTTTTGTTTTATTTACGTAGTCTTCAAATGCACATTAATGGCCTTGTATTGCACGAAAAATATTTTGATCATATACCTACAATCATATTATGCAGGGAACATATACACAGTGGTTGCCTTAAAATATAGTGAATGGGGTGGTGATTACTGGTTGGCATTCTGTATATATGGAAAGCAAACCCTCATTATGTCCATGACTGACGATGAAAACAACCAGTACCCAACTGGGTCTATGGTTGTCAAAGGTGAATACTTGACAAAGTACAACAATGCAAGAAAGAAGGGTGGATATGTTTACAGGGATTACAAACCAAGTGCAAGTGTGTATCACTTTACCAACTTAATCATTGGTACAAACCTCCAAGTACGAACAATGCCCAACCAAAATACATCGAAGGTATGCTACTTCTTAACGGATACAGAACACAAGAGACTAATGGAGACCATCAGTATTAGAGATGATCTGGAGGGCTTGGTTGTATGATAATAGGTGGGATCTAACATGATGAGGTATGTTACATACTTTTAATACTATACTATTTATACTATTTGTAATTGAATATTGATATATGCTCAATTTTCTCATGTATGTTGTTTATGAATATGTCAATTTTGTGTTCTTGATATGCCAAATTTACGTTTACGTTGTTTATAAATATGCCAAAAGTTCTCTCTATGTCAAGTTTATGAATATGCCATTTTTTACATGTGATCAATAAACCCTAAGATTATATTATGTTGATTATGTTGGTTATTGGCTACACCCAACAAAATTTATATTTAACAATACACATATTCATAGATTTGGTTTCCCGTGCTCAATGCTCACTATATTTAACAATACACTTATATTAAATTTAATTCATGTCTTGTTAAATATTTCATAATGAATTAGCTATTTGAGAGCACCACCTTAGACCAAGCCATACCATTAATATAAAATGTACATTAGAGAAATGATCTAATTCAATTTCCTTCTATAACTCTAACCCTAACCCTCAACCAAACCCTACCACTAAACCATATGTACCGTTTAGATACTTCCTCCAATATCATTGTCATCTCTAGGTTCATCATCAACATCTCCATCATCATCATCTTCTTCTTCATCATCATCATCATCATCATCTTCACCACCATCACCATCATCATCAACATCTTCATCATCTCCATCATCATCATCATCATCATCAACATCTTCATCATCATTGTCATCTCCCCCTTCCTCATCAACATCTCCATCATTATCATCTTCTTCATCCTCATCATCTTTATCATCATCTTCATCACCATCACCATCATCATCAACATCTTCATCATCACCATCATCATCATCATCAAAATCTTCATCATCATTGTCATCTCTAGGTTCCTCATCAACATCTCCTCATCAACGCTAGCCGTAAGTGCTCAGTGGAGGATTTTGCAAAGTTGACCCCTGTGTCCAAAAATTGCACACTCCCTCACTGAGCAAAACCCTAGTTTCCAAGATGGACCTGCAAGGTGACACTTGGGCCACGGGATTGGAGGAGAGGGGCACCCCTAGCACTATCCGGACATCCTGAATACAACAGATTTGATGGTTCGTCGATCGGAGCCACGGTCATCATTCTATAGCTCATTCCGTCTCGCATCCAAAAGGCCTTGAGGGACACCTGTTGGATACCTGTCGGGGGCATAGAATTCCAACTGTGCAGCAAAACCTAGTTCCGGGGAGTCCTGCAAGTGTGTCTAGGGAGGTTCCGGTTGGGAACGCTAGCCGTAAGTGCCCGGTGGAAGATTTGGCAAAATTGACCCCCGTGTGGAAAAATTGCACACTCCCTCATCGAGCAAAACCCTAGTTTCCAAGATTAACCAGCAACTATTGCATTATATAGCTTCACCGACTCCATTTAAATTCAATTGGACATGACATAAATGATTTAAATTCAAAACCTTAGCTAGCTTCATTTCATTCAATGATGGGGCTAATTTGACGGGAGCATGGGAACCCGGACTCCATTAAAATTCAATTGGACCCATTAAAATTCAATTGGACGTGACATGAATGATTAAAATTCCAGCCGGGAATGCTATCGTAGAGAAAAACCTTGTCACGTTACAAAATCCTTGCAACATCATATAAATTAATAGGGGAGGCTTCCAATATGATCTCAATTTACGAGAAGCTTCCACGTAGCAATAATTTGCATAGCCGGGCATTTTTCTCTAATATTAGTTATTATTTTTATCTGATATCAGAGAAAAATGCCCAGCTATGCAAATATGAACGAGTTCCCCCTCTTCACCTTTTTCTCTTGGAGTTTATGTTAGGTTCTCTCAATCTGCACCTACCACTGAGTATGACATGAATTATGGTCACTGGATAATCTGCTGCAGGTAAGAGTTATACCTAAATTGCTTACTTTGGTTTTAGAATCAGTGCGTGGTTTTAGAACTTGATCAACCTTTTATGGCCTACCAACCTGAAATTTTTAACCGTCGAAACTAGCCCGATAGAGTCATAGGGGTATTATTTCTCAAATTCATTTAAGCGGGTTCAATGGAGTATTTCGGTCTTTTTGAGACCCAGACGAACCGGTTGGTTGAGCCTGCTTGCACATCATCGATATCTCGGTCCAAAATTTATGTGATTTTAAACAGAGGAGCATGAGCGCCTTTGAACTAGGAAGAGGTAAAATGAGCTAGGTTGAGGACAATAAATGCTGTATTTTTTCACACAATCTAATGGAAAATGGCCACGAAATTGGGTGGGATAGCTCCCTCCAAACAATGGCCAGCACAGATCTACAAAATGGGGATAAGGGAGGGAAACAAATTTTAAAACAAGTAATAATATTCACTTTATATAGAGTATAAATTATTGCTACGTGGAAGCTTCTCGTAAATTGAGATCATATTGGCAGCCTCAAAGCGAGAGGGCAAGTTCATCAAAGCGACTTCAGTCATATATATTCTCGTAATGTACACATAGTCCATGCTTATCTTGATAAACAAGAGTTTTATGATAGTTTGAGTTTTTTGGGCATGGTTATCTCCTTGTATTCAGTTGTTTGATCGGTTGACAAGCTTTCTTGAAAATCTGTACGTTGAACTTCTTTGTTTTATTGCTGAAAATTGGAAGGGATTTTCAAATCACTTGCAAAATGCTCCTTTGTTGAAATATGTAAGTTCTTCCAACAACATAGATTTGGCTAGTGTATCAAATGCTGCCATAACCCAAAGAGCTTACCAGTATTTGCAAGAATATTCCCCTAGTAGATGAAGGTGGGAAAATCATTAGGGTACGAGGCTCTCTGAAGTTTCTCCAACCTGCATCAACGAGGAATCCCTGGACTACCATGGGATTTTCAACCCTTTTTGAAGGTTACCTTACACTACCATCTTGTGCAAAATCTTTGATGTATTCAGTTAATGATTTAGTTTCATTCTTTTGAAGACACCTTGATGTAGTAGATGTTGAGCCCATAATTGACCCTTTTTAATCATCTTCAATCATCTTTCCTGCCCCTGTCTTACACCATTTATCATGCTAATCAGACCTGTTGTCCTCACCTTATTTCCCCAAATTACCAAGGTATGACTAATCATTGTTTTATCTTATTAATGCTTATGAATGTGATAATTAAAGCTGTGTATCTCTCAATTTTGCTAACATGTTATGATTTATGAAGGTAGTTGAGATAAATGGACTGCAGGAAGATGGGGCTGAACAAGTCGTGAAAGAAGGGATGTTCGTTGCTTGAAAAGGGGTCCTTGGGGCTCGAATCATCAATTAAGGCATAGCTGTGACAGGGAAGCTGTAACAGAATGCGCTATCTTGAGTATGTTGCTGCTCGAGTCTAGCTGTGAGCTGGAAGGATCGCCACTCTTGGGTCAATTGATAACTTTCTCATATCTTGATGTCTCTGTTCTGCCACGTATTGTAACAGCTAGTTATTTAGGGCACCTTAAGATCAGAGATCTTCATGGCTGCCCGATTATAGGATTGGATGTTATGATTTGTATGTATAAATATGGGGAGTTGCCTCGACCTAGGGGGTTGAACAACAGATAATTAATTCATTGTATTAGCAGCCAAGGCAACTGTGTAATCATTCTTCTGTTAATATAAGGGGTTACTTTTGAGTTAAAGGAATTTGTGTTGTTCAGCCAGTGTCTCTGTGTGAAGGATGGGCCTGTATTCCACAGAGATTGCTAAGTTAAATTAGGATTCTTTAAATTATTGTTGTGTGATGCTTTATTCATGATATTTATTTTGTACGCAGCAGTAGTAGTTTTTGTGTGGATTTTCAGTATAGTTAAGATTAGATTTCCTTGAGATTGGTAATTGGTGCAGAGTAACAGTCGAATGAGTAAGGTTTGCTTTATGCATTTCATTTTGTAGTTGTACACAGCCGTGTTCATCTTACAGTTAAGTTGTGATCCCATGAGCCCTCTTTCAATTTATCTTTCTTGTATGACTATTAATTTTCATTCATGCAATTCAATTTCCTAGAACAGCTGAACTCAATCCCTTGCAATTGAATTTCTAGATCAATATTCAGTTTCTGCTTATGATTTTCAAAGAGTGATTAGATTGAAGAAGTGAGTTATTAGTTCTAGATGTGAATAGGATTTCTTTGTATCTGCAATTGTCCTTGAAGCTTATTTGATTTCTTGTTGATGCATGGTGGAATAGTAATTAGCCAGCAACTGGGATTACACAGATCTTTGAGATGAACATAGATGTTAGAAGATAACAGTAGGTAATTATAATGAATTGATGTTTAAGCATATACTGTGCATTTATTCTTTGAAATAAAAGACTTTCTCGGGTTGACAATAAATCTCGCATGCTCTGTGTGTTGGTGATAAATTATCTGCATATAGGGTGCTCGACATTTTGGCGTCGTTGCCGGGGAAGGATAAAAATTAAACATTGATCATTAGTTGCATCTGGTAATTGTTTCTAGTCACTCTTTTCTTTGCTGAAATGATTTGGTTCGCATGAATACAAGGAGGGTCAAACGCAATCACCTCCCAACTCCCAAAACTCCACAAATTACTAACAGCGCAGGTGGTTCGGGTCAAGGTCGAGGACAACAATTGGGCAGAAGAACATTCATCGACGATCTTGTTGACAGAACTGATTCATCCACTAGGGATCGTCATCAATAAACTCCTATCAGACGAAACCCTGCCGATTTTGGAACGCCAACATCCACGGTGGAGAGTACAGGAGCAGCCGTGACTCCCTCATACACCCCTGCTAAGGAAGGTACAGTTGACGCAGCTGTCACAGCTGAAGAATACGCAGCTGTTACAACTGAGGAGTACGCAGCTGCTACAACTGAAGAATACACAGCTGTTACAACTGAGGAAAAGAACGCAGGAACGAACGAAGAAGAGGATACAAAAGAAAAGATGAATAACAGACATGAGACCGAGGAGGAAGAGGCAGTGGTAGAATACCATCATGAAAATTACTCCCTGCCAGAAGGAACTACGGCTACATTACAATTTCCAATTCAGCAGCTAGAAGGGACAGCTCCTATGAAGAACATCTCACCATCGGTGTTGCCTTGCTTCCATGGTAGGGTGGCAGAAGATCCAAACGAATTCCTTTTTGAATTTGATATCCTCTGTCGCAGCTATGATTATGTCACAGATGCCCAACAGCTGAAACTTTTTCCCGCCACCCTGAAGGACAATGCATTACGATGGTTCATGAGCCTTGGGGGAGGAACTGTTGCTAATTGGAATAAGATGAAGCAAGTATTCCTGGAGAAATATCAAGAATATTGCAACACCAGAGACAAAAGAGAGGAATTATTCAAGATGGTGCAGAAGGAGGATGAAAGTCTGGAGGATTTTGTAGAAAGGCTGCTGTACAATGTGCAAAGAGCCGGGCAGACGAACATGGGGTTGGATGTGCTCAAGATAATCTTGCTTCGAGGGATCAGGGATGATTGTTTAGACATGTTAAATCTGTTAGGAAAGGGAGATATCTCCAAGGAACCTTTTGAGATGATTGTGGAATTATGTAAGAAATACTCCAGGGGATCTTCCAGGAATAATAAGCGGGATAAACGGGATAAGCTGGAACGTGATGTCTTCGACAGAACTCAGAAGTCATCCATTGGAGGAGCTACACGTGCAGAGATAGGAAATCTCCTTGAAAATTTTAAAACAGAAATGATGAGCTCCATCTCTTCGGAGATTGATGTCCTGAAGGCAAAACAAAGACAGGCAGTGGAAGATCTCACTCTAAGTGTGTTCTGTCCCCGATGTAGAAAGAATCATCCACTGAAAGAATGCCCTCTTGACAAAGTAGAAGTATGTCAGCTATGTGAGCTGAACCATGACATGAAAGAGTGTCCCACACTTCCCCAAGTGAAGGCTGTCCTGCAGGCATCAACTCCAGAAGTGGAATCAGCCTATTTCATTGCACAAAAGAAACCTTGGCAGCCTCGAAATCAAGGTATGCCTCTGGACTCGTTTCCATTTTTGAATAATATGAGCAATTGGAATAATAATATGCAAAATGTGAATACACAATTCCCTTCAAATTATGCTCAGTGGAATCCTTCCCAACCTGCAATGCAAAATTTTAATTCATGGGGTCCTTGGGCACAGCCACCGCATCAACCTACGTCGTGGTCTCCTGGGTGGAGGAACTTCCCTCTTGGAAACCAGTTCCCTCAACCACCCCCACCTCAACAGTCACCATATTCTCCTCCATACCCTCAATACCCTCAATTTCCTCAATATCCTCAATACCCACCTCAACAGTCGCAGCTGCAGCTGCAGAATAATCCTGTTCCCAATATACCAATACGGCCTCAGCTGCCTGCCCAACCTAATCCTAACCCGAATAATAAAACAGTCCATCAATTGGAAACTGTCAATATGCCGGCCTACTCTCTCTCCCCTGTACCTTGTAATGATATTCGTTTACGATCTAGGAAGATAATAGAACCTATAATTACAAAGGATATTCCACCTTCTGTGCATGAAAAAGGAGAGAGTTCACAGCATCCATCTGATCCGGTTCCTATCAATGAAGGTGCTGAGCATCCCTTAGATGGGACGGATGAAACATTAAATGAGAAATCAGATAATACGCAGCCTACCCAGCTGGTAAGGCAACCACCCTACCCTGAGAGACTAATGCTACCAAAAATAGGGGGGCAACCTCAGTTCAACCTCCTAGGAGAGTTGAAGAATCTTTACGTTAAAATCCCCCTTCTGCAAGCCCTTCAAGACGTGCCTATTTATGCTAAAACCATTAGGGACCTGACTAAGAAACCAGGGAGGAAACCTAGAGACCCTCCCATTGTTCACGTCATAGGGAATTTATCTGCGTTAATAACAGGAAAAACCCCTGTGACCAAGTATGACGACCCTGACAATCCTACTGTCACTGTACATATAGGACAAACGCAGATACCCAACGTGCTAGTTGACTTAGGAGCAGCGATCAATGTCATAACAATTGAGACTGTAAGGAAGCTTGGACTCACTAATTTTAGGCCGACCCCTACCATTTTAGAATTGGCAGACAGATCCACCATTAGACCTGAAGGAATTCTGGACGACCTTGTCATCTCAGTAGATTCATGGGAATACCCTGCTGACTTTTTGATATTGCAACCAAAATCACAGCTGGGAGGACATCCATTGATCCTGGGGAGACCTTGGTTGGCCACAGCTAATGCTTGCATCAGCTGTCGAACTGGGTCCATGACTATATCTGATGGTACAAAGATTAAAAACCTCACCCTGTATCCTCCAGCTCAGCCAAGTTTAGAGGCTGAAACTTCTCTCTGGATAGAACAGGAGGAGGAGGAGGATGTTCAACCACTATTAACAATAGGGAAGGCCTTAACCTTTAAAAATGAAACAGAAGACGATGCCATCAGTAATTTCATTAGCGAACCTACTTCAGTGGATAGAGAAGTCTATCAGATCCTGAACATTACCCTTGATAAGGAAGAACAAGAAAATCTTACGGAAGAAGCACTAGTCGGTGACGCAAACATAATCCCAGTTTTGAAAAATTCGAGAAGTATTCCTATTGAGGTAGATCCTGGAAGGACTTTGAACATCAACCCTGGTCTCTCCTTGGAGGAACAGAAGCGCCTAATCAGTCTCTTGAAAGAACATAAGGGGGCATTCGCCTGGGAGTATACAGACATGAGGGGTATCCCTTCTAATCTGTGCACTCACCATATTTACATTAAAAATGACTCCCGGCCTGTGTGTCAACCCCAACGACGCATGAACCCCAATCTGAGGGATATAGTGAAGGAGGAAATCCAGAAACTTTTGGAAGCAGCATTTATCTACCCTATTTCAGATAGTGAGTGGGTTTCCCCACTTGTAATTGTGCCCAAGAAAAATGGTAAATGGAGAGTCTGTGTTGATTATAGGGAGCTGAACAAAGCTACACAAAAGGATCATTTCCCTCTGCCCTTTATTGACCAAGTACTTGATACCCTATCAGGGAAGAAGTTCTTCTCCTTCTTCGATGGTTTCAGCGGGTACAACCAAATTCAGATTGCTCATGAGGACCAGGATAAGACCACCTTCACTTGCCCCTAAGGAACGTTTGCCTACAGGGTGCTTCCCTTTGGTTTATGTAATGCACCAGCAACGTTCCAAAGAGCTGTAATTGGCATATTCTCTGAATTAGTTAATGATAGCATGGAATTCTTTATGGATGATTTTACTCCCTATGGCAAGGACTTTGAGGAAGCACTAGAAAATTTAAATAAGGTTTTAATTCGCTGCGAACAGGCTCGCCTCTCATTAAGCACTGAAAAATGCCATATGATGATAAGTGAGGGGGTGGTATTAGGACATTTCATCTCTACCGATGGTATTCAGGTGGATCCTTAAAAAATTAAGGTGATAAAAGATATACCTACTCCTTCAACGCAGAAAGAAGTGCGAAGTTTTCTGGGACATGCTGGATATTACAAGAGGTTTATAGAAAACTTCTCCAAACTTGCTTCTCCTTTGTTTTCGTTGTTAATGAAGGACGCACAGTTTGTGTGGAGTGAAGCATGCCAGACAGCATTTGATAAGCTTAAAGAGAAGCTGTCCACAGCCCCTATCCTAAGGGGACCTAATTGGACCATACCTTTCCACATTTCTTCAGATGCTTCTGATACCGCCATTGGAGCAGTACTAGGACAGCAGGATGGTCAAGTACCTTATGCTATCTATTATGTTAGTAAAAACTTAGCCCCTGCTGAACTTAATTATACTGTTACCGAAAAAGAATTCCTTGCTATTGTTTATTCTATTAATAAATTTCGGCATTACATTACTGGGTATCCTACATTTGTGCACACTGACCACTCTGCCATTAAGTATTTGATGAACAAACCTGTCACCAATGCCAGAGTAACCAAGTGGCTCTTGTTATTACAGGAATTTGATATTACCATTATAGATAAACCTGGAAAAGAAAATGTTGTTGCTGATTTTTTATCACGCTTTACTAACAGTGATGACAGTTCACCTGTTGAGGATTCTTTTCTAGATGAACATCTGTTCGCACTTTCAGCTCATTCCCCCTGGTATGCAGACGTTTCTAATTATTTGGTTGCAGGGAAGCTCCTGCCACACATGTCTAAACGAGAGAAGCTAAAAATTATCCAGCAAAGTGCCAGGTATTGTTGGCTCAATGGTCATCTCTTTTACACAGGACCCGATCTTGAGATTAGGAGATGTGTAAGGGAAGATGAGATCTTTCATATACTGAAGGCCTGTCATGATGAACCTTGTGGAGGACACTTTGCAGACAAAAGAACAGGGCATAAAGCGCTGCGGATGGGCTACTATTGGCCGACATTGTTCAGGGATGCTAAAAGATATGTTCAGTCCTGTGACAGCTGCCAAATGATGGGCCAACCTAATAAAACAGATCAGATGCCTTTACAGCCCCAAGTGGTACTTGAACCTTTTGATAGATGGGCATTGGATTTTGCTGGCCCTATCAGCCCTCCTTCCAGACAGAAGGTTTACATTCTGGTTTGTACTGATTACATGACTAAGTGGGTAGAAGCTGTAGCTTTGGCTAAGGCTAATGACCAGGCGGTAATTGATTTTCTGTACAGTGAAATCTTTACTCGCTTTGGGGTACCAAAGGAAGTAGTTACTGATGGGGGACCGCAATTCATCTCACACCAATTTGAATCCTTGCTCCGGAAGTATCATGTGCAGCATAGGATATCTTCACCCTACCACCCCCAGGCCAATGGTCAGGTGGAAAGTACTAATAAAGTTATTGAAGCAATCCTTACTAAAACAGTTAAAAGCCATCGAAAGGATTGGGCTGACAGGCTTCCAAAAGCACCGTGGGCATATCGCACAACTTGGCGCAACACCACAGGGTTTTCTCCCTATGATCTGGTGTATGGAAAGAGTGCCATATTTCCAATTGAGTTTGAGATCAAAACCCTGAAAACAGCCACAGAAATGAGTCTAGATGTAACAGAAGCCCAGAGGAGAAGATTGAATCAATTAAACGAATTAGATGAGAAACGGTTAGCAGCAGTAGATCAGACTGTGTTGCTTCAGCAACAGAGATCCAACTGGCATGACCGATTTATTAAAAAGAAAATTTTCTGTGAAGGAGACTGGGCGCTATTATACGACTCCAGATTCAAGAAGGATTTTAAAGGTAAATTACGTACAAGATGGCTGGGTCCATATTTGGTCGACAAGGTATTTGACAACGACACTATTCGCCTGGTGACCATTGATGAAAACCGTATACCATTACTTGCTAATGGCCACAGACTGCGACTGTATCGTAAGCCCATCTCGAAAGATGCATTCATTTCGCAAATTTTCGCCGATCCAGATTATCAGCTGGCACCAGAGCAGGAATTTCTCTTTGCCTTTGCCAATCCTTAAACTGAAAATCGTATTTGCTGTACATAAATAATTTCCTACTGTAGAGTATAATTGTTGTTTTTTTCTCTTTGCATTTGATCTTTTCGTTTGCTGTTATTTTTCAAAAAATTTCAGGGAAGCGCTAGGAGAACGACCAGATTGGGCCCGTCAAGCGAAATTCACCCTGTGCCGTCCTGCACTGTATTTCCCTTTTGCCTTAATAAAAAAAAATTAAAAAAAATAAAAAAATAAAAAAAAAAAATTCCGGCAGCTGCAACATCTTTTCCGGCAGCTGCATTATTTTTTCCGGCAACCGCGATATCGTTTCCCATCAATTGTAAAATCATTTTCCCCGCGGCCGCAAATCCTTTTTCCCGGAAGCTACAACATTTTTCCTGGCAGCTGCAACATCGGCAACTGCAACATCTTTTTCGGCAGCTGCAACACCATGTCCCAGCCGCTGCCACCTAATTCCCCAGTGGCTGCCACATCATTTCCTAGCGCCTGTAAAATCTTTTTCCCGGCTGCCGTGAATCTTTTCTGGCAGCTGCAACATCTTTTTCGGCAGCTGCAACACCATGTCCCAGCCGCTGCCACCTCATTTCCCAGTGGCTACCACCTCATTTCCCAGCGGCCGTAATATCCTTTTTCCCGGCTGCCATCAATCTTTTCTGGCAGCTGCAACATCTTTTTTGGCAGCTGCAACACCATTTCCCAGCGACTGCCACCTCATTTCCCAGCAGCTGCCACATCATTTCCTAGTAGCCGTAAACCCTTTTTCCCAGTAGCTGCAACAACTTTTCCCGGCAGCTGCAACATCATGTCACAGCGGCTGCAACATCATTTCCCAGCATCTGCGTTATCATTTTCCGTCGACCGTAAAATTGTTTTCCCGGCAGCCGTTAATCCTTTTTTTCGGCGGCTCTGAATCATTCCCGGTAGCTGCAACGTCTTTTTTAGGGGCTGCAACATCATGTCACAGCGGCTGCAACATAATTTCCTAGCGGCTGCGTTATCATTTTCCGTCGACCGGTAAAAAAATTTTCCCGGCAGCTGTGAACTTTTTCCGACGGACGTGAACTATTTTCCGGCAGCCGCAACCATTTTCCCGTAACTGCAACGACTTTTTCGACAGGCTGCAACATATTTCCCACCATCGTAAAACTTTTTCCGCCAGCTGTGATTTTTCCCGCCGCCATAAAACTTTTCCGTGATAGCTGTAATTTTTCCCGATGCCGTAAATTCTTTTCCCGGCTGCCGTGAATTCTTTTCCGGTGGCTGCAACTTCTTTCCCGGCAGCTGCAACATATTTTTTTTTTTTGGCGACTGCAACATATTTTTCATCGGCCGTGCTATCATTTTTGGCAACTTGCAGTGGTAACTCCTGTGTTAACAGAAGAATTGTTCCAAACCTGCTAAATCATGGTGCTGATTCACCTCAGTCGTGCCGACGAACTCATCATTCCGACCCCGAGGACGCGATGGGTTGTGTTTCACCGGTGGAAGAAATTATTACCTTATCCGAGTCATCATGCTCACACTTCTGACTGTGCACGAGTTCGGCTCTGCAACGTCACCAACTGCACATTCCACCATTCTCCGCAGGATTTCGACGCACAGTCTTATGAGGTATGGCTTTCATTTATCACGTGATTAAGTATTGATATCATTTAAACAATATTAGTCGTACCTTCACTCGTACCACCATTATACCTGATTAAACCTTTCCCTCATACGACGTAAACACTAATAACTGCCACCTTCCCCAATTCGGCATGGAAATTTCAAACGTTTTTCTGTGCTCAACTTTCCAAATTTGCCCATTCTTTCAACATCTCCGCTCAGCGATTCGTGCATCCTCTGTGCCACAACTTCCATTCTGGGATCCTGTAATCTATGGAATAGCAACTTCAGCTTGCAGCCAAGATCATGGGGATTCCAGTTCGTCATGAACCTTTCAATACACGGGAACTCAGGAGAAATCTTCAAGTTCTTGCCATCTTTCAAGCTGCCGGCTAGCTCGATTTCTTTGAGCGACTAGACAGATTCGATCGGGACGCAGCCCTGCAATTTGCTTTGAATCTTACCAAAACTCATTCCACGGTGTGGGGGCTGCGCATAGAAGTCTCCGAGACCATTATATCTGAGGTTACAGCCATCCCGATGGTGGGAAAACCATGGTTTAACCGACGAGTCCCTGCAACGACTGCACGGGAAGAATTTTTACTCGCAGGGGAGCAAGTTGAAGCATCCAGAAGAGGGATTGCACTGAACTCACTGCCGCGGCCATGGGACTAGGTTGCTGTCTTCCTCAAGAAATACATTACTTGTGAAGGTAGATATAAAACTGTTTATAATTCTGAACTTCCCTTACTTTCTCATCTCCGCCATGGCATTTTATTGAACATTCCATATTATTTACTGCATGACTTGCGTCATATGTCGAGATTTGTCCAGTTTGCTAAGCACCCACTTTCTTCCCTCACCCACCATGGCCTTATTAAATTAATCATTGTAAGAACCCTTTCCCAGCATCATCTAACCTAGGAGCAATTCCTAGCTCGAGCGCAGTAACCCGTTCCCTTGCGGGTCGTCCCATTACAGCAGATACGGGTTCCACCACAACAGGAGGACCGGAGTTCCTCCATTGAAGTTGGGGGGGGGGATGAAATGGAAGAAGAACAGCAACCGGGGGCACAAGCAGGACCATCCGGGGTGGATGAAACTACAGTAGAAGAACAGCAACCGGAGGCACAAGCAGGACCATCTGGGGTGGACAAAACTATATCAGAAGAAGAGCAACAGGGGGAACAGGCAGAGCCATTTGGGGGGGATGAACCTCCATTAGAAGAAGAACAATTGAGGGATGAAACTCCATCACAGGAAGATCCATTGGGGGAAGGTATAGATAAAAATCTGGTGGAAAATGCAGACAATAGGGCAGTTCTGACAGCAGAAAGTGAAATTGGAGCAGCAGTAAATGCTGCGACAATGGAACCTGAAGATGATAGTGCCAGGGCAATGGCAGAGAATATTGAGCTGGTAACAATTGAGTCCTCACATGAGTGGGAAGGAGGAGCTGTAATTGAAGAAGAACAACATGAGAGGCAAGAAAATATTTCTTCGACCTCAGCTTTGATTCCCTATGTACCAGCTCCACAGAAGAAAACACCACGAAAGAAAAGAAAAAGATCCACCAATGAATTTAGCCTAATATCACCAATCAAAAAGAAAAGAACTCGATCAGCGACAGCAGCAGAGGCAGCCAGGAAAAGATGGGCAACCCTAGAGGCACAAGTTGAGCCCCCAATCCTTGTACCAAGACCAATGGATGCTCCACAAAGGCCAGTGGAGGAAGAACCCGAAATTGAAGGACTTCTGGCTGAGAACGCAATGTTAAAAGAGGACCTCCAAGTACTTAGAAGGGAGTTGGAAATTTGGAAGGAAACCTGCAGAAAATAGGGTGAAAGAAAAATGTATACATTGATAGAGGCTGCAGAACAACTGGAGGGATCAGATTCTGCTGAAGCTAGGTAGGAGGATGAACGAATACTCTGTCCCACCTGTGGAGAAATCTTCAAGGAAGCAGGCCACAAAATTATACTTAATACTTACTCAGCACAACAGCCCGCGGCCACAATAAAGGAAGCAGCAAAAAAAGAAGGTGCTTCCACACAAGAACCAGCATCTTTGAATATGCTTGCTGAAGCTGCCACTTCTCATGACACAGAGATTAGAGAACAGATAGGAGAAGAACATGGGATGGAGGACACTCTGGAGCTTAATAAAGAATATACTGCAACTCCAGAATGTTCCCATGATACAGAGATTATAGAGCAGATGGGAGAAGAACCTGGAATGGAGGTCACTCTAGAGGCCAATGAAGAATTATATACTGTAACCCCAGAATGCTCCCAGGACACAGAAATTTTAGAAGAAGAGACACAAAGGCAGGATAGTGATAAACTAGAACAGGATGCTGTAACACAAGAACCAACAAACCCGAATATACTTGTCCAATCGGCCAAACAGATGGGAGAAGAACCTGGGACAGAGGACACTCTGGAGTTCAATGATGAACTCTGGGTTGTAACCCCAGAGGACTCCCATGACACAGAGCTCATAGGAGAAGAGTTGCAACAACAGGAGGATGAAGAGGCAAGCCAGGATGTTGCTACACAAGAACCAACATCCTTGGAAGCTGCAACAGGAACTCCTGAATTTCATTTAAAAGATAAACCTGGAGTGGATTTCATTCCCGATACACAGTGGGGTGAAGATGAACAATTACAGACACCATGCTCAGGTGACACCGAAATCTTGGAGGAAGAGCTGCACAATGAGAAAGAGATCCAATCTCAGCAGCAGAAGGACAAGGAAGACACTGTTACACAAAAACCAGTGTCTCTAAAAGCAATGATTGTAGCTGCTGAAGAGAGCCTAAAGGATGTTGCTACCACACAAGAACCAGCAACTCTCTTATTAAACTTAGATGTGCTAGAAGACACTGCCCCATAAGAACCAATGCTTCTACCTCCTAGAAATGTTATTGATTTAGATTCAGATTAAGGATTGCCTTCTAAGCCCCCAGGCACAGCATAATGAGACTGCAGGAAGATTCCCACTACACCAACTGCATTTCCAAATACCAGCAATGAGCAGTGGAAGGGGAACAATGATGAAGGAAGATGTTGGGTTACTCACAGAGGCTGTTCAAAAGATAGATAAGGTGCCTGGGTTTCCTACAATTCTTCCTCTCTCAATGGATAGAGCTCGGTACAGGACTCAGATTCTGAATAATGCAGGTTGTTTCATGAGGACATGCAACAGGGTGGTTGGGGGGAGATGTTGAGCCCAGAATTGGCCCTTTTTAATCATCTTCAATCATCTTTCCTGCCCCTGTCTTACACCATTTATCATGCTAATCAGACCTATTGTCCTCACCTTATTTCCCCAAATTACCAAGGTATGACTAATCATTGTTTTATCTTATTAATGCTTATGATTGTGATAATTAAAGCTGTGTATCTCTCAATTGTGCTAACATGTTATGATTTATGAAGGTAGTTGAGATAAATGGACTGCAGGAAGATGGGGATGAACAAGTCGTGAAAGAAGGGATGTTCGTTGCTTTAAAAGGGGTCCTTGGGGCTCGAATCATCAATTAAGGCACAGCTGTGACAGGGCAGCTGTAACAGAATGCACTATCTTGAGTATGTTGCTGCTCGAGTCTAGTTGTGAGCTGGAAGGACCGCCACTCTTGGGTCAATTGATAACTTTCTCATATCTTGATGTCTCTGTTCTGCCACGTATTGTAACAACTAGTTATTTAGGGTGCCTGAAGATCAGAGATCTTCATGGCTGCCCGATTATAGGATTGGATGTTATGATTTGTATGTATAAATATGGGGAGTTGCCTCGACCTAGGGGGTTGAACAACAGATAATTAATTCATTGTATTAGCATCCAAGGCAACTGTGTAATCATTCTTCTGTTAATATAAGGGGTTACTTCTGAGTTAAAGGAATTTGTGTTGTTCAGCCAGCATCTCTGTGTGAAGGCTAGGCCCGTCTTCCACAGAGATTGCTGAGTTAAATTAGGATTCTTTAAATTATTGTTGTGTGATGCTTTATTCATGATATTTCTTCTGTACGCAGCACTAGTAGTTTTTGTGTGGATTTTCAGTATAATTAAGATTAGATTTCCTTGAGATTGGTAATTGGTGCAGAGTAACAGTCGACTGAGTAAGGTTTGCTTTATGCATTTCATTTTGCAGTTGTACACAGCCGTGTTCATCTTACAGTTAAGTTGTGATCCCATGAGCCCTCTTTCAATTTATCTTTCTTGTATGACTGTTAATTTTCATTCCTGCAATTCAATTTCCTAGAACAGCTGAACTCAATCCCTTGCAATTGAATTTCTAGATCAATATTCAGTTTCTTCTTATGATTTTCAAAGAGTGATTAGATTGAAGGAGTTATTAGTTCTAGATGTGAATAGGATTTCTTTGTATCTGCAATTGTCCTTGAAGCTTATTTGATTTCTTGTTGATGCATGGTGGAATAGTAATTAGCCAGCAACTGGGATTACACAGATCTTTGAGATGAACATAGATGTTAGAAGATAACAGTAGGTAATTATAATGAATTGATGTTTAAGCATATACTGTGCATTTATCCTTTGAAATAAAAGACTTTCTCGTGTTGACAATAAATTTCGCATGCTCTGTGTGTTGGTGATAATTTATCTGCATATAGGGTGCTCGACAGTAGATATTCCAGAGCTATTTCCTCTGAATGCCAATCTTTCTGCTGTTTCCCATGCTTTGACAAAGGATAATGCATTTCTTCTGCTTCAGTGGATCCAATATTTGAAAAAAAAGCAAAAACCCTAGTTTACGAAATGAATGCACAATGAAGCCACTAGTCCATGAGAAGACGAGGGAGAGGACCCCCTAGAGGTATTCGCACGCCAGGAGACCAACAGAGTCGACGGTTCGTCGATCCAACCTCCAGTTTCCGAGTTATGTCGAGTTGCAAGTCGCATGAAAATGTTGTTCAGGGACACTTGGTGACTTTCGGTTCGGGAGCCAAAAAGCAAACAGAGCAGCAAGATTGCGTGTCGTTGGGTCCTACTAGTGTGTGTTGGCAATGCCGATGTGGGAACACTGCCAACACTGGCTCGGGGGAGGGTTTTGCAGAGTTGACCCACCAATGCGAGATTGCACGCAATGAAACTGAGCAAAACCCTAGTTTATGAAATGAATGCACAATGAAGCCACTAGGCCATGAGAAGATGAGGGAGAGGCCCCCCTAGAGGTAATCGCACACCAGGAGACCAACGGAGTCGACGGTTTGTCAATCCGACCTCCGGTTTTCGAGTTATGTCGAGTTGCAAGTCGCATGAAAATGTCGTTCAGGGACACTTGGTGACTTTCAGTCCGGGAGCCAAAAAGCAAACAGAGCAACAAGATTGTGTGTCATTGGCTCCTGCCAGTGTGTGTGGAAATGCCGACGTGGAAACACTACCAACACTAGCTTGGGGGAGGGTTTTGCAGAGTTGACCCACCAATGCAAGATTGCATGCAATGAAACTGAGCAAAACCCTAGTTTACAAAATGAATGCACAATGAATCCACTGGGCCATGAGAAGATGAGGGAGAGGGCCCCCTAGAGGTAATCGCACGCCGGGAGACCAATGGAGTCAACGGTTCATCGATCCTACCTCTGGTTTTCGAGTTATGTCAAGTTGCAAGTCGCATGAAAATGTCGTTCAGGGACACTTGGTGACTTTCGGTCCGGGAGCCAAAAAGAAAACGGAGCAACAAGATTGCGTTCCGTTGGCTCCTGTAAGTGTGTGTGGGCAATGCCAATGTGGGAACACTGCCAACATTGGCTTAGGGGAGGGTTTTGCAGAGTTGACCCACCAATGCGAGATTGCATGCAATGAAACTGAGCAAAACCCTAGTTTACGAAATGAATGCACAATGAAGCCACTGGGCCGTGAGAAGACGAGGGAGAGGGCCCCCTAGAGGTAATCGCACGCCAGGAGACCAACGAGGTCGATGGTTCATCAATCCAACCTCTGGTTTCCGAGTTATGTCGAGTTGCAAGTCGCATGAAAATGTCGTTCAGGGACACTTGGTGACTTTTGGTCCGAGAGCCAAAAAGCAAATGGAGCAGCAAGATTGCGTGTCGTTGGCTCCTGCAAGTGTGTGTGGGCAATGCTGACATGGGAAAACTGCCAACACTGGCTCGAGGGAGGGTTTTGCAGAATTGACCCACCAATGCGAGATTGCATGCAATGAAATTGAGCAAAACCCTAGTTTACAAAATGAATGCATAATGAAGCCAATGGGCCATGAGAAGACGAGGGAGAGGCCCCCCTAGAGGTAATCGCACACCAGGAGACCAACGGAGTTGATGGTTCGTTAGTCCGACCTCCGGTTTCCGAGTTATGTCGAGTTGCAAGTTGCATGAAAATGTCATTCAGGGACACTTGGTGACTTTCGGTCCGGGAGCCAAAAAGAAAATGGAGCAGCAAGATTGCGTGTCGTTGGCTCCTACAAGTGTGTGTGGGCAATGCCGACGCGGGAACACCACCAACACTGGCTCGGGGGAGGGTTTTGCAGAGTTGACCCACCAATGCGAGATTGCATGCAATGAAACTGAGCAAAACCCTAGTTTACAAAATGAATGCACAATGAAGCCACTGGGCCATGAGAAGACTAGGGAGAGGGCCCCCTAGAGGTAATCGCACACTAGGATACCAACGGAGTCGATGGTTCATCGGTCTGACATCCAGTTTTCGAGCTATGTAGAGCTGCAAGTCGCATGAAAATGTTGTTCAGGGACACTTGGTGACTTTCCGTCCGGGACACTTGGTGACTTTCAGTCCTCCTAGGGTTTATGTTTTTTAAGGCTTGTATAATTTCCTTCTTGACAGCTCGCCTCTTATACCATGTTAATTTTTTTATACTTGATCTAGATAAATGATTTATACCAATTAAAACCATTAGTTCAATGCATAGATTTAACCATAAAACATTTACATAAAGAATTTAACATGTAGGATCTAGTTAAGAATAACAATGCACAAGAGACACAACATTTTATCCTGGGAAACCCTCATGGGAAAGAAAACCTAGCAACCTTTCTTAGAATAATTATATGTTTAGAAATCAAGTACAATGAAACCATGAACAAACCCTAACCCTGAAGGGTTTTACCACATGAAAAAACCTTAATGACACATGACAACAAGAGTACTTATTTACATGAAGATGACCTCCAAGCCATAAGGATATCCAAGCATATCCTTCCCAACCAACAATAGAAGGTACTTTATTTCTCGAATCCTGAGGTAACTTTTGTTCCTTTCACCAATGTTGCTTTGAGCACTTGTATGTAGTTACTCATATGTAGTGTTGAATCTAATTGTACAATCAAATATTGGGCGTTGATGAAATGTGTAGCATGTATTGCACTTAGTTTTATTAAACTACACTTGAACATTGACTTAACTTGTAATTTAATCATCCAAACTCACAAATTTTAATTAGACCTATCCAGTTAGTGTGCATGAGTGAGTTCGTTGAAACCTTGAAAAACATTGTATTGCACTTAGTTTGATTAAATTACACGAGCAAGAACTTTGACTTAACTTGTAATGATCATCCAAAATCACAAATTTTAATTAGATACCAATTAGTGCACTCATATAGTGAGTTCGTTGAAACCTTTAAATATAATAGTTTGTTCTTTTGAAATAGCGCATTCATGAGTAATAGATAATCCACACGAATCAACACATTAGATTGACACAAGAACACATGGAAACCGAAGAACAAATACAAAGTGAAATGTATCATTCATTTATAAGTGAAATGTTACCGTACATGTCTCCAAAAGTACATGTATCCAAAAGTACATATATATCCAAAAGTACATGTATCCAATGAAGTCAATGTACATGTCTCCAAAAGTGAATGTATCATAAAGCACATATATATCCAAAAGTATCCAAAAGCACATGTGTCCAAAACTATCCAAGCCACATGTACATGTATCCAAATGTACATATATCCCATAAGACACATCAAAGCTCAAGCTTCCTCTTTTTCTTTCCCAATGTTGATCCTCTAGGCACATCTCTAGGATCAATGTGCATCTCTGGATCCTGCAAATTAAATATCAATTGTTAAATTCAACTAACTATGTACTAATACATTAGCTCAACAATTATCAACTTGTTCATGGAAAGTGCATGAAACACTTGGTCACTGAAGGACATCTCACCTCAACTGACAAAGGGGATTGCATTGCTTGTGTAGCAGATGGAGCCGTTGGTTGAACATCCAGGATGGTCGAACCAGGGGGGCCAGGAACTGCTCCTGCTGGTGGTGGCTACAATCACAAAATGTTGAAGTAGTTAGACATGCATGAATAAACAATAGACAACAATAATAAACTATGTAAAGATCATGTTGAAATAGTTACATACCTGTGTGTGATCAGTTGCCATTGCAGATCCAGCACTGACTGCTGCATCAACCATCGATGCGAGGTTTTGAGTAGACAACTCGGGTTCCTGATGCAGTAAACATGTAATTCAAACATTAACAAAAACTATTTATGCACTGGATTTCAAGTTAAACAACAAATATCATCGAAGGATCTACATTACCATGGTATGAGTAAGCCCATGGTCGTGGGTAGCTGGAGTCTTGCTAGGAGTAGACTGCCTCACATACACACGACCCTTGTTCACGAATGGCCTAGCGGGAGATACAAACCCAAGAAATGGTCCAGATGTCTCGGGTGGTGCCTACAGTCAGCAAGTGTTTATGTAGTTAGACATGCATGATTCAACAAACAAACATGTATTTAAAAAATGACATTTTTAATTGTTTACCTGGAGCCTAGATGTTTCCTCGAACAGTACGACCATGGGTGCTACCTCCATATTAGCTTTCCCCAGTGAAGGATCTATCATCTGCAAGTGTAATAATTGTAAATATTAGACCGTAGATAGCATTAGTGAACTAAAATGTAAAGTATGCGGAAATTAACAAATTAACAAGTATTAAAAAACTGAAATTTTAAAATGTTTACCTCGGTGTGAGATACAGCAATGGGTGTTATATAAGATGGGCCTGCCAAATGGGTAGCATCATGTCCCCCTGTAGAGTCTGGAACATCTGACTCTGGGGCATCGCTGCCGGCATAAAGCATCAACTGCAAGTTCACAAAATTAATATATTAGCTCAAACTATATGTATGTGTACAAAGATGAAAATAAATGAAGAATTTATTACAATTAACTATCTACATACCTCAGTCAAAAATCCACTGAAGGCAACATCTGAGGTAAGACCATAGCAAGGACGACCACACGATGTGCACTCGTGAGGCTCAATACTAGGCTGGGGATGTCCTAATGGTCCTGCACTAATGGATGGTCCTGCACTAGTGAATGGTCCTGCACTAGACGATGGTCCTGCATGGTGACGACCTGGTGTATGTACCACACCAGGGACAGATGTCCCTTCCTCACCCATATGCTGAACCATAGTGCCATGGTGAACAAATGCCCGTTCCAAACTCAAAAATACATCACGTGTCTGTGGAATAACACGATATGCAGATGGGACATCTGGCCCAGGAAACTGCTTGCGAGGTGCAGGGATAGGGAAATCCTGGTCTCGAAGCCTCACATTGGGTCGATTTTGGGGCATCCCCTGAAACTGCAAGATGTCAAAATAGTTTATGTGTTTATGTAACACGAACTCTGCATACATCTTTTGAAGGAAATACAAGGGAATTTCCCTATTGTTATGTGGTGGCATATAAAAAACCATGTACCATCTGTCCATCCAGTTATCAACAAATGGTTGAAAGGTGCACCACTCAATGGAGATATGAGACCTATTTGCATTTGAGATTTCCCCCATCCGAGGGTCCCTAAACAATGCAAATATGAGCTCTTTGGATATTTTCAACTTTTTAATTGCATTGTAGTCTAGCCCATCAACATATTCTTGTATTTTTCTTTCTCTATATGATGTAATATCATATAGTACATTGCTAGACTCTGAAATGGTGTCAACAATTGCATCCAAGGTTGATGCAAGCAAGCGGCGAATCCTGTCACCACCACTAAAAGCTGCACTAATGGCCCTCAAGCGGGAAAGCTCAATCAGTATCTCGGCATTTGTGTCCATAGCTGTAACTGCAATAAAAACATCAATACGAAAATCATTAGAAACATATACATCGTATATAATGACGTCTCTTCAAAATTAAAAATGTATTAAATCAAACTCAAGTAAGCAATTTAATGGCATTCACTTACATACATTTAAAACTTAAAATTAAACATTTAACAATTAAAAAGTAAGTTTCATTCAACTTCTTTCTAGAAGTTAAGGCACTTCTTAACCCTCATTGGTGACTTTTCCATGCAAACTTGGGTTTAAACTTTTTAGAATTTAGGAGTGTTATTTTGACATGTTTTGGCCTTTACGTCCCTTGCAGAAAACAATATTTCCATCAACTTCATAAGCTAACATTAAATTTATTGATTTCAACATATTACGCCTTGTGGTTGGAGGGGAGGACAAAGTGGCATGGAATGAAATGGATATGTATGAGTTTGTCTTGCCAATATGATTACATATGTACTTGAGATGACTATCAATGATTAAAATGTTGAATAATCGACTAGAGATTGTGACTAGAATGACAATAACAACAATGCCAACTTCTCAAAACAGAGACAATTTCTCTCTACAAAATCAATCTCTACATTGTATGGCAAGTTCAGAAATTTAAATAAAAAACATAGTGATTTTCTATATGAAGTCTTTGAGTTGAATCGATGGTCCCTGAGCGTTGAGTAGATTGATCAAGGGTGTCGATAGGGTAGGCCCGAGAGACACTTTGTTAATGTGTTTTGGCATTTAGTAAATGGTGCTTAACTAAGAGGCAATGTATAGCTAATACACTTGTGATGAAATTTTGATTATGTTCATGGACAAATGATTGTGATGAAATTTTGAGAAACCAAGTTACTAATTTTTTATGCATTTTTTCCATTCATGCTTATGCATGCATTTCATCTTGTTATGGCCATTTCCAAGGAAAATTATTTAATTAGTATCATGGGAAATGGCCTTTGAGGGTTGGAAATTTGGGTTTAATGTGGATGGATACATTGTAGAAAGGGAGGAGTTCTATTTTTTTCAATTTTTAGTTGGATTAGGAATTTTTGAGTTTTTGAAAAGGGATTCATTTTAATTATTCACTCATCTTGGTTGAGGGAGATGTGAATTTAAATAGAGATTGGGTTATTCCCAATTTTATAAATATTACAAAATTAGGTTGTTTTAAACTATAAAAAAATGGTAATTTAGGTTAAGAAATGACAAAAAAATGGTATGGGTAAATGAATTACCTTATTAGATGACAATCCACTGGTGAATTTGCCTCCCCTCCAACTAAATTGAGCTCCTCCGATAATCCAGGGCACACAAACCGTCCTCGTCCAACCTCGAATTCGCGTTTCTGATGCATGAAGAGTGCCGCAGGTGATCAGGGGTGGTCGGGACTGTGTTTTTAAATTGATTTTAGATTTACATAACGCGTATGCGTTTTGTAACTACATAACGCGTACGCGTTTTGTAGTTCTATAACGTGTATGCATTGTGGTTACCTATCCTACATGTCTAGTGACATGTCAGGCTCGGGTTTTACCATACCAAGTGCAAAGTATCAGAAACGCATTATGTTCTTATGTATTAGAAACGAGTTTTGAAAAACTAGGATTGCATCTAAAGTGACCCTCATCTTCTTGCACACACCTGTAAGTCTTATATTAAATTTACATATAAGTCTTTAATTGGCACTATCATATGAGGTTTGACACGTTGGATTGTTGTGATCTTATCACTCCTTACCAATGTGATCGTAAGGCTTCTTTGATGGTGAAGTCCATAAGTTTAAGTCTTCTTCCACATTCTCATGCCTTTTGGTAAGACAATAAGGAGGGAAGTGGCCCAAATGATCATGGAAAATGGTTTCGACATAGAGGTAGATACATTAATTCTTTCATTAAATAACTTAAATTTCATTCCAGTGACTACAAATTCACCGAATCGTGGATTGGTAAAAAACACCAAATTTTAGAGCCTCGAGCTCTTAATTACTAATGTATCTAGAATTTTCGCAAATCGAGCCATTAACAAACTTCTTTTATTGTTCTCGTTCAATTTAAAAGGTAGATTGTTGAGACTCAAACATGCAGCAAGTCGCAAGGATCCAATTGACTTAGGCTTGATTCCATTTCCCCTCCATCCCATACCTGTTTGTTGTCGCGACAAGTGTTGAACAACAAAATTTGATGCCCAGGCCCCTATGATGCTAGCGTTGCTAACTTGCTTGGTATGGAGGATTTTTTTTAATGTTTTTTTGAGCTATGTATTATTTTTTCTTAGGATCTTAATGTCCATCATTCTTACATCTCTCAAGCTTGGATAGTTTCCCTCTCTCCGGTTTTAATTAAGGTTTTCGTTGGTTTTATATGTATATTTTGGTTGTAGGTTTATTATAGCCTCGTTTTTCTTAGTGGCTTCTTTTTGTACATAGTTAACAGTAAGAAATTTTCTCATGGGTTCTAGTTTTATTTTAAGACTATATCTAGTTACAACGTCTTGCACTATGCATAAGATCATGCAGATGCCCCAATATGGTTATTGCATAGTCTAAGTAGTTTTTCTGTATAATGAAGTGTGGTCTAACCAAGAAAAATACAACAAAATAGTTGTTATTTTAATGAACTGTAAAATTAATGTTACAGATATGTCAAATTAATGTGTTCAAATTCGGTTTTATTGAAAAGATACCATTTTATCATGTAGATATTAAGGAGTGCTCAATTGTTTTAGATTGTAAAAATTTGGATGGGCAATATTTGTTTTTTGCATTTTCGGTGGGAAGGGTTTAGTTAATTTATACTTGTCAATTGAAGTACAATTATTTAAATTGCCTTTCATATTTGAAGAGCTCTAGGAACAAATTCCATTCCAATAAAAATGAATACCCACCCTTCATATTTGATCACTGGTTGGTGGTGAAGAGACACATCCCCGCAACTCTTTCGTTTAGGTGATAGTACCGTTCGTATATCTGTTGACCCATCAATCAGATTTAATTAAAGGCTGGGTAGGGAAAAAAAGAGGGAAACAAGGGGAGTAGGGAAACAAAAATAATGGGTGGTTGGGCAACCTTTTCACTCTTTAAATTACCACTAAAAAGGAAGGAAATAGATCGGGAAGGAAATGCATTGACTAACCATTGAATAGGTAGCATTCTGTTGAAAAAGCTCACCGGGGAAGTTGTTGGCTGTAGATTTTATTCTCGTTGATCTCACGAAGTTCCCCATTAGTGGCGAGATGTTGCTGGAAATATACAGTCTCTCCCTTTAGGTAATTGTTATAAGCTCCATCGTAGATAGTCATAGCCCCTAAACAAGAGTCTCCCATAGCGAGGCAGTGCTAGGACTCTTCTCACTGCCAGAAATAAAGAAGCTCTAGTCAGGGGAGCTATAGACGGTGCATGAAGCTTTGCTCAGTGCATGAACGAAGCTCTGGTCGGTCCAACTAGTCAGTGCAGCCCACGGTCAAACATGGCCTTATATCCTCTGCCCCAATGGATATCCTCTGTAACCAGGTTAGACTTATTGTTCCCCTTGAGCATCCCATACCACTCAAGAAGTCTAATTGTTGCTCGACACCATCCTAACCTTGTTAGTTGGGCATGACTAACAACCAATTATATCACATGGACTATTCCTCACCAACACGTCTTAATGAAACCCAAGCCCCGAGTATATATTATACTTGTAGAATATAAGCATGGTCATTAATATAGGTTATGTTGCACCATCACCACCCAACCGTAGGAAATCTTGTTAGACCTTCTCCCAAGCCAACACCACCAAACAACAAACCACCCAACGTGGATGATGTTGCCATCCATCCAGTCCAATACTTGAAAGTGCTTGAAGGTCATGTCCCTCCCAGTCATGAGGCATTCACATACCTTCAGTTCACACCTCAACACTTTTGTCCTATCACCTCATCCTCCACCAAAGCCTACACCACAGGGCCTCGTCGGTTGTCCACACCATCTAGGAAAGACATCATTGGTCCTCTTAGCCTATGCGCTAGTACATCGTCCTAACCATCTCGCATCTCCCACACACAAGTTGGTTCTCAAGGATACCAAATATCGGTTGGTCATTGGTCATGCAGACTTGCCAAGTCCACCAATACATCCTTTATCGCATGCAAGGACTCGCACACCCAATTCTTCCTCAAAGTCTAGGGTCGTGATAGTGCATTTTGACCCACTTATAAGTGCACAAGGAATGTAATACAAGTCTTACATATTTGACTACTACCTACATATACTTCATAGCAACCTTAGATGCCAAAAACCTTAATAAAAATTGAACCTTGATCACCCATTTAAATTAATAATATTCTTGTAATAAGAATGTTTTAACATCGTGCTTTGTTAATGTATTCAACTAACCCACCACATATTACAATTTATAACAAGGTGGAAAATTTGTATGAGTGGCTTAACTTAGACGTGTTGTGTCAGTCATAACCTCACTCTTCCTCTCTTTGTCGTTTCGGTGACCTTGAAAGCGAGATATCTCCATTCATTAGAGCTATCCCGTGCTTCACCACTTGCTATGTATCTCTAAGAGCAAGTCACATTATTTGTAAATTAAAAATAAATGAAAAATAAAGAAAAGAAAATTAATAATTAAATAAAATTAAAATAAGTTATGTTAATTTAAATAATTAAAAATTTAAAAAATAAAAATTAAATTAAAAAAAAAAATTAGTTAAAAATTAATAATAAAAAATAAAATTAAAATAATTTTGAAAACAAAAATTAAAAAGAAAAAAATGATCCTAACCCAAATTTGTTTTTATTATATATTTAAAACTTTATTTTTTTAAATTATTTTATGTTTTTATTTTTTTCTTATTTTTAACTTTTTATTTTTGTTATAAATTTTCTTATAGTAATAGTTAAAAATACAACTTTCAATTAGGGGGTTGAAGTATAGTTCTGGTAATGGCTTTTAATTCGGAAGTTGAAGTATAGTTTTGATAGTGGCATTTCCATTGGTCGGAAAGTCATTGGCTTAGAAAGTTAAAAAGGATAACAAACTAATTGGAAAAGATTCATGGGTAAGTTTTTATGGAAATTATTGACTATCAAATGTTCTAGTTTATTCTCTCCACACACCAAAGGTATTTCAATCTAATAGATGTTGTTGTTGGACTAAGTTTAAACATTAAGTAAAGTCCAAGTTAGAAGATGTTTTTGAACTAAGTTTAAACATTAAGTGAAGTCCAAGTTAGAAAAATGAAAATGATTTGGATATGTAAGGAGAAAACGTTAAAGAATGGATATAATTTACATCAAATTTGAAGTATAATAGCTTTAGACCAAATAAGGAAGAAGGTCAATTGAAATGGTTAAACAACAAAGGTTCGAGGGTATTTGCAAAGTTGGAATATGATATTGATAACTGGTGAAGTACTAAAAAGAAGATTGATCTAGGGTTTAGGATTGGAAGGGATGAAGGTCTTGTAGTGGTTTGAAGGTGAGAAACAATCATATGCCACCTAGATCTCGCCTCGTCAACGAGATGTATTTGGAATCATAGGTCCAATTGGTGGACTACTTCAAAGGTTCTTTTTTGGAGGAAAATATCTTTGTATATCTAAGGTGGACTTTAGGGGTAGCAGGGTTGAGCTTGACATTATTTTTTTGTTCAGTCAAGTACTAGGTGAATTCTAGTCTCAACCGAGCATTGGCTCTAGCCCCGTGGTGACATAGGGTTTTCATTATTCTCCCATGCAAGAGGTTACTGCAGATGTTGGAGTAGATTTGGTAGTTGTGTCGAAGGGTGCGAAGTCTAGGGGGATTATCAGGTCGTCCCATGTGGAGGGCATACTCGAGGGTTTTAGCAATCAAAATGGAGATTTTTTTCATAAGATCTTGCTGGATGGTTCTAATTGTGAGATTTTTTCAAAAGGATTTGTTGAAAGACGTATTGAGTTGGAGGATTTTTGTAGTGTCAGATCCTGTCCTGTCAACCTTTCCATGCATTAGAAGAAATGGGTTCTCCACTCTTGGGGGGAGGGGGGGACTCACGCTTTTGGTGGGGAAAGACATATTAGTTATGGATATACCGAAGCTTGAAAGTTGTATTCTCATTGGAAATTTCCGTGGGAGGCGTATTGGGCTGAAACAAGTTGAGGATTGGATGATAGCCCTTTGGAATCCATTTCTTGGGTATATGCAGGAGATTCAACTTTTAATGTGTGATTGGTTGGGGTTTAGCTTCAATTCTGAAGCAAATGTGTGCAAGATCGTTTATAGATGTTGGATATTTGAAAAGAGTATGATGGTTCTGGAAAAGTGGCACTCGTTGTTTGATCCTCACTGGGAGTTCATGTCATCCCCTCTAGTGTGGGTCAAGCATCCATGTTTATCGTCAAAATTTTGGTCACATGAAGGAGTACATGCCATTGGAAATTTGATTGGAAGGTCTGTGGCAATTGATGTGGGTACTTCACTCTCATAGTTTAGGTCATGTGCAAGAATTTTGGTGGAAGTAGATTTGTGGCTTGGCTTGTATGAGTCTTTGGACTTGGTCATTGGTGACAGAACCTTTACCCAATTGATGGATTATATAAACATTCCATTTAGATGTGGCAGGTACCATTTATATGGTAATGTGATAGTGGATTGCGACAAACAATTTAAGAATTAGGTTTGGAGGAAAAAGGAACCGGCCGATTCTCTGAGGTCTATGGCGATGACTAAGGGTAAACATGCTTTAGAGGGCTAGGAATTATCTCCCAGTCATGCATTTGAATTTGGGAGAAATCAATTGTTGAGTGAAGGTAAAGGTGTGGAGAGGTGCGAACTGGTGATCGGTGGTATTAAAATCCCACTAGATGAGGGGCCGAAGTCAGGAGGAGATAAATTATCTCTTGAATGGGACTTCCTAGGTGATTTAGATATGTCCTTGAGTCAATTTGATAATCGAGAGTGATCGTGGACACAAGGTAAGGTGGATCCACTCTTGCAACGTAAGTCTGAAAACCCTCTACTCAATATTCATTTTCTTCTTGATTCCAATATAAATCCAATCTTTATAGCTAAGTCGATTGAAATCATGAGCTCTTCCCCTTCAAAAGAAGACGAGTGTCAGGATTATCCAAAGGGGAAGGAGACTCTTGGGGTGACTCTATCCTAAGATGAAGTTTTTGAACAAAATATTGTGGTTTTGGATCCTAAATCTTTCGGTAGTTTGACAACTTCAGGAAGAGAGGTTGGTACCTATGTACTTTGATCAAGGAGTAAACTAGTTGTCAAGTAGGGGGGATTGGGACTGGAGGATTTTCAATAGGTTCATTGTAAAGTAGGGCACAAATTGACCATTTATCATGCCAAGGAAAAGGAAAAATGAGATATTAGCCAAGGAAGACAATTACACATTACAAGGGTTCCAAATGAAGATTACCTCTACTATTGTTTGGGGCCTGAGAGGACAGGCCAAATTCTTACCCTAAAGTGCATGATGGATCAAGAGAATCCAGATGTGATACTTTTGCAAGAGATGATGAGTCAAGGTGATAATTTAATTCTGGTGTTGAGAAAAAAGTTTGACCATTAGAATTTCTTTGGGATTGACTTTGAGGGGCACTTGGGTGGTATCATTATTGGTTTAAATTCTAATTTTCAGCTGGAAAATTCCTTTGCAATAAGATCAAGGTTAGTGATTGAGGTATTTTGTAAGTGTCTGGATGTTTCATTTCTTATTCTTATTTTGTATGGTCCTTTTGATAATTGTTGATTATTTTGGGAATGTTTTGTGAGATGAAGTGTCTGTAGGTTCAAAATCTAATTGTAGGAGGTGATCTTAATTTGACCATAATGTAATGACCCTTTTTCAAAATTCTATTAAAATGCCAATTTTTCCACTTTTTCCCCAATTTCGACCTTTGACTAGTTTAACTGTTTTGACCTCCAAATCAACCCAAATGCTCCCAAATCTTCTTTAGGAGTGTATGAATGGTATTTAGACTTGAATATTAGGTTCAGGGATGTTTTATGGCCCTCCAAATACTGCTGCAAACTTGATTTGTATTCTGATCAATATATGTAATTTTGACTAGTAATTTGTGCATCAAATCCCCCCCGGGTAACACTGCAAATGGCCTTCCAAATGCCTCCAAACTCCCACAAATTTATGAAAAGAGGTATATAATGTGTTAAGTATGTGATTAAGGTCTCATTTGCACCATTAATTGATTTTTACTACTGTTCTAACTCTCTCACATTCAACAGCAAAAACCCCCAATTCGACCCTTGGGGAAATGGCACTATTTCACCTCCCAATACAACTAAACTGAGTATAAATGCTTCAAATGCTCAAGTAAAGTACATGAAACTTGTAGAAGAAATCCATGGCAGTATATTGATCACAAATATATCAGAGAATCATCCATCCATTCGAAATAATCAACATTATAGTGTCATACATCAATGCATTGGGGAAATGGACATTGTTTGCTCATTAATCAATAGTTTTGCATACAACCAGTGGGTATTTCAAACCTGAGACTTTATGAATATTAATAACAGAGGATATGAATCTATTACAATCAGAAATATATAATGAGATGCTCTCTCAAGAAGCACAAGTGCTCACCAAAAACGCCCTCCCTCAAGGAGCATGAATATGCCTTCAAAACTGGAAACGGTGGAGACAAAGTGCTGCACTAAACCAAACCATAAAACTTACTGTAGCTGCTACCTGCAAATACAAAATCCATTAAAGCACCATGAAAGACCTGAGTGGCCTCTCCAAACACCAACTTGGATGGGAATCTTTCACCCTCGAAATTGGCTAAGGCAAGAAACTAGTCATCCACTAGCTCTCTCTTCACAAATGCAATTTTTCTCAAATCATCAAAATCCATTCTCATACTTCATTTCTACATTTTATAACCAACATTAGCCTTCTAAGGGTCGAAATCCTCTCAATATATTCAATAGATTTCGATATAGGAAATATTCCACATTTGCCACTTGTCTCCTAGTTCCAACCTTCCATCTTCTCCCAAATTCGATTTTGAGTCTCTTTGGCTTCTCCAACTCCCAAATTTGCCTTCCTTGAGCCTATTTTTGGTGCTGACATGTCATAGTGGTCAGATGTCAGAGTTCAGGTCTGCAATTTTTCATAGTTGTCATAGATGCTCCATCATTGGTGTCATAGGGGCTAGGGAATCTAGCCCAAGTGTCCACAAACTTCCACTTTGACTCTTTATCTTCCATGGAGGTTACCAATCCTTCCCAATTCGGCCTAAGATGCTCAATGAAATGTGTTATGACTTACCAACTCACCCAAGAGTGTTCACATTCCCATTAATTCGAATTTGCAAAAGAGAGATACCATGTATTATGAAAAATCAAGCTAGTGTGGGTCCCACCACCTCCATATATCTCCAAAACCACTTGCCACTTAGAATTTATCTTGAATTTATTTATTCACCATATTTATTAAATGTTTGAACCCCTCTAATGTCTAAATTTCATTTATTAGCTTCCTTATTACCATCCTGCATGTGCCCATCCAACCTAGGAAACTAGTAGGATTGATGGGGTTGTCTTACTATGCACTTATTTGAATGGGGACGTTACACAGAATCAGTCTTGAAGTTTGGGGGGAGATGACGAGAGAGAAAAATCTTGCTTCATTTTTCTCAATTTTTTTAATAATGTCATTGGATTGATTTCGAACTAGTAAAGGTTCGCCCGACTTGGTGTGACAAAAGAGTCGGTTGCGACGACATTTCTAAACATTTGGATTGTTTTCTTGTTTCTAAGAAATTGACAAAATCTGTTGAAAACATTAGATCATGGACATAGATAGAATATTTTTTGACCACTTACCTATTTTTCTAGAGGTAGGGAAAGTGGAAGGAAAATCAGGGGTTCCTTTTAAAACATAATTATAACTAGTTGTCTGAATAGGAAATTAAAAAATTGGTGCATGAATCTTGGATTCACATCTCATAGGTAATGGAAGGGAGTGTGTGTGAGCAATTTATTCACTATATGTGTATACTTAAAGATTTGGTGTTTGAATGGGGAGGGAAGCATCATCATTAAGGAGATAATCATATCATGGTAGTGAAAAAACAATTAGCATATATGTTTTTGTCCTATTAGGATGGTTTGCATACCCAGAAGGAAAAGGCTTGTATAGGCGATCTAAAAATACGCATGAATAAGCTATTATTAGATCGTGAAATACAATGGAGCATCAAGAGCATAGCCTTATGGCTAGAGGTTGGAGATCAAAACACTCATTTTTTTTCAGTCCTTTGCAAAGCATCGAAGGAATATTAATTCCATTTAGGAATTGAAGTATGAGTTAGGGCATTTTGTTAGGGGTTTTCAAAATTTTGCAAGTTTGGGTGTTAGACACTTTAAAGCTCAGTTTTAAGAGGAATACTACACAAGTATTGGGGATATTCTAAAATTGAATCATAAATTCCCTCATATGATTGAAGAAAAGGATAATATTGATCCCTTTAGGCCTATCTCCAAAGATGAGATTCAGGGGATTTTCAGTTTGTTTCAAAAGGACAATGGTCTTGGGCCAAACAGATGGCCAATTGAATTTTTTTTATTTCTTTGATTTGTTGGGAGAAGATTTGTTGAAGGTGGTTTAGGAGGTCCATCTCTTAGGGAGGATGCCAGGATGATTTAATGCAACATTCTTGGCACTTATCCAAAAGTATGATTGTCCAAATACCTTTGAATATTTTTTGGCCTATCTCACTCTGTAATAGTATATACAAGATCATTTCAAAGATTATAGCAGTCAGGCTTAATTCATTGCTTTCAAGGGTGATATCGATAGAGGAGTTTGCTTTCCTTCAAGGAAGGTTGATACACGAGGCCATAGGCTCGACCCAACAAGGTATGCACTCGATTAAGTTGGATCAAATCTAGGAATTTGTCATCAAAATCAACCTATCTAAAGCATATGGCAAAGTCTCTTAGAGGTTCCCCATTTTCTTGATTTTACACATTGGCTTCAACTTTGAAGTGGTAAGTTGGATTATGGGTTGTGTTTCTTCATCTTTATTTGCAGTTCTGATAAATGGTTATGGTTTGTATTCTTTTAAATCATCTCATGGATTGAGGAAAGGATGCCTCTTGTCTCTGTACCTTTTTCTTCTAGTTGTAGAAGGGCATAGCAGAGTCATTCATGAGTGCAGAAGGAGACATGAGATTAAGGGAATCGCCTTTGCAAATAGAGAATAGTTGACATGCCTATTATTTGTAGATGATATAATTTTGTTATGTTTGGAATCAATGGGGGAATGTAAACAGTTTCGAGAAGCCCTGAAACTATTATGTTCTGCTACATGTATGGAACTAAACATTAGAAAATGTTCCTTGTATGGTCTAAATGAAGCTCATTAGAATTTCTAGTCTAGGTTTTTTCCTTTCGAATTGTAGCCATTGGAAGGGGGAGTCACATATCTAGGATATACTTCGAATCCTAATAAATATGGTAAGGCAGATTGGGGATGGATCTGATCTGGATCTTGAGGGCTAATATCCAGAAGGCTTGAATGTTGAGAGACGAGGATACAAAACATATAGAGCTTCTATGAAATTCATATAAGAAACATATAAATGAAATACACCATGAAAATACGAGAGAGAATAAGAGAAGAAGGATTCCATTAAGATGAACCATTACATGCAACGATGCCAATTTTGGGACCTCTCCTTCCCAATTCTAACTCTCTCCCCACTACCTTTTTATAAGGTGTATTGTTGACAATGTCAAATTTAAATAACTCCATTAATTACATGTCCATCATGATCCCTTTTAAAATTAACAAAATATGGATTTATGACTTTTACATATGAACTTAGGCTATATGCCCCCCTAAGATCCAGATCAGGATGGTAGCAAGAATTGAGAATCAAATTGGTTGTTGGTGTAATTGTTGGATCTCCAGGGGTGGGCATTTGGTACTTACAAATCGATTTTGGAAGCTATGCTAGTATACTAGAACTTGATGGCACGCATCTCGAAGGCGATTATGGAAAATACTATGCAATTATGTTTTAATTATATGCAATGGGAATTAGGTGATTATCTTGGTAATAATTTGGTGGGCATTTGGTGCTTATCAAATCGATTTTGGAAGATATGCCAGTATACTGGAACTTGATGGCGCACATCCCGAAGGCAATCATGGAAAATACTAGGCAATTATGTTTTAATTATATGTGACGGGAATCAAGTGATTATCTTGGTAATAATTTGGTGAGTTGTAAAGTTCTGGAAATCCCCAAGGCATGTGGAGGATGGGCTCTAAAAAATATATTCATTTTCAACCAAGTGCTAGCCACAAAAACTCTTTGGAATTTCCTTACTAAATCGAGCCTATGGAAGCAAATATTAAAATCCAATTATTTGGGTTAGGACTCAGTGGTGGATTGGATTTGATCTTGCACTGATTCAATCCATTTGGTTTCCAATCAATGGAAGGAATTCCCAATTGTAGGTAATTTCTTGGCTTGGTGGACTGGATTAGGAGCTCAATTGCATGTTGGAATGGATTCGATTATGGGTTGTAAAATGGATGTCAAGATCCCAAGGGAAATGGTCAACATACTGCAAAATCAAGGAAGATGTACTATTGAAAAAATGGTTAACCCCCATACCATAGGCTCATGTATAGGGATGGACACTCACGAGGGATAAAATTAGGCTTTCCAGGCTCTTCAAACAATAATTGATTGTTCACATAGCTGTTCAATAGGGAAAGCTCACACATTGTTTGAATGACAGTGTGGAGAGGGAATAATCAATACACATATAGTGAGTAGGTTCTTAGTGTATATTATAGGTGCATAGAGGTAACACTTAGGTAGTGGAGATAGTATGACAATTAAAATCAAGATTGTTAAAATTAGGGTTTTGTAGAAAACAAAAAACGACTACGTCTACCTCATTGCAGGTGTGAGCATATAGTAGGTTTGGCAAAGTTGAGATGGAGCTGGAAAATGTGGAAGAATATGTCACGATGGTATAAGCATATTGGATCCAGGGAGTAGGAATAAATTTGAGCACATGCCAGGGAACCAAGAATAGCTCTAATACCATTATTAGGTTGCCATTTGAGAAAATAGATGATTGGATGGACATAATCCAAATACATAAGATGAAGCTCAACAAATACAAAGAGACATAGGCATCAAAGAACTTAATTCTCATCAATCCATGTGCATATTAATACTTGAAAATGACCCTTGGTTTCATATTCCAATAGGTCTCTTAGACTCCTGAGTGACTCTTCCTATTCACTTGACGTGAAGAGTAAACATAATTTACATTTTTACCTTAAGCCATAGGTGTTGTTAGGGAATTTACCTTATAGTAGGGGAAATATACTACCAACATACAACGAGCTGATAGATAGATACATAGGGTTCTGCATACATTACTGTAAAAAAATAAGATCAAGGTTTAGAGAAAAGTTACCTTGTTTATGATGGTCGGTCCAAGCTTTTCTCTCGATCTTCACAACAACAAACATGTAAAACACACAGACCTTCCTCAAACTATTTTGATTATAAATAAATATTGATATTAATGAAAGAAATAACATCAAATTATAATCAAAACACAACAAAGATTAACACTTTATTAAGAAAGGAAGAGTATCTCAATCTTTTATTGTCAAAAGAATGCAGTAAGTAAAAATCTTATACCTGACTTTGCATCAAGCACCTTCGTAACCAGGCCCTAGGCTCCTGCTCCTCTCTCTAGACTTGGAATTTCTTTATCATAACAATAGCTCTCACTAATTGGCCCCTTTCTCATGGCCTCCTCTTGCATTTATGGCAAGGCAAGGAGGGTTGGTTTCGAAAGGAAGTTGAATTGGAAAGTTGGGGAAGTTGGAATACCTGACTCAACTAATTCCAATTCATGTTCTTAATATATTTTTCAAAATTTCCTTAAGACACCCACGACTATGACATCTAGCAACTTGCGAGTGACTCACAATGTGTGGGCTCAGCAACTCGCGGGTGCAGCTTTTAATTGATACCCGTGGGTTGTTAGTATAGAGACCCGCGAGTGACTCGCGATGTGTCAAGTATAGGAGTCACGGCTTTATGGTGAAGGTGTAAAAAAAATAAGTTTTTAAGCTGAAGGAGTAAGGATTCAGCTCCAAATCATCCAAGGTCAAGTAAGCTCTTCCATCCGTAGTGTCCTTTTGTGTGATTGGCAAGGCGATGTGATCGCGGACGGAGAAGTGCTAATTTGATCGATAACATATGCTCCCTAATGTGTGAGGTCAGAGGGAAACGTTGGCCGAAATACATTACAATCCAAAGTCAGAGGAGGAATGAGGAAACCACAGGACGTAGTCACAAAAGTACCTGAAAACAAAAGACTAGGTCAACTAACAATTACAATCTTGACATCAGTAGATGTTCATGATGATAGAACATAATCTCCAATACATAACTGAAAGATGTATATAGCATGGCCACTGAAATACAAGCGTGGATCCATGTCAAAACCGAAGATAATAGCCATAACAACAAACTGGATCTATGTCTCATCAAGAGCCATAAATCAGTGTGGCTCGGTCTTACTTAACTTGGGCAATAAAAAAATGTAGTAATGCTATCATAGGCTCAAGGTCTTCATCCAAAACATCTCAAGGTATGAATCCTAACCATGTGAATAAATGAGCTGAAGTCAAACATGGGGGATACCGTTTGATTACCGGTCATTGATGTATACTGTTAACAAATGCGAGGGTGCCCACCGATAATGAAAATGGGACCCAAGGTACCTAGTACATTCTAACAAGTGTGAATAAAGGGTCTTGAAGTTGAACACTTGAAGAATCCATTGAATAGGAGACATTGATGTATTCCCACTATTCAATGGCGAGGGAAATTTCCATTGATGACTGCAATCCCGAAGGTACTATCTGAAACTCTAAACTTCGTTCCCAGAGAAAAATGAGTTGAATTCGATGGGAAGAAGTCCGTTGGAAGGGAGGCCTTAAGGAATCCTCCATCATCCAACACGAGGAACACTCAAAAGATTGATTTGATCTGGAATAGGATTGAATATAAGATGAAACAAACTGACACCAGGGAATGGCCGACACATGAGGTTAAGGTAATTGCATAATGGCGGACACAGGTAGTATCCTTGAACAATGAGTACGACACAAGAGTGACTTAGGCAACTTTGACACAACATGAACATGATATAAATATGCAATGTAGGAGACATTAACAAATTCTCCACATGATCGGAACAGTAACCGATCGGAGGAGTAAACACTCTGAAATCGGGTTCATCCTAAATTCAAAACTACTACCGAACTGTTTGATAGACTCAAAAAGTACTTTGTTCAAGGATATGACTGACTTATTGCCTTTGAAACTAAAAATATATTGGACACCATTCCCTTCTCTTTTCTCTTTTTATTAAAGAATATCCTTCTTGTTGGTTTTAATGAGTCCAAGAAAGCAAACTCAATAGTCCTTCTTCATTTTTTAAGCAAGCTCGAAGAAAGAGAGAGAATACTGCTTGATGGAAGTCCAACCATGTGTAATTTAACTAGTCCATGGGAGGGAAACTCAAGACCTTCTTCATGTTTTAACGAGTTTGAAGAAGAGATAGACTAGTACTCGATACGCTGATCTATGGATTTTAATATCGAGCCGAGATTTGTTCTTGCTCGCCGGTGTTTTCAATTTTAAGGAGTCTAAAAAACATAAACAATAACTCCATACACCTACTCATGGATTTTACATCAAGCCCGAGTTAGTGCATGCTCGCTTGGTGTTTTCATGTTTTGAGAGTCTGAAAACCCTAAAGAAGACTCCAAAAGGTTCTTTTTTGTGATCTTGTCAAATGACGAAGAGCTGAAACGACCAGATTAGTGACAAATGACATATAACATGATCAAAAAGGAATTTCATAAAGACATGAGGTATTATACCTAACTGATGTGTCATAAAGGAAAACAAACCTTAGTAGACCATGTTGGAAAAAAATGTTGAAAATCGTCGCATCATTCTTTACCTAATAAAAAAGACTTAAAAGTGCATAAGTTGATTAAATAAAGTTTTTAAAACAAATATGAAACTATAGAGAAATTAAAAAAGTGGGTAAAAATCAAAACTGACTTTTATAAATAGTTTTGAAAATTAAAAAAAAAATCACCAATTCATTTGTTGGAGTGAAAAGAGTGAAAACAACCTCTCACTTCAAACACTCATAGCGATCACATCGGGTCACCAAAACACATTACGCCACTTGCAAGTAAGTGCTCTCTCCCCCTACTTTCAATTCAAAGCATAGATTTTGATTTTTAATGGTTGTTTTTGTTTTTTATTATGTTTTTAAAATTTAGGGCTTCGTACCCATGGGTTTCCCTATAGCAAACCCGTGGGCATGAGAAAAGTGCGTGGCTTTTTCATAAGCCAACTCGCAAGTACCCGCTACTGTCTAGTAAGGATAGTAGCGAGTGCCATAGTTTAAAAATGAAAAAACAAAAAAACTAAAGCATAAATGGTTGGATGAATGCAGGGATGGTGCTAACATGGAGGGAAATGGAACATGAGGATATGGACAAGCATGCTATGGGAGATCCATTGACACTGGGTGCATTAAGAACGTGTGGTTTACTCAAGTTTTTCTGAACCACTAGTATGAGTGCACAAACACAATTGTTGGAAATGCTTGTAAATTATTGGGATGCCGACCAAGGAGTATTTTATTTCCAGGGAGAGATCCTAGAACTCATACTTAATGACATCTACTTCCTAACAGGTTTGTCCCGAAAAGGGGAAATGGTAAACCTGAAAGGTACGTTCCAAGGAGTGGGTTCCTTGTCAGTACAAGATTACATCAATGCCTATTGTCTTCCTGACACTTAGAAAAGTGGAAGTCAAGTTCCTATTGGTTCAATCTCGAGCTTCCCTTTGAAGGTCATCCTGAGTACTTTGAACATGATTGGGAGAAGCTCTGCGCAACGCTTAGCATCCAGGAACTATATGTAGATAGGTGTGGAATGCCTTCGGGGAGCTGTATTTGACTGGTGCTCGGGTCTTCTGGTGAGTATGAAGCACCAATTGACCGAGTTGAAAAGAGGAAAGAAAACGAAATTCGTATACGGGAGCATCCTATGTAGCTTATTCTTTGAGAGAGTTCCTTCCCTAAGTCCGGGAATGGTCCTACCGCCACTCAATCCTCGCGAGCCATTGATGGCTCGATGGGGAGACATCTTCTTATGCCAGGGTGGTAGCGAGACGACACTCTCGTATACTGATGAGGACTTATGAGCATGGTGGGGCCGTTAGGTGCGAGCCTTAGAGCAGTTTCCCTATGCAGGGATGGACTTCCATGGAGATCCTGATCTCGCTCTACCTCCAGGGGTAGCCTGGGGAGAGATGGGTAAGACATATTTTTTACTTTTTGAAATTTATTTCATTTTTAAGTTTTTTATGTATATAATTTTTATAATGAGTTAGAGTATTGAAAATATGATTGATGTAGATGTGGAACCTGTGCGGAATGAGGGACATCCTCGTGTGTATGTACGTCCGACCGAGCTCGGAGCAGATGATGCCATGCTAGTGAGCATAGAGGGAAAGATGAGTCGATTGACTCATGATATTCCCACCTACAAGATTGAGCGAATGTCGCTCGCTCTGGATTAGGTTACTTAGGAAGTAGCCAGGATTGTCATTTGTTACAAAGAGGCTGTAGCGGAGATGGCAGAGGCCCCTCCTTCTCCATAGGGAGAAAGACATATGTATATTTTTTTAGGCCTTTTGAGCCCATTCTGTATATTGATATGACAATGCGACATACTATTGACCCAAAAATCATATTTTTTGATACAGATATATACAGTATCAATCTTATATACATGTGTGTTTTTATCTTATGTGAATTGTTAATGTGATTGTGTGTGGTAAATATGCCAATCTAGAATGTAATTTGCATATGAGTTAGCTAATGAATTTAAATGTCTTGAAATGTGTTGATATGTGATAAAATCAAAATATCTTTCTAGTAACTTGACTCTCAAAAATTGATGAATAAAAACAAGATCCTGAACTCTATAGTCACCAATCAACTAAAATACAACTAACTGTGAGTCGAGTCGTACCTCCAACTGTGAAATTCCATGATGAATAGCATCTCGGAGTAACTCAATGACTGCACTAATTTCAACTATGTTGTTCGTCGTAGGGCCTAAACAAGCACCTCCTAAAGACACTAGTTGACCAGACAGTGAGTAGATAACCTAGGCTGCTGAAGCCAACTGACGGGTGTGTCGACTAGCGCCATCCGCAAATCCTATGAAGTATTCAGTTTTCATCTGAAAAATACAACCAATAAGACACATAATACATAACATAAAACAAAAGAGAAGACTGACTACACAAAACATGTACAACTATGATACAAGAAAAAGCATAGAGGCCTAAGCATAATACTTTTTCAGGTAGAGCCCATTTCTGGGCTTGAGCAACTTACATCCTTCATAATCGGTTAACTTGTAGGACCCTTTCTTCAGAACTTTCGAGACAATATACAGTCCAAGCCACATAGATTTGAACTTGCCTGCCCCCAAGGGAAATTTTTCCTGGTCGTAAAGCAAAACAAGGCCTCCTTCAGAGAACACCCTTGGTTTAACAAACTTATCGTATTAACGCTTGACTCTACGTTTATGAGCCTCGCTTGTTGTAAGCGCGTCATGGTGTTGTTCATCTAGATGTTCTAAGTGCAGCAAACGTTCCTCTAGAACTGAAGTATCGAGGAGTAGTTGGATAGCAAACTTTAATGAAGGAATTTCACATTCAACCGAAATAACCGCTTCTACCCCATGAACAAGTTGAAAGGGTGAGAACCCGGTAGCAGCTTTAACATTATATCGGTATGCCCAAAGAGCTGGATATAACATGATGTGCCAGTTGGATCGACTGGCATTGACGGTCCTTTGAAGAATGGTTTTCAAAGTTTTGTTGACCACTTTGACCTGACCATTCTCTTGTGGATAGAATGAGGATGAATGTTCCCATCGAAAACCTAGCATAGTATACAAGTCAATCATCATGTTGTTTTGAAAATGTCGACCATGGTCCATAACAATTTCTATGGGGATACCAAATCTAGCAATGATATGGTTAAATATGAAATAAGCAGCCGTTTCTCTATCTGCTCTCACAGTAGGCATTGCCTCGACCCACTTTATAAAGTAGTCGACGAAAACAATGATGTGATGATGTCCTCTAGCCAAAGCTGGATTACATGTCATGAAATCAATTCCCCACTTGGTGAAGGGACCTGCTGTGATCACATGATGGAGAGGATTCGGGTGTGCTTACATATTTTTGGTGAAAAACTGACAAGGATGATAGTGTTTCACAGCTTCCACACAATCTTTAAATATCATGGGACAAAAATAACCAGCACACAGTATTTTCTGGGCTTTTTCCAACCCAGAAAGATGACCCCCACAGGCTCCACTGTGAGCATCATTCAATACTATTTATGCTTCCTCTAAGGTTAAGCAACGACACAAAATAGAATCTATCCCACATCTATACAAAGTGTCAGACATAATGAGATAATTTTTTGCATGATTTTTCAATTTTGGTCGTTCATCCCTAGAGAAAGTAGGAGGACACCTCAAAGTCTGGAGATACACTAAAATATCTTCGTACCATGGGTCAGAAGTTGCAATAAGAAAGATGTGTTCATCCAGGAATGATGACTCTTCCTCATTGGTTACTAAGTCACTAGGAAATTCAAAAATTAGTTAAGCGAACACCAGATATTTATTTGACTTAGCAGATAGGAAAATTAGGTCAAAATCTTGCAAGATGACAATTCATTTATTGAACTTCCCGTAGATGATACATCGGATTAAGACATACTGAAAAGGATTGACTTATGCAATCACCATGGTGGTTCACAGTAGGATGTAGTGACGCAGTATCTGACCTGCATGGATGCCAGCTAATGCCAGCTTCTCAACATAAGAATACTTCATCTCAGGAGCTATTAATGTGCGCAAAAGATAGTAAATGACATGCTCTTGAAGATTGTCATCCTCCTGGACAAGTACTATACCAATCGTGGACACAGATGCCTCCAGATATAGAAGAATTCCTTGGTATAATATGGTGGGCTTAGCAAGGGGGTTGATAGTAATGCTATTTTCAAATCCTCAAATGAATTTTGAGAAGCCTCATCCCAAAGAAAATAGGTATCTTTCTTGAGCAATCTCATGAATCCCTTTGTGATTTTAGCATAGTTTATAATAAAACGTCATAGAAAGTTTGACATACCCTGCAGACTCTAAAGTTGTCGTAGGGTTTGAGGAGGAGGCAGATTTACAATGGCCTCAACCTTTAATGGATCGACCATGATACCATGACTCGCAATGAAACCCAGTAGGCGTCCGGACTCGACACAGAATACACACTTATTAGGATTCAAACGAATCTTATAGTATCTGCATATCTCAAACACTAGTCGCAAGTGATCAGGATGATCTTGTCTCTTGCAAGATCGCGCTAGGAGATCATCCAGATATGGCTCAACGACATGCTTGATATCGTGGAAAGCAAAATTCATGGTGCACTGGAAAGTGGCTCCAACGTTCTTCATCCCGAAAGGAATCTTCTGATAAGCAAAGGTACCCCAAGGACAAATAAAAGTCGTGCTATGTTGGTCTTCAGGTTTTATTTGAATCTGATTATATCCCGAAAAACCATCCATGAAAGAAAACATTTCATGTCCCGCACACGCATCGATAATCTGATCAATGAATGGTGTGGGGTAGTTGTTGTTAGGACATGCTTTATTTAGGTCTCGGAATTTTGTACAAACTCGTATGGTTCCTTGCTTTTTTTCAACCAGAACTGGGTTTGAGACCCATTCCATCATATCGATTGGATAGATGAAACCTGCTTTTAACAGTTTTTCAACTTCAGCCTTAATGGTCGCTGCTTTCTGTGGGTTTATTGGAAAGAGCTTTTGTCTCACTGGTTTAGCATTAGGGTAAGTCATGATGACATGCTCCACGATAGTGGGGTCGATGCCTGACATCTCCTTGTAAGACCAAGCGAATACATCATAGAATTCCTTAAACAGATTGGTATACAGAGTGATCTCATCAGGAGAACAATCTACTGCAATAAATAGGTTTTCCACAATACCAGGTTTGATGGAGATATCGATCGGTATGGTCTTTGATATATCTGTCGTGTTACCTTCAAATCAATATCACCACCAAGTCTCACTGAGAACTCACCATTCTCTATCTTGTCTAGATCAGGAAGAAAGTAGGACCTGTGATGCATATGTTCCCATGGATGATCCAGTCCTACCATGGTTTCCAAAATAGCCTCATCAGAGGGAAAAACAGTATCCATACAATCAAAAGAGTGGATGGAGTTGACTGACCATACAGGTGCATAGTCTATATCTGACTCTGTGGAGATAGCCAGAGTCGATATATAATCTGTTGCGGCATCTTATGTTGCTTGGTAAGTTATTTCTGCAACATATAAGGGCACAGTAGGTTCTTGATGAGTGGGAAGAATCCAAGGATCAATTGTTCGACTGACGGAGAAGACTTCTCAAGAAAAAATGTCAGAAGTACTCACAGAACCAATGTAGTTTACGGGAGTAGGTAGGTCGAATGTTCCCATCATTGATACATACATGCCTACTCCCAACCTCTCGCTGGGTGGGTGAGTCTGATCAATCAAAGGGATTGTTGAATATGATGAAGCATTGTTGTTTTTTCGAGTAAATTAAAGTTGATCAACTGTGATGATCTTTCCTTCATGCGGGAACATGAGTACTTAGAAAATGGACGATGGGACAGCTTGCATTGCATACGTCCATCTCCTTCCTAACAAAAAATTGTGTTCAAGAGGGGTATCCAACACTTCAACCTCCATAGACACTAACTTATCGGCAAGTTCAACTTCAAATGCAGGAAAGACTCCATGTGGGAGGAATGATCTCCTGCCAAAAGCTGTAAGTATAGTGTTGGAAGGGGATAACTCAAGCGAGCCAAGGGATTTCTAGCAGGATATTAACATTACACACGTAGACGCGCCCTCATCTACAACTATTCATCCAATTTTTTTGGGACCATGGACTACTTCAATTTGGAGGGCTACGTTATATGGTAACCAGGGTTTGATATTAGACATATCAAACTTAGCAAGCATACTAGATGAGTCCCTGCTCCCTATCGCTGCTAGAATTGCATTCCGTTGTAACGGGCAGCTCTGCAAGACTTCTAGTGTGGACATAGCACAAGGTGTTTGGGATATATTGAGTCTACAACATAGTAGTTAGGAGAATCCCATGCATTAGGGCTGTGCATAGCCCGTTTGAAGATGCCTTTCAGGATCTTCGGCAAAGGATCTACTAGTCTCTCAATGTGAATAGATGTAGATGTTTCAGGAACTTCCTTATCTTTCTGCTGCAAGCCCACGGAATAATTCCTGGCTCAGGTTTGCAAAAGCATATCTGATTTAACCATATTTATAAATGATTGATCAGCTGACGAGACACAAGCTGTGCGCCTAGCACTAGATTTTCCAGAAGATGAACCTTGTTCGTGAGGGAATGGGTCTTTCAGGATAATTGGTTTCTTCTCACGGAGGAGATTTTGGGCTTCTTCCATAAGAGGGAACTGGTGGGAAAGGTGGTCATCCTTACATAACTTGAAAGGAAACTTGACTTTCCTTTTATCCTTTTTTCCCTCCTCGGCATTTTTAGTGATTTTAGGCTTTGGATGGTTCCCCTCCCCTTTCTTGCCCCTCTTTTTGTTGTTGGGTTGCCGATGACACTTTTGATTATTCTACACTTGTTGTTTAGATTCAGTTGTAGAAGGGGAGGCTGCAACAGAAGTTGCATCTACAACAGACTGCTTTACAGATAAATCACGAACTTGCTTGGACAAAGCTTTGAGTGCTGCTGAGTCTACTGAACTGACGATGCCATCGGCATGCGGTCTAGACTTAGGTTTACCAAGATCAATATTAGATCTCGGTGCGTTAGGTATAATCTCGTACATGATCCTAGATTGAGCATATACCAAATCAATTTCTTGGGTCCTAAGGATGGATTCCTCCTCAGAAGACACCCCAGAAGTGGCTACATCCTTAGAGATATAAGGAAGGAATGATTTCAAGTACCACTCTAATATAAACTTTGGGGGAATTTCAGCTTTGATGAGCCTCTTTCGCCTCCACCACTCCTGAATGTGATAAGATAAGTGAGTGACCTTATTCTTCCTGAAATTCGACAGAAGGTCTGTGCCGGAATCATACAGGATAGGAAGTTGAAAGTGGTTCAAAAATACTGTCGCCAAATCCCAAAAGTTGTCATAAGCTGCGGCAGGTAGTTCAATGTACCACTTAGCTGCAACACTAGTCAAGGTCCTTTGAAAGAGCCTCAACTTAATGGAATCGTCGTTTAAAGAGTTGGAAGAACACTAGAGATGAAAGGTAGTGACGTGATCACCAGGATCTTCTCCAGTCTTTCCTTAAAACTTTGGGATGTCGGAAGGAAACTTGGTTGGAACTAGTGGCCATGTCAGATTATGGCACACTGGATCATTAGTCAGTTTTGAAATATCTGGCAAGTTTAGAGTTTCCAAAAAGGGAAAACAAGGTCGAACTGATGGCATTTGATTAACAGGAGCCTGGTAGGGGGAACCTTTTGAAACCTCATTCCTATACTGTTGGTTAGGGTTGCCCCTAGCCATAGGTAGTGAAGTGAAAGCATTATTAAATCTTCTCCATCCAAATGCTAAAGGGTTGCTTCCTTGGGTGTTCGTCCATTGCGGTTGGGTGTTAGCCCCTCCATAATGTGGGTTAAAAAAGTTACCACCCCCTCCACCAAACAACGAAAAGGGAGTACTCCCTACAGGTACATTGGATGTTTGTACATTTGATGAATCCACACTAAAAGCTGTGAAGGGGTTAAACCCAGGTATAGATGTAACAGACGAAACGAGCATTGAGCCTACAAAGGGTGTGGAAGGAGCTATGTGTCCTCCAAACCAAGGAAAACCATGACTGAATGGAGCAGACTGCGGATTAACCTGAGACTGTTGTATAAAGGGAGACGATGTAAATGGTACCGAAGGTATCCATGAAAAAGGGATATTGGACAATCCAACTGTGGAACCAAAAGGAATAGATGATGTCAAAGATGAAGAGCTTGACATACCCAAGGATCCAGTATTGAAGATGAATGGAGGGCTCAAAGCGGAGGTGGCCTACAAATAGCTAGGTACCGATGTGTGTGCAAGTGAAAGAGAGAAGCCTCTTGATACAATGGCTGAAGTAGGAATATGGGGAACTCCTGACTCATCCCCTATGTTAGCCATGAAGAAACCAGGTGTAAGCCGATATGAACTAAACTTCGATTGACCTAGAGAAACTACACTTTCAAATAAAGGATCATTGGGTCCTGTGAAAGGAGGGTTGAAGGGTGTGTTAAACTCTTGGGTGGTTATGTCTTCAACCTCAACAGTATTATGAACCTATTGATACTCAGTTATGAGGTGTGGTTCTCTGGGTGGTTCTGTTATGCCCGTAAGTTCGTATGAACCATGGGAATTGGTCCTTCGGCGTCGAGGTGGCAGTGGAGGTTCCACTGTGTGTGGGGGAAGGTTTTGAAACCTTCGTAACCTACGAAGAGGTTGGTCCTCCACAATTATAAAAATAAATTAAGTGTAGAAACCTAGTGGCCACTAAAAACTAACGAGTAAACAAACATACCACTAAAAATGTCCTGCAGCAATCAAGACCAGGAAAATGAAGATAATATTCTCAAGAGTTAGTGTGGGATGATGAGGGCCCAGAAAAAACTAGTATAATATCGAAGGTCAGTTACACGACATCCAATACAGGTCCTATGGGTGCAAGCATTTGAATCACCAAACCACCCTCCCTGGATTACTATAGAGGGTTACCTTCATTGTCTATCCTAGGTGCAGTGGAAATAACCTTCCACTATACATGTGTAGAGCCCTAAAAGTCAAGATTCTAAGGATACCACAAATGCAGAAAATTCCTGGGGAGACAGTTGCAGGTCCAGCCAAAACGCATGGGCAGGGTAGCTAAACCCGAAATCCAAGAATGCGCAAGGCACTAATGGACCCCCATACGCGAATCAACCTTGGTGTATTCTCAAAAGGAAAGTGGGGGGTATCCCCAACAATTCCAGTCTCACACGACCTCGTGCTCAACTCTGTTTTGAGTGGAGATTCCCGGAACACAACCATAAGAATGGATTTACTAGAAGATAGTCTACACTACGATTTGAGAGTTTAAACGATTTCAGAAAGTTTAAGTGTGATGTATTCTGAAATCCTAGCCTAAGCTAGTTGATTTCGTGTAACCCTAAAAAATAAATGTTACTAATAAATTTTAAATTAAGTTCTTTGTATGGGTTGTTACTTACTCAAAGTGTAGTGTAGTGTGTGGCATGGTTACAACTATAAGCAAAGTGCATATAAAAAATGTAACTTCACAATTTTTCTTTTCGTTTGTTCTTTTAAAACACAAAATCCTTGCAAATCTAAGCATAAAAAGTTTCTTCTTCTTCTTTTTTGTTTTGTTTTCAAAGTTAATAGCAAAACAACTACCCTTCTTTGAAATATAAAATGACAAATCTTGTAAAAGAAGTTCTTTTTTTTTCAAATTTGATCTTTTCTCTAGATATGAAAGAAATGCAAATGAAAATAATGAACTAACAATACTTATCAATCTATGTGAGTAAAGAAAGATGGCCCAAGGCTTAAAACAAACAGACCTAAGGCAAGACTGACAAAGACTTAACCCCAAAAAATGCTTGATAGAAGTAACTAAAATTTTGGAACGAGGCGCTAAAAAAGAAAAACTGATGTGTAAGATGGAAAATAGAAGGATCTTTATGCAAAACCAAATTGTTCCTGAACGTCAGAAAACAAAAGAAAGAAGCATCTGCCAAACAAAAGATGGGCTAGCAAGCTAGGGAAACTCTACAAACATAATGACTCAAAGAGAAGTTATAAAAGAGGTTCAAAACAGATTCAGAGCACCATGAACAATGTCCAGGAGGTATCCAAACTGACAAGGACTTTCAAAACCACAGAGAAACCCTACTGAAGTCAAACCCTAATTAAAAAGGAAAAACTCAGGAAATACTTGCGATTGTTCTATGCAACAAATCGTGGTGCACCCGTAGGTACTTATGAAAGCAACTCGTGACTAGGGAAAAATGTGTGTGCCTGTATATACTGACAAGTTGCGGGTGGGACTCAAAATCCTTAAAAATAAAGAATGGAAAATCAAAAGCAATTGAATCAATCCAAGAACATCAAAAGGGCCTCTAAGAAGGTTGTGAATAGACCCAGAGTAGACACAGGAATGTCTAGTAAGTACCACAAAGAAAAGCAAAATCAAGAATCAGACCAAACCCTAAAGTAGAAGTTCAAATATTCTAAGGAAAACTCACGATTGTATAAGAAAACAGCTTGCGTTTACAACTAAATGTGCGCGGGTAGCAGAGTATGCAAATCGCGGGTACAACAGAAAGTGTGCGCCTGTATCTACAGGAAACACGCGGGTAGGTACTGATAAAAGAAAAAAAGAAACTTTTCCAACCAGACTATACTGAGACAACATAAAGGGATCTAAAAAGAAAGCCTAAAGACCTCAAAATATACTGGAAAAGTTATGAAACTGAAGAAACCAAAGATCCCCAAAGCAGAAAAACAAGAAGGTGTCCCCAGCGGAGTAACCAATTCTGTTGTTAGGGAATTTACCTTATAGTAGGGGATAGATACTACCGACATAAAAGGGGTTGAAAGATAGATACGTAGGGTTCTGCATACATTACTATAAACAAATTAATAAGATCAAGGTTTAGAGAAAATGTACCTTGTTTATGACGGTCAGTCCAAGCTTTTCTCTCGATCTTCACAGCAACAAACTTGGAAAACACACAGACCTTCCTCAAACCAGTTTGACTATAAATAAATATTGATATTAATGAAAGCAATAACATCAAATTATAATCAAAACACAACAAATATTAACACTTTATTGGGAAAGGAAGAGTATCTCAATCTTTTATTGTCAAAAGAATGCAGTAAGTACAAATGTTATACCTGACTTTGCATCAAGCACCTTCGTAACCAGGCCCTAGGCTCCTGCTCCTCTCTCTAGACTTGGAATTTCTTCAGCATAACAATAGCTCTCACTAATTGGCCCCTTTCTCATGGCATCCTCTTGCATTTATGGCAAGGCAAGGAGGGTTGGTTTCGAAAGGAAGTTGAATTGGGAATTTGGGGAAGTTGGAATACCTGACTCAACTAATCCCAATTCGTGTTCTTAATATATTTTTCAAACTTTCCTTAAGACATCCACGACTATGACATCTAGCAACTTGCGAGTGACTCGTAGCGTGTGGGGTCAGCAACCCACAGGAGAAGCTTTTAATTGATACTTGTGGGTTGTCAGTATAGAGACCCGTGAGTGACTCGCGATGTGTGAAGTATAGGAGTCGTGGCTTTATGGTGAATGTGTCAGAAAAATAAGTTTTTAAGCTGAAGGAGTAAGAATTTAGCTCCAAATCATCCAATGTCAAGTATGCTCTTCCATCCATAGTGTCCAGTTGTGTGATCGACAAGGTGATGTGATCACAGATGGAGAAGTGCTAATTTGACCGATAACAATAGGATTAGGTTTCCAACAATATCCAGTCTCCACACTTTTCCAAACATCAAATCCAAGAGCCATTAGATAGGTTTTCATTCTCTTGCTCCAAAAGGAATAATTCGTTCTGTCGAATAATGGATCCCTATTTGATGAGTAGCCTTCTTGACTAGCCATGATATTCCTTCTAGTGATTAAATTATTTTGAAAGAACTTGCTCTGATACCAATTGTTGAAACACACAAGGATGCTGAGAGGAGTGAGGGTTGAATCAGTATGCTACAAAATTATCACTTTTTCTTTCTATAATCATATATTTATGCAAATATTGATAACCATATAATGAAATAGTCAGTCAATAAGAGTGCACACCAACCTTATTTATATTGAAACTCAATATGATATTAAGAAATCATAAAAATAGATTACAACAACTTGGTGGAGACACCAATCTCCAAGATTATCCAGCACCAACTGGAAGGGGGCTCCAACTAGAAGGAGACTCCAACCTGTGGGAGACACTAATCTCCTAACTTGTCTTGACTCTTCACTGTTTAAAAAATGCTCCAAATTTATTCTTCAAATCTGCTACTCAATTGTACATAGTGTTTCATTCTATTTTTTCCTTTAAAGGTCACTTAAACATCCATCAATTAGCTCTTAAATTTCTCTTGAAAATAGTGCCAAATGTGCCCTTAACAGTATTCAAGATTGTGATAAGTCGCCCCCTTATTACAATTTCTAGGGACTGTGCAAAGTTTGTCAAAATAAAGTTTCCTTTATTCAAAAAATATGTTCTTCGTCTCTGCATATGACACACTCCTCAAGATACAATAATCCTCAGATTCAGTCTATCAGTGAACTACTCGAAGTCTGCACATAACTGTTGATTATAACCCTGATATTTTGTTCTGCTTCTATCTAAGATCAATGAGTTATTGATCCTCAAGTTTTCACTCCAAAATGAGAGCGCCATCATATATATTTATAGTCATTTTTCCATTCAAAATATGTTTGGTGTGACCCAAGGTGTTAATTCTCCTTTTTAATGATTTTTATCATAATAGAGGCCGACCTTGCCTCGTTGTTAATGGTTATATATTTTTTGGGCATTTTGTATGCTACCATGGGCATTCCTCCCATGCTTTTCAACATTCCTCCCATGCTTGTAAGCATTCCTCCCATGCTTGTCATCATTCCTCCCATGCCTGCATGGATTTTCTCCAATGCTCTAGGCATTTTCTCCCATGTTGTGGGCATTTCCCCCATGGATGTAGGCATTTTCTAAACACATTGTAGGAGTTTTCTCCCATGAGCGTGGGCATTTTATGAGCATCGTGCGGGAATTTTATCCCATGACCGCGGGCATTGTATGAGCTCCTACGGGCATTTTCCTTGCCTTACTGCGTCCATTTTCCGTGCATGGTGTGGGTATATTATTAAGCCTGTTGCAGGCATTTTCTAGGCCTGCTACTGCTGTCATGAAAATATCATGAGTGGAAGCATGAGATTGGATCTAATTCTTTCACCATCAATTATAATTCCACAAACACTTGTAGTCACCTTAACAATCTTGACATGACTTGACATTAATGACAAACTCTATTCAATAGTGGGATGCTAGTAATCAAACTTGGAAGGACCGGTGATCCGATTTGACTTAAATCACCAAAGGGGGTACTTGATACTCTTCCAATTTACATCGAGGGGACATTTCATAGAGAATTTATCTATGAATGCTCCATCCAAATAACATATATAGGAGATTAAAGCTTATGCACGAGTCTCCCCTTGTCATAGATGAAAAGAAAGAGGAAGTTGAGGCAATTCTCAGTGGTAAATACTCCTATAATAACCCATCCTTGCCTTCCTTATGTCAAGAGAGCCTTTCGTCTTTAACATCTGGTAAATCCTCTTCTATGAACCTGGCCTTACCCAAATGGTAAATTCTCTAGCATGAAGGTGGGCTGGTAGATTAACAATGACTGCAACTTTGGAAGGATCCACTAAAACACCTTCTTTGCAAACAATACGGCCTAGCAGATTTCTATAAGGAACACAAAAGATACATTTCTTTAAGTTTAGAGAAATCTGAAGCTGTCGACATTGGTCAAACATAAGTCTCAACATGGCGACATGATCTTCCAGGAGGGTGTCAACAAGTCATCCTCCTTATCTTCTATGGATAAACATGCTATTATGGAGATTATCATCCTTATTCCACATGAGGACCTTTTCAAAATGAATATAGATATGTATGTCTCCTTCTAGTGTGATTAGGAATTTAGGAGTGGATTTTTGGGCGCCCCTTGTTTCAATATGATTCTCACATGTTGTAGCTTGTCCTTCATAAGTAACATGAGCTTAGCCCTGTCCTTAATTCATGATGGGTATCTACTGATGCAGAGATAAGGTGGATCAAGAGATTGCATAATGTGTGGTTAATTTGGGTGAGCTACAAGCTTCAGGTGTTTACATGGATAGAGACTTACCAAGGAATGACTTGCAAAAAGTGTTCTCTCAAATGGACTCTAACCTTCCTACCTCAAGTTGGAAACAATAAAGCACATCTTCTGGGAATGCTCTTTTTCTAGGTCTTTTTGTGATTCTGTCCATACAGAGCATGAGACCTTTTGCAAGGGAGATTACATTAAAGAGAAGTTATATTGGGGGATGTTGGAGCTCTACTACGAACCTCACTCTATGGTGTTTGGCACTGCCTTAGGGTTTAAACATTGTTTGTTCTTTGGAAGCTTCAATGCATATATGTTTTTGAAAATGAGATTAGTTCTTTGTTTGCATTTTGTCAGTTATGGAAAGATGAGGGACAAATACAATTGTTAGTTAAAGGTTTTCTATTAATGAAAGAGGCTAAAGGATTGGTGCCAGATACATACTTAGATTTTATTGTTGTTTTAGTTTCTCTGTGAAATAGGGTGTAAATATATTTGTAGTTTGTTTTTGTTCTTGGAGGATGAGGATGTGGTTTCCTTTTCACATACCCTTTGATATTGTATTATGTTTTTTGTTTTGTAAATAATTAATGTGTGTGTGTGTGTGTGTGAGTGTGTGTGTGTATATATATATATAGATATATATTCTTAATGTTATGTCATGTTTTTTTTTGAAATGTATGATTAAGTTAATGCATAACTTGTATGAATGGTTGCATATTAGACCCTAGGTAATTAAACAAGAACATGTTGCAAATTAGGGTGTCTGATTGTATTAGTGAAGAAGGAGAATTCTTGCGTATTGGCCACACACATGAGTTTTTGTCTTCACAATAGTAGTTGTTGGTTCAAAATCTACTGCTAGAAATAGAACAACTATTATAATTGTCAACCCGAGGTTACAACACTTAGAAGCATATCCAAAATATATGGATTCAGATATAAACTTAGTTAATATAGAATTGGATTGATCATTGATTGTTTAAGGACTAAAACCCCTTTACAGAAGGTATTCTCATTAGCTTTCCTCACATATCAGTATTCTAATCCATTTATTCCTACTCTGAGTATTGAAAACAATCTTAAATCTAATGCTTAACAAATCTACTGTTTGTAAATAACACACATTGAATTCTCTGACAAGAATCTTGCTCACAATGAATGTCAAGATAATTACAGTTAGATGGTTTAAGCATGCATCCTATGAATCAGAAAATTAAATGGATACTAACAACACTTAAACATCTACTTCAACCAATGAAATCTAATTGCATAACACATAAACTAAATACTTAATCATACCACTGCGTAATATTGTAATAGATGAGTGCATAGGCTTAGTAGAGGGGGCCCTACAATGCTTCGCTCACACACTTAGGCAAAATCACAAGACTCTTATCACATAAACCAATTCCACAACATATGAAATGAACACACAATTATTTGAAGTCTGAAGTTTTATTTGAAACGCACAGGTTCACCATTCACCGGATGGTAATTACATCATTGGTTCATATATTTATACAAAATGTTTATAACTGATAATGCTATAATCCTAGCTAAGCTGAGGATAACATCCCCCTATTATCTCCAATATCTTCGAGCTCATTCTCCAGATCCACGAAAATAGGCCAAATCCACGCGAAATCAGAACTGCCATGTTTTTATGCTAAATGGTAGTGTAGGTGGATTGCTTTGACCAGCGCTGACCCGACACCAGCAAAACTTGTTTCATGAAGATGAATCAATGATGACAATTAATCCATCCTTAGACATCAAGGATTCCTCTGAGTGCTTTAGATTATGCCAAGTTGTCCTGCAAATATCCAAAGCTAGGATCATTTACGGGAAGCTAGACAATCCTGTGATTTTAATTAGAATTTTAATTTTAATGCTTTTAAAAATCACATAATTCAATTCATTAAGATAAGCAACAAGTATACCTTAGATAATCAAATTTCGAGGTCTTATGGATGAAACATGAGGGTTTATGGATGAAATGTAAAGGATTATGGAGATAACTGAAGGATTATAGGGTAAGATAGGAATCAAAAATAGTGTCCAACATTAGTAATTATGTATATACTATACTAATTAATTAAGTATTGTACTGTGTGTGATTCTACTCACTGTTGTAAACCTTTCTTTGTGGAGAATATAATTTTGGGGTGGAGTTTCCTGAAGGAGGGAAGTATGTAACACCCCAAAATTTATTAAGATTAGTTAAGTACTCTTAAACCTAGATTGGCTAATAAGGAAATATTAATAAAAGTATATATTATTTAAAATAAGAAATAAGAAAAAAAAGATAAATTATAATAAAGTTGAATTAACAAATAAAACTTAGTTAAGTTAATTAAATATGATTAGAAAAAATTAATGTGCATGAAGGCCATTTGGCACTCATGTATAAATTTACTTTAATTAAATTAAAATTTGAAAATTCTCCATAAAGACGGGAATTTAGGGATGATTGAGGGGTGTTTTGGGGGGTTCTTTATGCTCTTTGTTTTGGAGGGGGAGGTTTTAGTGTTATTGAAAGGGGTTTTGGGGTCATGGAAGGGTTATAGGAGCTAGATGGTGATGGAGGTTTGGAGGTTGAGGGTAGAATAGGATTATGATTATGATTATGTCTGTCTGGCTTGGTATTGGTATTGCTGAGGGACTCTCAATCTAGGACGGATGTCACATACCCACCCATCCATCCAAGGCAAGGGAGGGAACATGAAGCCAATCTATGGGGCTTTTAAGCAAATCAGCCCTTCTTTAAAATTCATTTATTAAAAACCCATGTGTGCAGATGTAAATTCAACAAACATGCACAGCGGAGATAAACTCATCCACACACATAATTTCATATGGATTCAATATATCAATAACAACCAGAAGTAAATACATAGACAGAAAACACTTATCTTCATTGTGCAATTGTCCCAAGCAACTAGCTATGTCGTTGCAACGTTCCACCCAACCGTAGGCTCTTCGACAGCATATACTGAGTCCGTCCGAAGGCCACCCCTGAGTTGGGCATGATATCTACATGGAAAAAAGGGGATTTCAAACTCATACACAGCCAAACAACCAAATAGTCATTTGGATCTAAGCCAAGCCAGACCACTGCTGGGTTTATCAGGATAAATCTGAACCCTCTTCAATTGTGGATGCTTCCACTCAAGTTCAAGCCAAAACAATGGAAACCCATTTCAACCCCAACAATCTCCTACACACAGAAACTCATAAACTGGACATGGGTACACATAACGACAAAAATCTCAAGTATTGGGTATGAAGGGAAAACGTGGGCAACCCAAAAACGAAATGAGGAATGGGAAAACAACCCTGGAAAGGCAAATTTCGTTTTCAGAAAACGTTTGGGGAACCCAGGAGCAAAAACAACCTCCGTTAAACCCCCAATTCGTGGATCTCTTCTCCCAGCCACTGTGCTAACCAAAACGAGTTTGCAGGCATGGAGAAATGCAGAAAATGGTAAAAACGTGGAGGATAAAACCCCAGCAAGCCAAAACGCCCAGCATGCTTCAAATAAAAACGCCCAACAAGCCAAAAATGCCCAGCAAACTTGCAAAAACGCCCAGCAAGCTAAAAACGCCCAGCAGGCTTCAAGAAAAACGCCCAGCAGGCTTTAAGAAAAATGCCCAGCAAACTCCCAAAACGCCCAGCAAGCTCTCTAAACGTGAGAGAGTGAAGTCTGACTATGAAGAATGGCCTGGGAAGGAAATTCGTGGGAGTTTTCTTTCCCAAGAAGGAGAAACACGTTTTTCCATGAGGGTGGCTTGCCCATACTCGAATTTGGACAGCCATACCTCCCCAATGCTCAAGGCATTAACTACTTCACCCACCTCTTGGGAGAAAATGAATGATTGGGCATCAAAATCCACATGGGTAGTTGATGGTTCATGGGTTCTCTCATTGACACTTGGCTTGACTTGATTGGCTCAAGGGTTTGATTATTTCCCTCCCAATTCCTTGCAATATCATGCCCCCATCTCTTGTTGCATTGCATAGTTATCTATGGGCATTTATATTAAGATGCATATTTACAATTCCCATGGCTCACTAGCACATGGGTTAATTAATACCAGCATACTTTCCTCTTCAAGATCGAGCGTTCACTAACGGGGCCTTGGCTTTGAGCTCCACGCTAGGAATCATACATAATATGCATACATTATTTACATTATAGCCCAAAATATTACAAGGGTAAAAATGGGGGACATTACATTCCCCTCCCCTTGGAATAACACCGTCCTCAGTGTTCCAATACCTAGGAATACATACACACTATATACATCTCCAAAATTCACAAAATATGGCAGGTCTATCCTGCATCTCACACCTTACTTGGGTTTTCAAGACCAAGTCCTTTGGTCTTTACAAACTGCTCCTGCTGGCTTGGACCTTCTAGCTCTGCATGAGGGCATCGTTCCAAAACAATCCCTTTCCTTTCCTTACCTTCCCACTGATCTACAAGTCTGGAAACTTTATGGCGGCTACCTTCTTGATGTTCCATTGTTGAGCAGTTACGGATGCAATGATTTCCTCCACATCCCCAACATTTCATCGGTTGCTTTACCTTTTCCTTCTCAAATTCCTTTGAGTCTTCCCACCTGGAACGTTTATTAATCGGCCGATTGGATGAATGCTTCTTCATGGATCTACTTTCCTTTCCCTTTTTCATTGCTCCTAGAATGCTTTTTGCCTCTTTTTGCAGACGAATAGAGTCCTGCAAAACCTCGTGGTTCATCTCATTCTGTTGCCTCTGTAGCTTGAGCATCTCTCCAAGATTTTCTTGGGTTTTTGCAATTGTTTGAAGAAGACTTTCAGCCAATTCTAGTAGCCCTTGGTCTGCCGCCATGGTCAATGTGCACAGCTGACCACTTTTTACTTACTAGCAACACTTGCTTGTGTTGGCTGCAACCAATTATTTCAATTTCTCACCTGTGAAATTTATCTTGGAAACGCTTTGTTAGGACAAACATAATATAAACATTAAAATTAGTCAATTATTTCCCAATTGACATGGAACATCCATGCTTCACTCATGCGACTTGCAAACTTTCATGCTTTCCCAACATACACATGATCTCTTTCATGTTCATCCTTTCACAGTGAAATAACTATTTTAGCATTCACAATTTTAATTCAAGCAAATAAACACATTATTCTTCTAGTCATGACATGCATTCAACAATTCTTTGTTTTATAAATGCATCAAAAAGGAAAAAGAAGAGTAAGAGTTTTCTCCCTCTTAGTCTTGTTTTATTACGGAGCTATGCCATCATTGTGGTTTCATGCTCCTTAGTCTCTTTCACTTTAATGTGAATGCTCGAATTGCCCGTTATTGGCTATGACACTTAGTGTCTAAGGTCTCTCTAATGCTTTTCAACTTGGGTACCCCTTCCCATTGTTGCTTACAGAACCTTTGGCTGCTAGGACCCACTTATGTCCGCTAGCACCATCTTTTATTACTGCTCATATTGAGCTCTTTAGGATGGTCATATGTCCATATGCATCCCTATGATGCCTACACTCCAACATTGAATCAATTCACATGTTTAGTTTATTTCATAAGGTTTTTCTCTAAACAAAAGTCTGAGAAATCATAACCAAATCATATACACACGTATATTCATAAGCAAGAAACTGCAAGATAACCAAATACTTATCTGTATTGGATGTCTTCACTTTATTCCATGGGATCCTTCTTGCTTTACGAGTCTTGGATTTCCGTGGACACAATTATGAATGTTGGGCCAGCACGTAAGTTGCTCCACAATTATTCGAATAGGCAATGCCAGGCTAGTACGCTGACTGGTTTTATCAATTGTTTAAGGGGTATTGGGCCAACATGCACGCTATTTTCACAATATTAAGTGATTAATGCCCATCCAGTTACTCCCTGGATTTATCAATAGTTTCATAACACCCACTTATTTACTCTCTGGATTTACCAGTAATTTTATAGCGCTTTCAGGGTCATGCTTTCTTGCAATGACCAAGGTTTCGAATAAAGAAACAATAGTGTATCAGCTTAGCTGTTAGAAGACTTATACCTGAAATCTCCATTATTCCAAACAAGACATAAATGAAACTGAATACTTATATGTATTGTGCGTTCCCCCTCTAGTCCACAGGATCCTGCTTCGCTTTGCAAGCCTTGGGATCGCCTATGGACTTTGATGTAGTTAATGCTTCACCAGTACACCTTCACGCCGATTGGATTTACCAAGCATTTGGTGGTTCCCAACCAGTCCCATACCTAGTTGGCCCTCTCTAGTGCCAAGCCAGCACATTTGTTTGGGTCATCAACCAATGGAAGGAAACTGTGCCACCTGACCATTATAGGTCAAGGCTCTACTATGGAGCCATAGGCATCTCAGGGTTTTTAGTCAGTCTTCGGCGCCCGCCCTCCCACTGCTGTCCCATTAGAGATTTTATGCCTTTACCAATGTCACCACACCTTCTTGCACCATAACCCTTCACACACACATCAACTCTTCATTCATACAAGGACGCCACTCCTTCTATTGTGCAAATCGGTGGTTCATTTTAGGAACTTTATAAGTGACTTTCTTGACTGCAGATTAGCATGACCCTACTCACACAAGGATGATACCTCTTCTTATTAAATAGCTCTTCGGGGCTATCCATCCCTTCAGGTAATATTTCACGTGAGCATAGAAAGGTTTCCAATTCCCATACAGTCCTTTTGCAGACCCTTCTTCACTTTGCCCTTTAATGTGCAGTATCAATCTGCATCTGTATAGGCTGACAACACAAGAAGGATAAGCAAGCTCATTAGTATTGTTGTTCAATTTCTTAACCACATTCCATATCATTCACTATCAAGTATTGAAATACCAGGAATGCATCCATTCCCTTAGGGTGTAGTCAATATTGAAAACCCTATCATGACCCATCACCAGAAAATGTGTGCACCCCCTTTCCGATGTGCGCCATGTAGGCCCTAATCATACTCAAGCAGTCTGCAATGATATAAATAAGATATAGCATGATCTGCATATTAACCCTAATAATTTAGACATGCATGTTTTTGTCTTGGGTCACAGAATACTCATTCATTTTGCAGGTGTGTCTCACATGCCTGCTTGGCATAGCTTTACCATCTCACTCTCATGGTTTACCGACATGCGGTTTGGATGAGACATTATCAATGGCGTTTCACTCGAAACCCATTTCCAAAGCATGGGTTCTTTCCCATCTAGTTTGGCTTTTGCAGGCCATCACTCTTGGTCTTCCTGCAATGTGTCTTCCTGGCACATCTATCAAATAGCCAAATAGTTAGCAGCATTTAACAATAGAATTCAAATCTAATTTCTCTAATCAGCCAATGGCATTGATAATATCACCAAAAATCATTCACTTCATGTGAATCATTACCATACTGGAGTTGCATGGTTCGATTTCATCATTTTATGCAATTATTCTCTTACTCTTAAGATTGATAATAGTTCACCATTCCATCTATTATCTAATTGCAATGAAACATACGTCACAATCATGCATTCTCACAATGCATCTCATCATATGAACCCATACCTATGCATGCACATTTACATCACTCACATAATCTTTTAATGTGCATTCACTCAATGCATAACCACACGATTGTACATAATATTTTAATGCACATTTCCTCAATACTACCTTGCATTAAGTTATGAGTACTATGCGTTCAACATAATTCAAACATAGTTGAAGGGATCTTACCAAATCCTCTTTCAACATTCATGCAATTTATGCACCAATAACCATTACCTGCATGGCTGATATTAACATCACTTGATGTTACCTGATCAGTTGGCCTCTTACCAAGGCTACACAGTCCTTTTTCCAACCTCATGATCATAGATTTGTTGCACCATCCCTTTCTCATACGGTTTTCGGTCATATGCAACAACATAATCCTCGTCTTTAGCCATGCCTCAGTTGCCTTTGGCCCTATAACCAATGCGAACGCAACTAATTATTAGCAACCACAATCATTGTCTTAAGTGGCTCATTGCACATGTAAAACTTCACTAGTTTACCAATATGCAATATCCTATTCATGCACAACATTTCCACATGCACTATGCAATGTTTGTTAATATGCCATCTAGTGCATATGCATCTATGTGATCTCTTACACTTTCACATTCCTATGCCATAGTTTATATGCATGACAATTTTATAATTATAAATACGATATCAAAACAGGGGGTTAAGGAATTCTCCCTTTCCAATCCCTCATTGTAGAATGGAATCCCTCTTCCATATCATAGTTGGTCTGATTTCCTTCCAGTCATGCAATTGTAGAAATTGCCCATATTGACAACAAAATTTTGTTTTTTGACAAAATAGCCGTTAGCACTCTTCTGCACCAAATATCTATGATACATGTGAACCCCATTCAAACTCTGGTCATGCATCCCGGTTCTCCTCTGGATAAGCTTTCCAACCCCTATCCCTATGCTCCATTCCAACCCAAGACATGGAATTTACATTCTTCCAAAATTGCAAACTTTGCCCAAATTTTGCCCGAAATTCGGCACTTTTACACAGCTGCAATTTATTATGAAAGGCCAACTTCAATTGTTTGTAGAAGCAAATTTAGGAAGAATCATGAAAACTTATCTACTGGGCGAAGGTAGTCCATATAACAAGGAACACTCATCAACCTTTAGATCCCTGTTCCCATACATCAGTCAACTTCTATAAAATTCGGGGTTTGGCTACTTCTCACTTTTCACTTTTTCCCCCAAATCTCAGAATTTGGCCAAAAATGGCTATCTCCCAAACTATGCATTTCTGGAAAATCTTCATCTCACGGAAACTATCCGTATTAATGAGGAGATGAAATGTCTAGTTCAGTAAAAAAAATTATTTCAACATCTGGGGTCACGTTTACTGTCCACAAGCTTTTCAAAATCCCGAAAAAGTGGCCCGGAACAGTGCTTTTTGGCCTTCTGGTTCACCCCGGCTCCACATCCTTTGGATTTTGGCTCCAAGATTCCAAACCTAACATTGTGCCTGCTCCATGGCCGTGCCATATCAATTTCAGCTCAAACCGACCTTCCATCAAGCCTCGAGACACTGTCTTACAAAAGTCACTATTCTCCATTTTCCATCAAATTGGAGCATACTAGGTTTGGGACCCTCTCTAGTTCTTTCATGGCCTTCGTTAATGGCCTCCGAACCCCACAGGAATCATCCCATTCCGAGCTTGACTTCTTCTATCCAAAAATCAAGTTTTGGGCTCCTCCCCTCGCTGGTCGCGGCCCAACTTCTGCGACCATCGCTGAATTTGACCCTAACTCCCTCGTCGTAGAGCAGGTTTTATCCTTACCATTGTCGCCCTTGGCGCTGGATCTAACCCTAAAATCCCCGCCGTGGCGCAGGTTTATCCTTAACTTATGCACCCATTTCGCCAGTTTTTTAACCTTGATTTCGTCGCTGTGCGCATCGCAGGTTTTAGCCCTATCTTCTGCACCGGTGTCGCAAATTTTAAGGTTAAAATGGTCACCACGCGCAAGCCTCCGTCACGCAAATATTATGCTAAATTTGGCACCGTGCGTGCAGATTTTTTCTTAACTTTGCTGCCGCGCCCAAAATTCAAAACACTTAGAAAAATTTTGCAAATTTTTCACTGCCCTTTTGCCGCAGAATTTATGCTAATTTTGGCGCCACGCGCGCTGAGTTATGCTTAACTCTACTGCTGCGCACTGCGCACATCGCAAGCTTTAAGCTTAACTTTACCACCAGTGCCGCGCAAAACTTAACGCTTACCTTGCCACTAGCACTGCGCAAAACTTAACTCTAACTCTGTCGCTAGCGCCACGCAAAAATTAGCTCTAAAATCGCCGACGGAGCCTTTTCCAGAACTCATAAATACTTAGATAAATTTCTGCAAATTTTTAAAGACAGTTAGAAATTTTTTCTGGAAATATCTGCTTCGTTTCTTTACAAAGTAAGCTACTCACAGATCATACTTGCAACAAAACAGTATTTCAAGAAAAATTGCACCTCTTTCATGTTAAGCATGAAACAACAAAACAACAAAACAATATAAGATGGCAGAGGTTGCGCCTCCTTTCTCTCCTCGATGGAGGCAAACAAACAAATACAACACTGAATGCTACAGCATTAGGGACAATTTAAAGCAAGCATTCAACCTAAAAAGGGATTTTCTCCCTCCTTCCTCAATTTCATAGAATGGAATCAATGCAAGCAGCTTTGCAAAAATCCCCAAAACAGTCATGGGAATGATTTCCCATTTTAACAAATAGAAGCCATGAGATCTTCAAGTTTCTTTAATGCATTTTAATTCCAAATACAAAATACATGTACACACAATGATTTATATCTCTATGAAGGGCCCGACAACCGTAGTGTTGAACCTTAAGCTCTGATATCATCTGTCACATACCCACCCATCCATCCAAGGCAAGGGAGGGAACATGAAGCCAATCTATGGGGCTTTTAAGCAACTCAACCCTTCTTTAAAATTCATTTATTAAAAACCCATATGTATAGATGTAAATTCAACAAACATGCACAGCGGAGATAAACTCATCCACACACATAATTTCATATGCATTCAATATATCAATAACAACCATCAAATTAATGCATTGCAGAAGTAAATACATAAACAGAAAGCACTTATCTTCATTGTGCAATTGTCCCAAGCAACTAGCTATGGTGCTGCAATGTTCCACCCAACCGTAGGCTCTTCGACAGCATATACTAAGTCCGTCCGAAGGCCACCCCCGAGCTGGGCATGATATCTACATGGAAAAAAAGGGGATTTCAAACTCATACACAGCCAAATAGTCATTTGGATCTAAGCCAAGCCAGACCACTGCTGGGTTTATCAAGCTAAATCTGAACCCTCTTCAATTATGGATGCTTCCACTCAAGTTCAAGCCAAAACAATGGAAACCCATTTCAACCCCAACAATCTTTTACACACAGAAACTCATAAACTGGACATGGGTACACATAACGGCAAAAATCTCAAGTATTGGGTATAAACGGAAAATGTGGGCAACCCAAAAACGAAATGAGGAATGGGAAAACAACCCTAGAAAGGCAAATTTCGTTTTCAGAAAACGTTTGGGGACAACCCAGGAGCAAAAACGACCTCCGTTAAACCCCCAATTCGTGGATCTCTTCTCCCAGCCACTGTGCTAACCAAAACGAGTTTGTAGGCATCGAGAAATGCAGAAAATGTTTAAAACGTGGAGGATAAAACCCCAACAAGCCAAAATGCCTAGCAGGTTTCAAATAAAAACTCCCAACAAGCCAAAAACACCCCAGCAAGCCAAAAACACCCAGCAAACTTCCAAAAACGCCCAACAGGCTTCAAGAAAAATGCCCAGCAAGCTCTCTAAACGTGAGAGAGTGACGTCTGACTATGAAGAATGGCTTGGGAAGGCAATTCGTGGGAGTTTTCTTGCCCAAGAAGGAGAAACACGTTTTTCCATGAGGGTGGCTTGCCCATACTCGAATTTGGACAGCCATACCTCCCCAATCCTCAAGGCATTAACTACTTCACCCACCTCTTAGGAGAAAATGAATGATTGGGCATCAAAATCCAAATGGGTAGTTGATGGTTCATGGGTTCTCTCATTGACACTTGGCTTGACTTGATTGGCTCAAGGGTTTGATTATTTCCCTCCCAATTCCTTGCAATATCATGCCCCCATCTCTTGTTGCATTGCATAGCTAGCTATGGGCATTTATATTAAGATGCATATTTACAATTCCCATGGCTCACTAGCACATGGGTTAATTAATATCAGCATACTTTCCTCTTCAAGATCGAGCGTTCACTAGCGAGGCCTTGGCTTTGAGCTCCACGCTATGAATCATACATAATATGCATACATTATTTACATTATAGCCCAAAATATTACAAGGGTAAAAATGGGGGACATTACAACGGAGGGGTTTAGTTGGGAGGAGATGTAATTTAGTTGTGTATACTTGCAAATATTTCTTTTACATTTTTTTAAAATCAATTTTACTTAGTTTAACACTATTATTTTACCTTGAAAAAGAGCTCATTAATTAATGGGGTTGTTTATTATTTTACTTCTTTATGTTGAATTTAGTTTTCTAATTAAAGGTTAGGATCATATTAACATATTGGATAGTACATTTGGTATCAGACCTAGATTCAAAATCTCTAGACCTAGGGTTCATTGAAAAGATAAATGAACCTGCAAATAAAATAATTAGCCCAAAACTACAGTGTCCTGTAAATTAAAATAATTAGCCCAAAACTACATTGTCATGTAAATTAAAGTTATTTTTCTTTCTAGAGATGCTTTTCTTGCTCCATTTGACCAAATCATAGATTACTTTCCTTGTTTTTAAATGGATTATAAATAGGAATAAGGGATTATAACTATGAAGATATCACGCCGGGTAAGGAACACCTTCAGGAAATCCTCAACCTGTTAGTAGCACAGTTGTAGTAGCTAAATCATTTATGGGAAAACAAGTAATTCAGAGTTGTGGATCTCTTCGCTCCTTCTTTTGAAAAAAAATGGTTTCCTCGATGGCTTACTACTGTGTCAACTCCCTCAAAACGGTGCGTATTTTAGTTCTTTCAGTGGATCAAAAATATTTAGCTGGAAGACATATTGTGTGGTTTTGACTTCCATACACATCAAATGTTACTCTTGATTTTAGGTTCACGAATCTCTTAAAATAAATTTTCTTCATCCTTTTCATGATACAGCAAGTATCTATCAGATAAATAATAATAATAAATAAATAAAATCAGTAATTCTCATTAATGGGTTGCCATGAATTCTCTGCTTTCTGTAATCATGAAAAATTTGTAGATTTCATCATCTTTTGTGTCCTCGCCATATGCAATCATCTAGTGATTTGGGCTCACCTTAAATGCTTTGATACTATAATATTCATGTTTTTTTCTTTTGTCCTCTCCATTTTCTTGCTGTTGCACTATATAGATTATGGCAACTGAGCAGAAGACAAGTGCAGGGGATATTCAATCCACCACATACACTCACTTAAAAAAATCTCGTTAATGACAGGAGCAGTATAAGGGTTAACTAAACCGTCCTTGACTCGCCAGGTAGAGTAAAAATAATTAAAATGGTAATTTAGAGTGTTCAAATATTAATTTTTTCTATTTAGGTAGTTTTAAAATTGGACATTTAATTTAGGAGAGGCAATTAAGATTGCTGAAATTGCAGAACTGTGGTAATAATAATTTTCATAAACAAATTTGATCAATTTTGATGAAACTTTAATTGAAAAAGCCAGACATTTTAGTTGTCTTTTTTTTTAATCTTATATTCTAATGACAAGATCTCAAGATAAAGTGTATTAAACCCAAAAGTTCGACCAACAATATTCAGCCTGCTGCAAGCTATTTAATGCTAAATAATATTCACCAAAATTATTGTCCTTCTGAATTATGTACTTATTGACCCAATACTGCAAAATTTGGAAACTTATTTTAACAATAACAACAAAAACTTTGACATTGAAGATTTCAAGATAAAGTACATTAAACCCAAAAGTTCGACCAACAATATTCAGCCTATTGCAAGCTATTTAATGCTAAATAATATTCACAAATTTTTTTGTCCTTCTGAATTCTCGTACTTATTGACATTGTAAGCATTATTTCACTTCACTAATAGTACGTGACGAATCCGGTTTTCGAGTGGGAAAGAAGTTCGTATTTTCCAAAATTGCGCTTTCCTGGCAGGTAGGGGAGAGGCGCCAAATGTGGTGCGGGGTCCACGCGAGCAGGCCAACGGACACCCGGCAGTCCACGTTAGTTGTACGACAGGTGCCCATTCGGATCCGCCGCGTGTCCAGCACATGTGTTGGGGTTTTGTTAGGGTTTACGAGACGTTTAGGGTTGGCATTTGAACGTTTCGCCCGGGCTGCTCTACCACCCTGTGCAATGTTGTTCGGGACCGGTGTGTGGGTGTTTCGGCACCCCGGTAGTGGTCCGCCAGGGCTCCATTGCCCGCGCAGGCCTGAGTCCATGGTTATCTACCTCGTTGCTGTCAGTGGAGCTGGTGTGAACCCTTCGATGCGCGCCGTTGTCCCCGTTTTGGTCGGCATTCCTGCTACTCCAGTTCAGATGGGATGGTTTGTAGAGCTGTTTGGCTGGTGGTTTCGTTCGGTGGGCGTTCTCCTTGGTGCAGCAGTCTCCGTGTTGGCGACCCTGATCACGGCATTGTGCGCGTCCTCCTGTGCCAGCTGCGGGGGTGTGAAGGTTGGCGACGACGGTTTCTACCTTCGGCAATTATACAGGTAGGGTTTCCCTACCAGCGTCTGAACAGTGTTTATAAACACTCCACCTCGCTTCAAGGATGTCGTTAACCCTGTGGCTCGTTTTCTCGGTGGTTGGATGTGTTTGCTTGTCTGTTTTGTGTTTGTGCCTCGGCTCTGCGTATTCGGTGGTTTCTTGGGTTTGTCTGGCAGTTTACTGTTCTGGCTATGCGTGCATGGTTGTAACTTGGGACAGGGTTGGCCTTGCAGGGTTTCGTATGGGATTATTTGTTTTTCTGCAGCTTATATTGGGCGTTTTTGGGCACATATATGGCGTTTTTCAGTTTCTTGGTATATCTAGCCTTGCAGGGTTTCGTTTCTGGGTATATCTGCCCTTGCAGGGTTTCGTTTCTGGGTATATCTCGCCTTGCAGGGTTTCGTATGCGTTATTATGGATATGCTTACTGTAGGGTTTCGTTTCGTTATTATGGGTATGCTTATTGTGTAAGTTTGCTGGTTGAATTATTGTGTAAGTTTGCTTGCCGATATGAAAAATTTGCAGTGTAGGTTTTAGGTTTTGATATGAAAAATTTGCAGTGTTTTAGGTAAAGGCTTGAATTGTGCTTCAATTTGCAAAGGCTTGAATTGTGCTTCAATTGTGCTTCGTTTCGTTATTATGGGTATGCTTATTGTGTAAGTTTGCTGGTTGAATTATTGTGTAAGTTTGCTTGCCGATATGAAAAATTTGCAGTGTAGGTTTTAGGTTTTGATATGAAAAATTTGCAGTGTTTTAGGTAAAGGCTTGAATTGTGCTTCAATTTGCAAAGGCTCCCTTCGAATTAGGACCACCATATATTGAAGAATAGGGTTTGTCCCAACCAGTGTGAATTATGGGAACTGTATGCAACCACACTCGTCTTAGTCGATGTCCTTTATGTAGGCTTATGCTTGAGAGGAAATTGCAATGGTTGGTTGGTTGAATGCTGGTTCAATTATGGTTATGCTCGCTGTAATATAATGTGTGAATGTTTGTTGGTTGAATGCTGCTTCAATTATGGCTCAATTACGATTTTGGTTATGTTTATGGGAATTATGGCTCATTTATGATTTTGGTTATGTTTCTGGGAATTAGGCAGCAGTATGTTTTTGAACTTGACATCCATCTTTATATTACTGTTTGAGGCTGCAAGATAAGCAGAGTATGTGGATATTCGGTTTGGCATGGCCCCTCGTGGATATGAAAATGTTGTGGATTTGAAATATAGTGTGAATGTTGGTTTAAAGCTGGTTCAATTATGGTTGTGCTCGCTGTAATATATAGTGTGAATGTTTGTTGGTTGAATGCTGGTTCAATTATGGCTCAATTATGATTTTGGTTATGTTTCTGGGAATTAGGCAGCAGTATGTTTTTGAACTTGACATCCATCTTTATATTACTGTTAGAGGCTGCAAGATAAGCAGAGTATGTGGATATTCGGTCTGGCATGGCCCCTCGTGGATATGAAAATGTTGTGGATTTGAAATATAGTGTGAATGTTGGTTTAAAGCTGGTTCAATTATGGTGATGCTAGCTGTAATATATAGTGTGAATGTTTGTTGGTTGAATGTTGGTTCAATTATGTATGACAGATTTTGGTTATGTTTCTGGGAATTTGGCAGTAGTATGTTTTTTAACTTGACATTCATCTTTATATTACTGTTTGAGGCTGCAAAATAAGTAGATATTTTAGTGAATATTTTTGATTTTTGAGTGACTGTTATGGGAGGGACACCAATTGTGGTGTGGGGTCCACGCGAGCACACCAACGGACACCCGGCAGTCCACGTTAGTTGTACGACAGGTGCCCATTCGGATCCGCCGCGTGTCCAGCACATGTGTTGGGGTTTTGTTAGGGTTTACGTGAGGTTTAGGGTTGGCATTTTGACGTTTTGCCCGGGCTGCTCTACCACCCTGTGCAATGTTATCCACCTCGGTGTTGTTTCCCATAGTAAGTAGAATGGCATTATTAGAGCATTATATGACCTACTATTTTGGCATTATTAGACTTGAATCTACAATGAAATTTTTTTAGACAAAGTAGAATGATGTATGCTCATGTTGTATATCTACTTAAATGGTATATGAGTATAGAGAATTTGACCCAACTTCTCCATTAGACCTTACTTTGTGCTCTCCACAATGTCAAGTTGTGTGTAACACCAACCTCAATGCTTATGGTTAACTTCCTTGTTTATGGAAAAAAACATAAATAAATAAGAACTGCTCATTTATAATTAAACAACTGCACTTTATAGCAATAGTACTGAAATACAAATACAATAACTCTATCTGAAGTAGATGTCGAAACAATGCCTCTGTCTGAAAGTAGAAGTCAAAAAGAAAATGCCTTGATCACAAACTACCATTTGGTTGGTCTATACACCGCCTCTGTCTGAAGTACAAGTCAAAACAATGCCTCTGCTTGCAGTAGATGTCAATGACTGGGATTTAGGTTATATCAAGCCCTCACCATGCTTGATTGGGGCTGCACAAAAAGAAAATGCCTTGATCACAAACTACCATTCGGTTGGTCTTTACACCGACCGCCTCTGTCTGAAGTAGAAGTCAAAACAATGCCTTTGCTTGCAGTGGATGTCAATGACTGGGATTTAGGTTATATCAAGCCCTCACCATGCTTGATTGGGGCTGCACAAAAAGAAAATAGATTTATCACAGAATACCACTTGGTTGGTCCATACACCTTCTACCCTATTCTTGAAGAGGTTCGTCACCTCCCACATCATTTTCTGTAGGGTTTCCAGCTTGAGACAAGTGGGGTGATCTTACCGAGCATGTTTGATTAGGAAGGGTGGGGTTGGTGGAAACAGATTGAGGCCAATTTACTCCTTGCAACCAAGGAGGAATTGAATAGCCATAGGCCTGACTTGTGCATGGGACCCCTGCAATATTTGCTGGTGTTCGATAAGCTAACATAGGATGGGACCCTGCAGTAGTAGGAATAGAGTTGGGGTGTAAACCTGCAGGATTATAGCGGGGTATCTGAATGTTAATAAGATCCTGGTAGAATCGTGCACTGCTTGCAAACGCTTCTAATGATCCTTGCATCATGTCCCTTTCACTGGTTGTTCTTAGAGTATCAGCCATCACATTCCTTTCCTCCATTTCTGATGCACTATTTTGGTTCATCTGTTGCACCTTCCTCGCTTCCTTTGCTTGCCTTGCCAACTGCTTCTGGTGAGCTTTTTCTTGTCGATTAACCTCTCTTGCAATCCTTTCCTGTGCCCGCTGTCCAGCTGCAATCATCCTTGCTTGCTTCTTTTCCTTTGCAAGATCTTTCTTCCTTTGTTTTAATTCCTGCAAATCTTTCTTCTTTCGTTCAGAATCAACCAAGATGCTCATGTACTCTTCTGAAGTGAGCAGTTGTGAACTCCGGCCCAATCGGAGAATGTCTGTCTGTCCTTCCCTTCCTTTCGTTGACACTCTCTCCATTGGCAACTTTAGGAATCTGCCAAGCCTTGGTGTGTTCCCTGGCAGTGGTTCTTCAGCTATGAGAGGTTCTTCTGCTGCGGTATATTCTTCAGTTGCATCCTCGTTGTCTGTGCTAGGATCTGCTACCAACCCACCATCAACATAAAAATGGACAATCTCATTTGGCTGCGAAGGCATATTCATGCTTTCATCGTTGGTGGAATCACCAATGTGTCTGTTCAAGTTCATCATGGCCTCTGCCATCCATGATGGTTGAGATACTTGGGTTGGCATTAACAATGTGTGATTGGGGCTGCCTGGACTACGACAACCATCGACCACATTTACATTTGCCCCAGCATCCACTTGTGTGCTGGCTGGACCACCTAAACCCATGTTATCTTCTGCTGCATCATCATTGAATTGTGTTTCATAGACCTGTTCATCATGGTCAGAAGCACCAACTCCTTCGCAATTTCCTTGAGAAAGGGACATGATGTTGTCCACAGCATCTGCCTCTTATTGGCCATCCAATTGGTCTTCGACATCCTCAAGATCTTCGCCAGCTTCTTGGCCATCCACATCAAATGCTTGGCTACACTGAGTGTCATGCATAAGAGCATCATAATTCAATGGCCAGATACTTGTTCGCCTAAAGCCAGCCTTGATATTGGAGGGTGTGAGAGCCCTTTTGAAAGCCTTGCTTGCAAGCTCAGCTAACTCAAACCTCTTTACCTCTACCCCTGGGTTCTGAGCCATCCATGCAGCACGTTCCGACCTGAAATAAGCCTTGAAAGGCCCAAACACACTCACATCCAGGGGCTGCAACCTGTGAGTGGTGTGAGCAGGAAGTGTTAACAAGTCAATTCCCAACCTGTTTGCCTCCTCGATGGTTTGCACAGCAATGTGGCTGCCATGGCCATCTAAAACCAACAGGTGTCTGTTTTCAGGCGAGACACCGCCTGGTACGGATGTTGCAAAGTGGAAAAGCCAATTCAGGAAAAGTTCTTTAGTCATCCATGCATGGGGATGTGCAGCCATGCACGCCCCAGGTTCACAGTTTTGGATATAGTTTTGCAGCCGAGTTTTGCCCTTGAACAAATAAAACCCCGGGATTGCTGAGCCAATTGCATTCACACATGATAGAATGGTTATCCACTCCCTGCTCTTGGGCAGAATCTTCGGCACATTCCTGCTCCCTCTCTTTGCAATGACCCGCATGCCACAATTCCTTCCTTCCTGTAACCCTGTCTCGTCGCAGTTCCAAATATGGCCCGGACTGTAAGAGTGTTTCTCATATGCAGAAGAAAGAGTGTCATAGAACTTGGAAACAACCGTGGGGCATAGATTCAATGCCCTATCTCTGTCCAAACCCTCTGCAGTTCGTAGCACTAGCTCTGGATGCCTTTTTTTGAAACCAGCCCACCAAGACTTACCTGGGAACCCATCTTTGAATGGGTTTGGCCTCCCCTGACAAATTTGAGCAACAGTTGATTTCAGTTGTATCAACTCTAGCCCATGTCCCAATTCAGCCATCTCCTTGCACCACACCACTACCTCCTCCTCCTCTTGTTCAGTCATGACTGTAAGAGGGCCTCTCCTCTTGGTATGGGTCAGGCCATTTATCCAGTAATGGATTGACGTGGGTGCAATCCCATGTTTTTTGGCCGCTGCTCTAACAGAAAACCCCTTGAATTCGACATCGTCAATTGCAGCCAGCATGTCTTCTTTGGTCCATCCTCTAATTGCACTGATTTTCTTCGTTGAAATGGCACCTTGCACTGTGGAAGATGGTGGGAGAATGGGCGATGCTGGAGCTGGTGGTGGCGATGGCTCTGTCATTGATGGTGGAACCACAGCATCTACATCTTCCACAGGACCATTCTCAGAATTTGATGTAACAATGTTGTCATTTGGAACACGGGCCCTTTCGTCATCCGATGATGTGCATTGTATCTGGGTACCCCCGCTTCCTTGTGTTCCTTGTGCGACGTGCAATATTGACTCTTGGCATGGCTATGAGAATCTGCAACATGCAGATAAATAACATGTGAGTATTATAGATCCCTATGCAATGGAATTACAAACAAATCCACAAAATTGCTCATGTTTAAGATTTCAATGCTGAATGAAATTCTTGCACTTATCTGGGGATTCCATTTTTTTAGGGAAGCATGTTTTGAAAGATTGGAGAAATGTGATTGCTATCATGAATCATCATATCATAAAGTCTCCAATCAGCATCATAGCAGAAAGCCCACAAAGAAACCTTAAAATACAAATATTAACTAGCAAATATTGATTTCATTTTGGTCTCAAATTCAAATGGTTCATTTATTGAACCTGACTGGAACTTATGTCAAAAACACAGGTTCACTAAAGTCTTCAGAGTTCAAGCAAGGGAGCAGAGTGTTTCCATGAAATAGGTAATCTCATGCAACCAGAGAAGTATCTCAAAGGCCATTGAAAATTGAGAAATAAAATTAATTAGATGTAAATACTAAATATAACTGCAATTGAAAGATCCTTAGTACTTGCTTCATCTTCAACACATCCAATAGTCACTACATTCCATTCACTTCTCGGCACTCCACACATCAAAGTATAAATTTATATAAAACAAACCGTTCAATAATACCAAGCTAAAAATCATAAATGTCACCAGCCAAATTCCTCCAACAAGATAAAGTACCAAATGTGTTTAACAGCTATACAAGAGTCTAATCCTTCAAATCTTCAATATAAAATTTAGAAAAGAAAGGAATGTAAATACAAAAAAGGATCGTTATATCTTCTTCCATCTCCATTGCACAGCCAAAACAACCAAAAATGTTACCCAATTTAGATCAAACCCTTCCTTGACACAATAAAGCTAGATAATAGAGAGCTAAGCAAAGGGCCAAGACACCATGCCAAGTAGAAGTAAGAACAAAAAATATCTTTGAGTAGAATCAAGGACCTAGAACTGCATTTCAAATACTAGAGTGCAGAACAGCAAGGTGGAAAGAGCAAAGCCAGCATAAAAACTAAGTCAAAACCATCAATTTAACTGGGAGGAGAAACATGCATTGGCAATTAAGCTTACAAACTTAAAGCAAAACGTCATAGAGTAATGACAAAACAAAGGAGCAGAAAAAATGTATGATGATGCGAGTAACACAACTATCACACTGCTATCATGTCTGTATGTTGTTGGCTGGGGTTACAAACTGGTTTTCAATTGGTGATTTTATTGTTACTATTACTACTGTTAGTAGGGTTGCCATTGCTGCTACTGAATATTTACCTGTAGTTGAGTTGTTAGTATTATATTTCTGCTTCTTAAGTGAAATATCAGGTTTGAAAATTGAGAAAATGTGGACTTGTTAAAGAGAAGCGAGTAACACTACTATCACGCTGCTATCATGTCTGTATGTTGTTGGCTGGGGTTACAAACTGGTTTTCAATTGGTGATTTTATTGTTACTACTGTGATATCAATGGAACTGTACAAAAGCATAGAGATTATGTAAATAATTTTCATACTTTTATGGATATTAAAAGTAATTGAAATAGTTTTCATGTTCCTTTCAACAAGTAGGTTACTGTACATACCTGTCACACAGTGCACACACTGCTGGGTTGTTGGGTTGTTGATGTATGGCTGACACTGTGCACACAACCTTTGCGCTATTGATGGATGGTTGAGTCCTGCCTGTTAAATGCACTGCTTGGCTGATAAACGCACTGCTTGGCTGAGTCCTGGCTGATACATGCACGCACTGCTGGGCTGTTGATGAATTGAATGGATGCAAATGGGTTCAATTGTGTGCAAACAGGTTGGTTTATAGTTTTTTATGTTGAAAAAGATTGCATAGGGGAAATGACATGGATTGAAGGGTTAATTCTGGGAATGGGAGGCTGGGATTGATTTGGCACCGATCCAATGGCTAGAGATTTGGGTTTTCATGATCCATGTGCTCTTTGCTGCTGGACAGCTGCTTGGGTTCAGTGCAATGCTTGATTTGATGTTCAGATTAATGGATGAAATGAATTTTCTTATTTGCAGAGTTTATGGCATTCGTAGAGGATGGCAGTTCGATTTCTATGAGGGCATTCGTAGAGGACAGCAGTTGGAATTCTGTTTGCTGATCTAATGGTTTAATGGGTTTTTAAGATTATTTTATTTGTAGAGTTTAATGCATTTTTGCTTTTGGGCATTCGTAGAGGTTGGCAGCTCCTTTGGATTTCATGAATTTTAATGGGTGATTTGATTTTTTCAGTGGGTTGGGGCATTTATTGAGGTTGCATGTGTGAGTTGTTGAATAACTCTGTACCAGATGCTGACCCTCCTTTCCCCTTGCAGTGTGCAGGTGGTACTGGGTGATGGAACACTGGATCCTGCTGCTTGATTGTTGCTTCTCCAGTTGTGGTTCATGAGGGCTGATGTGATGCCCAGGATGTACTTAGTAGATTGAGGCTGAGAGGGTTTTTTGATGTTTAATTTGTAATTAATGACAAGACAGAGTGGATTCTCAATTGGACTGGATGGTTTTTAATGTTCGCATTAAATGGACTGAATACTGTGAGCTGGGTCCCAATCAGTTTTTACTCCTATTTTGGACTTAATATAATATATATATGTGCAAAAATAAGTTGTTTAATGTTTTTTAATCTGCTTTGTCATGTGCAAGATTTGGGTGGTTGATGTGACAGGAACCATGACCACTACTGGTTCCTGCACAACAATAGGAGCCTCTCCCCTAAAGTGTGTTTGGGAAAGATTTTTTTTAAAGTGCACGAAATATATAATTTGGGGAAATTTGCTGGCTACATTTTATTTTAATATAAAATATTTAGTGTTACATAGTTATTAGTAGTAGTATTTAATTGCACGTATATATTGTTTTTTTTTTAACTTGTTTAACGGGAAAGAACATCCCCAATATGGACCACTTGTATTTACATTTTTATATATATTTATTGTTTGAATTATATATATATAATTTATTTTGACATTAAAAAGAAAATGCAGAGAATATAGTGGACGACTTGTATTTACATTTTTATATATATTTGTTGTTTGAATTATATATATAATTTATTTTGATATTAAAAAGAAAATACAGAGAATATAGAGGATTAAATTACGAAGAAAAGTTATATGAATTATTATAATTTTTTTATTTTTTTAAAAATAAAATATAACATTTTGGATTCGATAAGTTTTTTATTTTATCATGTATTTTTAAAGAATATTGTGTTGCTTCTTTATTTGATTTTATATAATAATGATGGAATTAGTTTTAAAAAAAAGTAAAAAAGGTTTTGGAAGGTGTTTTAACTAGAAAAGAGTAGTAAAAATGATAAGCCAATTCAAAATGAACAACAACTATAAGAGGAGCAATATTTTCAAGGAAATTGCTAAACATAATATGGAAGTGTTGTTAAGATTTAATATGCTAAGACAGAAAATAGTAGCATTACATTCCATTTCACAATAGTAGCATATATAGGATCACTGAAGAAACAACAAGCATAGCATAAACACAAGAGACACAGATTTATCTTGGGAAACCCTCAAGGGGTAGAAAACCCAGCACAGCTTCTTCAATATAGATGACCAGCAATATACAAAGATGTAACCCTGAGCATAAGCTCCCCTTTCTCCATAGCAGACCTCTCCTCCACAAGTGCGCCACTCTCAAGTGAGTGAGTGTGTGTAAAGTGAGGAATACACCTCCTCTATTTATACACTACTCCGACTTGTCTTTTGCACAAAACATGTAGGCTCGTATTTAACCAATGGGTTAAATACCCCACTACAACTGACTGGGCCGACCCCTCTAGGGTGGTCTAATAACCCTTTGACCCACATAACACACATAGGGTCGACCCCCACTAGGGAAGTCTAATAACCCAAGTTACCACATTCCGACGGAGGAATAAACATCTCCGGATATACAATAAGATCTTCATGGAGGAATGAAACATCTCCAGAATAATAAAGTACAAATATAATATTCTTTGAAGTTACAATATCTCAACACTCCCCCTTAACGAGAAGGATATTATAACAACATCTGCACGAGCAAGGAGTCATCAACATCATACATGATACATCTATAAATCATTGGAAGCTTTCTCAACATCATCAGTAACTCAAGCAGTTACTGGAACATCTTCAATATTGGAACATTAACATCTTCAGTACTGAGTCTTTATCTTCTACAGCACTCGAACAGCTACAACAACATCAACATCTGGATCCTCACAATCATCAGCATCGTCATCATACGATCATCAGCATCGGGATCATCTCGATCTACAACATTTGGATCATCTCGACCTACAGCATCTAGATCATCACGATCTACAGCATCTGGATCATCTCGATCTACAGCATCTGGATCATCACGATCTACAGCATCGTCATCTAAATCAACACGATCAGCAGCATCATCATCTAGATCAATACGATCAACAGCATCGTCATCTATATCAATAGTATTAGTATCCACACCAATACAAGTATACACATCATCAATACAAGTATCCACACAATACAAGTATACACATTATCAATACAAGTATTCACACAATAGCAGCATACCCTGCAACACACATGATCATATTATAGGATGATCAATCCTGCTCTCTTTAGGACATAGGTCCATGGATGATGCAATCCAGATCAAATTCCAGGATGATCAATCCTTATCACTTTAAGACAAGTCTCATGTCTAGGGACGATGCAATCCTGACCACAGTGCCAGTCCTTTTTCATACTGGATGTATCACATCTACAAAGCCAGCCCTTTTTCATGTTGGATATATCACATCTACAGAGCCAGCCCTGTTTCATGCTGGATGTATCACATCTACAAAGCCAGCCCTTTTTCATGCTGGATGTATCACATCTACAGAGCCAGCCCTTTTTCATGCTGGATGTAACACATCTACAGAGCCAGCCCTTTTTCATGCTGGATGTATCACATCTACAGAGCCAGCCCTTTTTCATGCTGGATGTATCACATCTATAGAGCTAGCCCTTTTTCATGCTGGATGTAACACATCTACAGAGCCAGACCTTTTTCATTCTGGATGTATCACATCTACAGAGCCAACCCTTTTTCATGTTGGATGTAACACATCTACAGAGCCAACCCTTTTTCATGTTGGATGTAACCTAGAACAATCCTAGGATTTGTCACGTATATTTTGAACCGAGGTCCAAGGATGACCTAGTCCTATCATGTACCTTTTGAACCAAGGTCCAGGGACGATCCAGTCCTATCGTGTACCTTTTGAACCGAGGTCCAGGGACGATCCAGTCCTATCGTGTAACTTTTGAACCGAGGTCCAGGGACGATCCAGTCCTATCATGTACCTTTTGAACCGAGGTCCAGGGATGATCCAATCATATCATGTACCTTTTGAACCGAAGTCCAGGGACAATCCAGTCCTGTCATTCAATTCTCAGAGACCTCATGTCTACGGCTCAATTCACAGGACCAAAGTCCGAGGACGATCCAATCCCCTTACCTGTTCATTCAGGATTTTATTCTCGGATACATCTTGTCTACGGCTCAATTCACAGGACCAAAGTCCGAGGACGATTCAATCCCCTTAACTGTTCATTCAGGATTTTTTTCTCGGAGACATATTGTCTACGGCTCAATTCACAGGACCAAAGTCCGAGGATGATCCAATCCCCTTACCTGTTCATTCAGGATTTTGTTCTCGGAGACATCTTGTCTACAGCTTAATTCACAGGACTAAAGTCCGAGGACGATACAATCCCCTTACCTGTTCATTCAGTATTTTGTTCTCAGAGACATCTTGTCTACGGTTCTCTTTAGGACTGAAGTCCAGGGATGATCCAATCCTCACATGTCCACCAAGGACTTCATTCTCGAAGACATATGTCTACGGATCCTTTTAGAACATATGTTCAAGGATGATGCAATCCCTTTTTCAACTTAGACCCTATCTAAGGACCACCCACCAACCTCTCTATTGACATCACTAATATAGGTATCCTCATCATCGACCTCACTGTCGATGCAGGAAATCTCATCATGAGTGATCACATCACTCCCCCTTTCGAGGAGGGTCCTTCTGAACTATATTAAGTTTGTCTCGGAAAACTTTACTTGAGGTAGAGGTTTGGTTAGTACATTGAATCAGTAGAGGTTTGGTTAGTACATCGGATCGGTAGAGGTTTGGTTAGTACATTGGTAACTTGTTACAAATTTGAACTTTATAGTCCTTTTCTGCACCATATCTTGTATATAGAAATGTCAGATCTCTATGTGCTTTGACTTATCATGGAACACTGGATTCTTTGCCATCTTGATACAACTCTGTTTGTCACATAGTATCACAGTTGGGTCTATCTCTAAGTCAAACAATCCTATAGCCATACTGCTTCACAACTAGCAGAGCAAGCAGCCATATATTCCGCTTGTGCTAAGAGTTATACTGGACTGTTTCCTACTAAACCACAAGATCATGGCTTATTCCAGACAAAAACATCTTCTCGATGTGCTCTTCCTGTCTGATACACTTTCTGCTCAATCAACATCTGTGTAGCCATCTGAAGTCATGATCTCCAAAATAGCATAGATCAAATTTTATTGTATCCTTTAGGTACCTCATCACATACTTTGCAATTAATAGGGGAACACATCTAGTTTCCACTAGATACTGACTCAATGTATTCATAGCAAAGCATATATCTAACCTAGTATTTATTAGATACATCAATGACCCAATAATTTGTCTGTATGGAGTTATATACACTAACTCTGATGAGTCATTCGCTAATAGCTTCAAGTTGGAATCCATGCGATTGGTCATTCCAACATATCAAGTCCTTTAAATATTTCTTGGCATACTTTCCCTGGTTGAGAAAGATTCCTTCTGAGCCTTTCCATACTTCCACACCTAGGAAGTAATGCATCAATCTGAGATCTTTCATTTTCATTTCTGCAGCCATCTATCTATGCCATCTCTTGTCAGATGGGTCTACTGATATAAGTCTCAACATCATTCGAACTCTGTGGTGAGTTCCTTCTTGCATCCAGTTCATCTGTGTATAGAAACCATATTCAACCTTGTAGCAAAGGTTGTGATCCACATCACCCATTAAGCTCATCAATTGACTATCGATCCTGGGTACCCATACAGAACCTGATTCACACTTCTTTAATTACACCATTAAGAAGATGGTCTTATCTAGTCACTTGGAGCAAACATCTCGCCATGATTCTCTTCCTCTTTCTAAGAGAATCTTCTAGCCACGAGCCTTCTATATTTTGTTTGATTTGTAAATCTTCTTGTTGAACATCCATCATTTGTTCGGTGTTCATCATTCTTCATGATCTTTCCTACAAATCAAAATTAAGTACATGATTAGTAATACTTCATAATCATGAAATTATGTTGACATGATAACCTATTATGCATGCAGATATCATTTACATAGTTATGCAACTATCTTGACCAATACTTTGGCACAATACTTTCCCATATCCTGTATGCATACAGTGGCTATCTAGATGCCTTCCATCTCTACCAGAACATACTATCGAGAGTGTGCACAGTTCTCAATATGTCAGCAAAGAGGTTTCATTCTAGACAAGCAACAATGGAATGTTTGTCCAACTTACCAATCATATGCATATTAGTAGTATACTGTTCAATGCTCTATGAATGTTTACACTCAGCATGATATATTCTAGGAATACAAATATGCATACAAGCAATATCATTTACTATTTCAAATAACAACTCAAATATTTATCTTTTATGTTTGTGTGGTTGCCTCCTGCTTGATCTTCTATATGTCTTTTGAACTTCTATTCATTCTGTACCACTGTGCATGCTCAAGTGTGCACTAGTGTCATCCTCATGATCTCATACACAAACATACATTCATTAGTATATTCTCAAAACATTCTAATTCTAAATAATCTTGAATATGTATAGTCATGATCATTAGTATTCAGGGTTTCAAGGAAGTCTTCTTTTACTCATGCATATTCTTGTTTGATCATAGTACTCTTCTGGTTAATTAAATCATCAAGATAAGCGACATAATATGCATAAACCCTTGATTACTAACTTTATGAATAAGCATAACCAATCATACCAAGTATACTTATATAAGGGATCCTAACACAAGGTAAGATTCTAACTTGACATAGGAAAACATACCTGGATTAGTATACCTGCTTAGTTATGTACAACATACCTAAACAATCTCTTCAATGATTTAGAGATCCTGAGCTAGAACCTGCATGTCTCATAGGTTAAGCATAATATAACAAAGTCATACATACCTCGTAAGTAGAACAAAGATTATGGATGAGTCTTTGTCTTCATGTTGTCATGGTCATGGAACTTGATTTGTCTTTTGTGATGTACCTGTATCTTGTTAGCAGACAACATCAACCTCACACAACACCATAATGCATTAGTACAATCATATAGCCTTAATCAATGAATGTCTTTGATCATTCACATGCATTCATACTGTTACTAGGGTAATCAAGATTGTACTAATAAATAATATGAAGACAAACACATCATGAACTTAATCAAGAATCAGATTTCAAGACATACCTGAACCTCCTTAAGTCATACCTGTCGAGACTTCTTGTAGTCTTCTTATGTAAGGCCTTAGCCTCAACTCCCCCTGAAACTTGATCTGGAGCATGATTAGGGTTTTCTAGAGAAACCCTAAAAATTCAATCTTTGACTTTCACACTTCTGAATGGATGGAAGGATGTGTCTTGCTAGCATACTTCAATTTTGAAATCTCCAAATTTGACCCCTCAAAATTGCTTTCGAAACTTCTGGATATTCTGGACAGGAACCCGAACTAGGGTTTGATGAAGCCCACCCTTCTATCCAATCAAAAGGTTCGATCCAAGGCTCTAAACTCTTATTTTTCTGAGGAGCTTCCAGTCGTGGTTACAGACTTCAAAAATTCCAACTTTTGCTGAGGCCCTAATTTTTCATCTTTCCGATCAAAATCCCGAACTGGGGTTTGATCAAGTCCGGTATTTTACCCAACCAAAAATTCGATCTTGGTCTCTAAATTTCAATTTTCCTGAGTAGCATTCAGCCATGGATTCCAATTCCAAAAATTCTAACTTTCTCTGAAACCCTAAATTCCGGAAGCCATGAATGAAGGTGCTCCAAAAATAATTCTGTTTTGACAGAAATATGTACCTGATTGATTCTGCTGTAACTCCAAACTTTTCGCTCCACAGGGTCTGAAAACTTTTTCTGTAGTAGCCTGACCTGTCATATTTCCATCCCGATAGGTCTGACCTCAATTGGATTTTCTAAGAGAGAGTTATGCCAAGTGTCACAACGTGACCGGTTTATGGGATAAAACAGGAGAGTGAAATTGTACGGCGTGCCACGTGTCACTGGTTCAACTTCAGCCTTTGAAAACGTTTCCTGAGATAGTATAGTCTGTGTACTACCTATCACTTTTTACAAAATTTCATTTGGAGCTTCCTAGCCCAAGTTATGCCAAGTGTCGCAACGTGACCTGTTTATGGGATGAAATAGGAGAGCGAACTTGTACAGCGTGCCACGTGTCACTGGTTCAACTTCGGCCTCTGAAAAATTTTCCTCAGATAGTACAGTCTGTGTACTACCTGTAACTTTTTATGAAATTTCATTTGGAGCTTCCTAGCCCAAGTTATGACCTTTTTTCCTAGGTCACCTCATTTTGACTAAGATCTGGAAGAGGCAGAAACCCTAACTTGTACTGATCATAACTTACAAAGTACAATGAATCTGAGGGTTCCCTTTGGACACAAGATACCTGGAGATGTTATCTTCGGCCTGTAAAGGTTTCAAATCCTGAACCTTCGCCAAAATGGATTTATGGCGAAAGTTCCACGATGATTGGTTTTTGCTATATAAAACCCTAGCCTTCAAATTGTCGTAAGTAAAGCAAGTGTCGTAAGTGCCATACCTTGTCTTCCTTCAGGTTAGCTCTGATACCATGTTAATATTTAATATGCTAAGACAGAAAATAGCAGCATTACATTCCATTTCACAATAGTAGCATATACAAGATCACTGAAGAAACAACAAGCATAGCATAAACACAAGAGACACAGATTTATCCCGGGAAACCCTCAAGGGGTAGAAAACCCAGCAAAGCTTCCTCAATATAGATGACTAGCAATATACAAAGATGTAACCCTGAGCATAAGCTCCTCCTTCTCCATAGAAGACCTCTCCTCCACAAGTGCGCCACTCTCAAGTGAGTGAGTGTGTGTAAAGTGAGGAATACACCTCCTCTATTTATACACTACTCCGACTTGTCTTTTGCACAAAACATGTAGGCTCGTATTTAACCAATGGGTTAAATACCCCACTACAACTGACTGGGCCGACCCCTCTAGGGTGGTCTAATAACCCTTTGACCCACATAACACACATAGGGCCGACCCCCACTAGGGAAGTCTAATAACCCAAGTTACCATATTCCGATGGAGGAATAAACATCTCCGGATATACAATAAGATCTTCATGGAGGAATGAAACATCTCCAGAATAATAAAGTACAAATATAATATTCTTTGAAGTTACAATATCTCAACAAGTGCATCTTGTAAACTTAACATGCACAATGACATTTTTTTAATAACGTGGCATATTTAATGCTTAATATGTACCAAGGAGATACACAAATTTTCAAAGGATTGGAAAATTAAATGTGGCATGGATCCCACCAATCTTGGCTTTGGGTTGTCATCGTAGTGGCCATGTGTGCAATTGACTATTAGGTATGTTCTTCTTCATGTAGTTGATTAACTTGATGTTTATGTGGCATGTTTTTATTGGCTATAAGGATAATCAAGGTATTGTGCCATTTAGATGGAAAAAACCTTTAATCAAGGTGAGAGGTTTGACATAACCATTGACCAATCTAGCTCAAGTTTCATACTTTAGATTTTTCTCTATTAAGAAAGCATCAAGCCATCAAGTTCATGTGGTGTCATGGATCCCACCAATCTTGGCTTTGGGTTGTCATCCTAATGGCAATTGACCATTAGATATTCTCTTCTTCATGTAGTTGATTAACTTAATGTTTATGTGGCATGCTTTTATTGGCCATAAGGATAATCAAGGTATTGTGTCATTTAGATTAAAGAAACCTTTAATCAAGGTGAGAGGTTTGACATGAGGATTGACCAATCTAGCTCGAGGTTCATACTTTAGCTTTTTCTCTATTAAGAAAGCATCAAGCCATCAAGTTCATGTGGTGTCATGGAAGTCTTGAGATATCATAATGATGATGTTGACCTAATAATTGATCCAAATAGCAAAATTTTGGATTTATTTTCAAATTGGGCTATTATAGTATCATGGAAAGTATATCTCTGAGATATATCAATAGGTTTGACTCAACAATTTAACCCAATGAGCCACTAATTCAAGATTATTTTAGTTTAATTATCATACCATTTGATGATATTTTATAAACCCAATGACATTGACCTAATGAGTTTGAGCCAATATAGCCCACACTTAAATTTAAGGACTTTAACACAATTAATCATTGACTTAACATATAGCAACGATCATTGATCATAACTGCAACACTAATTCTAATTGGCTTAATCAAACATCGATGGAAACCCTTTACAATTTCCAAGAGAGAGTCCACAACTCTTATTAGGTTTCTTCTTTTACTACTTGATTGTGTTATCCATGTAGTGATGGAAGCCCAACGTTTCCTAGTGTATCACAATTTTTAGGGTTTAACAATTTTTAGGTTTTTTGAAAATTCCATCATTCGATTCACGAATTGGTCGATGTGATTGCCCATGACCAAGACTTAACAAAGAAGAAGGGATGTTTATAATATTTGATGAGATTATATTGAGGTGAGGAGGTGTCACCCAATGCATTTACGTTTCCAAAATTGCTGAGAATTTGGAAAATGTCATATATACATGGTATTGTTGTCTCTCTCATAGAACATTGAAAGTTTGAAAATTGGAGTATTTGTTACATCACACAAATATGAATAAAGTTTAGAAATATGTATAGGTTATCGGATTAAGCTTGAATCTTATGCCAAATCAAGAAGGAAGAAGTGCCTTTGTTGGGATAACTTGTGCTTTGAAAGTAGTGTAAATGAACTTGTGCTATGAAAGCAGTGTAAATGATCTGACCTATTATTAAGTCAGACCCCACAAAATGATTTGACCTTGGTTGATGGTTTCTTTGCCTCTTAAATAGGAGGATCTTCTAACTTCAACCACACCGTATTTTATCGATAAACGAAGGAAAGCGTGCCCCTTCCTATATTTGACAAATTTGTATTTTAAAATCGAGTTGTCTAAAACTTCTACGATTTCGCCGAGAGAAAATCGTTTTTTCAGACACGAATTTGTCGGAATCAATGATAGAATTTTAGAATCTCAAATAACAATATTAATCCTGCATAATTTGGATGCCCTAGGGTTTTCCAGGGTGCTAAATTCATCTAGATGTTCAGAAAAACAATTTAATCAACACAAATCGCCGGATTTTTAGATTTCATATCGCCGAATTCCGACCAAGTTTTGGTCGGACTGGCGAAATCATCAAACTTTTAGACGGCTTCTTTTAAAATTAGATTAAAACTAGATTGAAATGGGATATACTTTGTTGTGGTATATAGGTATCGTTATGGAAGCAAATTAGATTTTTTGTCATTTATTTGTAAGAAGAAAGGTATTATGATTCTGCTAATGTTGTTCATATATCTGATTTATGTGTAAGGGAAATAAGATATTATAATCCAGAATAACTCATAAAACATTTCTCTCTCCTTCTTTTGGAAACCTTGTGGGATTGTCCATGCTTCACCGAAATATATTTATGGAGTACAATTCAATTGCCAATCACAATAGCAACATAGGAATGTGACTTATAACCTCCTAACTCGAACCATGCTTTTGACGATGCCATAGATTTAACTAACCCTTTTGAGTATGATCATTATATTTAGCAAGTTGGAAATTAGTGAAGGCCATGTTTTTTTTATATATTAGCTTTGTAAAATTTCTTCAAACATGTAAGTCATTTAATGGAATTATTATGTCTCTCCTTCACACAAATTTCCTTTCTAAACTTGAGGCAAAGGTAATTGTCAAGTTTCAATTTTGTAATTTTCAAGGACATGGGAACAAAGTACATTACAAAGATCCAATAGATTTAGATTTCACTGTCTCATTTGGAAATAGAGTATTTAAGGTCTTAGATGTATAGCATGTTGAAGATCCTTTAGATTTTGAGGACATAGCTCTATATTAGCTATATTTTTACCTTCACATGTGCCAAGTTCCATTCTTCTTTGGCATGAGAAATTTTGTATTTCCGTGAGGCTAAGTGCTCCCTTTTTCAGCGATTTACGAAATTGTCTTATGATCTCATCATTTTTCAAAACTAAATTATTGCATAGTGGACAATTTGGCAACAAGGATTTGAAACATGAAACACAAACACCGAGTGACTACAAGTGTTAAACTAATGTGGTAAGCACAGAAATATGATATAGTGACCATAAGCTAATCCACGAAGCAAAGTAATTAATAATAATGCTAAATGCAAGTCACTCTAGCCCTAGGGTTAGGGATCACGTATTCATCCAAGTTAAGGTCCAATGGGACTAGAATAGCCCAAGGTATATTACTTAGAGGTTATATAGTTTATGTAGATCAAGTTTTCTCTTACCTTTTGAAGATATGGCCATCTTTTGTATAAATAGCATGGACTAACAAACTTAGTAGAAGAAGACCTATATAGTAAATTAATTTTAGATGAAATTTTACTAAGGCATTTGATGAGACATGTAGGTTCTTGGGTTTATGCATTTACCAATGATTAGGTTTTATATATGTTATTCTGATGATGATATTATGTTGTTCTTGATGAATTATATTTGATGTTCCTCATGAATATATGGTCTATGTCTAAGAAGGTTCTTGCTACTTTGTGTTTTTTATGAGGTTATTGTAATAATGATAGGTTGAAGATAAGATTGAATTTCTAAATGATAATGTTATGTTCTCATGGTAGTATTTCTCATGTTCCACTTCCATTGGATTCATGTTACCTCATGATCATGATAATTATTTGCTATTGCATATAAATTAATATTTAATGTTTTTTCATGTGACGAATGTGATTACTTTTCATACATTATGTTTTTGAGATAATATATCCAATAACAATGTTCACACTCTACTTTGAGATCATTCATGCTATCCTTGTATATGTGATGTGCTTAGTTTTGCATGGGCTTATTCCATAATAAATGAAGATTGAATAGCCATAATAACGTGTAGTTTTACATGCAAATTTATAGTATTTAGGATGAATTAAATTAGGTTAGGCAGTGTTATGAAATTCAATCATAATGAGGATGTCATATTTGTGATGTGAGGCGGTTTTGGAAACCTGTATTTTTTTATTCTATGCAGTAAATGCACTTAATTTGTTGATATGTCATGATCATGAAGTGATGCCGTTCTATATATGGAATTGTTCCATGATGCTTAGTGACTGATGATATGATTGTGAGTGGAAGTGTTAGAGGAATTCCACTATGGGGCCTTCAAGGCCGAGTCATTCTAGAAACCACGATCTCATGGGAGCCCATTACCATGAGGGAGTATGGGCTGGGGATAAAATCACTCAACAATACCTTTCCAGCTACGATTTCAATGCCCGGTTGACCAAAATCTAGTGTGGCCGATGAGGCAACCAGAGGAAACCAAAATCTAGTGTGGTCGATGAGGTCTAATACCAGAATTCCATGGATTTAGGTACACTAGCCATAGAGGGAGTTATATGGAGAAGGAATTTTGATTCCTAGGGTTGGTTTCCTTAGAGGGAGTCAAGGCCACCCTTTTGATATGCCTGGTTGACCGAAATATGATGCAGACGATGAGGTGATTAGATGTGACCAAAATTCGATGCAATCGATGAGGTCATAATAGAGACCAAAAGTAGACCAAAATCCGGTGCGGCCAATGAGGTCTGTAGATCGGTTTAGAAATTATGTCAATCATGAATCTTTCAATGCTACTATCCACAGACATGTTACACTAGAGGGCCCATTCCATGGCGAGCGGGACCACCCGGAGTGTTGGCGTGAAGGGTAATGGAGGTTTCTTAGGTGGTATGATTCTCAGGGAGAGGGTGAGTAAGGAATGAGAGAGTTTTGGGGGGGGTGTGTTATTTCTTTCTATCTCTTTGAGTCAGTTTTAATTTATTATGTACTTATTCTTAATGTTATGTCATGTTTTTTTTTAATGTATGATGAAGTTAATGCATAACTTGTATGAATGGTTGCATATTAGACCCTAGGTAATTAAACAAGAACATGTTGCAAATTAGGGCGTTTGATTGTATTAGTGAAGAAGGAGAATTCTTGCATATTGGCCACACACATGAGTTTTTGTCTTCACAATAGTACTAATTATGTATATAATATACTTATTGATTAAGTATTGTACTGTGTGTGATTCTACTCACTGTTGTGAACCTTTCTTTGTGGGGAATATAACTTCGGGACGAAGTTTCCTGAAGGAGGGAAGTATGTAACACCCCAAAATTTATTAATATCAATTAAGTATTCTTAAACCTAGATTAGCCAATAAGGTAATATTAATAAAAGTAGATATTATTTAAAATTAAAAAAATAAGAAAAAAGAGAAATTGTAATAAAGTTGAATTAACAAATAAATCTTACTTAAGTTAATTAAATGTGATTAGAAAAAAAGGAATGTGCATAAAGGCCATTTGGCACTCATGCATAAATTCACTTTAATTAAATTAAAATTTGAAAATTCTCCGTAAAGAGGGTAGTTGGGGGATTGATGGGTCTTTTGGGGGGTTCTATATGCTCTTTGTTTTCGGGGGGGAGGTTTTGGGGTCATGGAATGGAGGTTGAGGGTAGAATATGATTATGATTATGATTATGTCCGACTGACTTGATATTGCTAAGTGAGGGCTCGATGGCTCTCAATCTAGGACTGAGGGGTTTGGTTGGGAGGAAAGCGGTCCCCCACAAGTAGTTTCTAGTAGTTGCCACCATGATCCACCATGGGCTTGATGGATTCTTCAATATATTTGTAAGTTCGAATTCTTTCTCAAGTTATAGGTATGTTTTATTTTTTAAATAGATTTATATTTTGGATTACTCATTATGTGAAAATGTGTATCCTTGCAAATATTTGAGAAAGAAAGTTTCTCGTATTTAATCAATTTTACTTAGTTTAACACTATTATTTTACTGTGAAAAAGAACTCATTAATTAATGAGATTGTTTATTATTTTATTCCTTAATACATAATTTAGTTTTCTAATTATAGATTAGGATGGTATTAACATACTGGGCGATGCATACAATTAAACAAGCAATATAGCTGCAAAGCAGCTAGTCCCTGCTTTAGAATTATAGTTTTAAATAGAATATTAAATTTCAATCAAATTTATAAAAAAAATTATTTAACAATAATAGATTTATAATTATTTAACATTATGAAAGTTAAAATGGTTTGACCATACATTCATTAATAAATAAGATATATATGATAACGATAAACCTAGCATTATTATATATAATAATAATAAATATAACGTTATTATGTTATTTTATTAGGCAAATACTGATTACTTAGCTAGCTCGTATCATGAATCTTATTGAGTATATGATAAAAAATGGAGAAATGCTTAACTTATACTAAGGTTGTATGGTGAATAAGCTGGACTATCCATAGCAAACTCGTGAAGTGTACATACATATTCCAGTAGAACTAGGGAAAGAGTCAGCATGTGGTTTATTACTCAGTTATACTCCTTACTATTTAAGAGTTCCTGATTCATAGACGACTGGCTAAGTATCATGTGGCTACTTAATAATACTAGGCCATGTAATACTAGTGGTCACCTGCTTAATCTAACCACTCAAGTTAGTTAACATATGTCGAGGTTTAAACTTGCATAATAATATAAAGCTAAAGATAAAGTGTACCAATTTAGAAAAACTATTTAACTATTAATTTTGTTATTATTAATTTTGTTATTAGTTGCAAACCATTAACATGGTTGAAAAATAAATAAATAAATTAATTAAAAAAACATGATAAAACCTATGTTAAAAAGAGTCAGGTAGTTTGAATTTGAATGTAAATTTCAATTAAAACCACTAATTAATTAAAAAAAAAACATGATAAAACCTATGTTAAAAAGAGTCACGTAGTTTGAATTTGAATGTAAATTTCAATTAAAACCTTACAAATAAGCAAGAAATACATAAACAAATTCCACTTTGAGGGAACCATATTTGTGCCCCAAGTTAAGGTAGCCTCATTAATGTATAAGAAAAGTATGATTTATTCATACATCCTGCTAAATAAAGATTTTAACATGTTAGTCATAGTTTTTATATCTATGGATTATGTTTTATTTTTCTTTTTTTATTAGGGGATGGGCAACTGGAGCCACACACCCCGCAAGCATGGAACACGGGTAAAGCTGGGTGTGAATTGAACTCGTGACCTCTCTTTACAGCATGTGACTTCATATCAAACTAAACACCAATGAGCCACACCCATGCAGGCTTATCTATGAATTATGTTAATCATAAACTATTATTTTATATTACAAAATCTTTACGAAACAAACATCTTAAAAAACATAATGATTATACCACTATCTTGTAGGATAATAAAATTCAAAATATATTATATTTTTAAAAGAAAATTTAAAAATGCAAAGTTGTTAATAAAATGTTAGAGGGCTTACCTATAATGGGAGTCATCTACACTACTATATTTTATTTTTTATTGTTGTATTTCTCTATAAAATAATAATTGGTTTTATGTGAAGAATGCATATTTATGATCACTCAAATTAATTGTAAATGTAATTGTCAATTGGTTTAAGTGTCAGATTCTAGAAAATACAAGCCAGAATCTGACACTTAAACCTCAGTTTAGGTGGGCCGTCCCTTGTTGTAAAACATTGAACAACTTTGAAATGTGAACGAAAAATCCAGTTAAAATTAAAACACAGCTCTTAGTATCTTTTTCCATTATATTTGAATTCCAAATAAAAATGTTGTCAGACGGTAGTATCTTTTTCCACGTGCAGGAGCTGGGTGGCTCATAGCTACAGTAAGAAAGGTAGTACATATTAAATGTTATAGTATAGCTGTACAATGAATCCAGTACATATTAAATGTTTTGAACATTTTGAAAGCCACTTCATTAAATAAATGTTATAGCTCAACACCCAATATAACTTAGAAACCAGCAAAAAGTTATTAAAAGTACTATTTATTATTATGTGTAAATTTGAGATTTATTTTCTAAATAAAATATTTTTAAATATTTTTTAAAATAATTGTCACTTCCAACTAGGAAGTTGTAATTTGTCAAATCAAACTTTACAATCAATAAGAAAACAATATTTTATAATTTCAAAAATTAAAAATACATTTTATTATTTAAAAAAATTAAAATTAATAAGTATTTTTTGTATAACATTATAAAATTACTATTAAATTAATAAAATTAATAAAAATTCAATTTAGTTTTGACAATTAATTCATTGATATAATCCCTTGGCAGGGACTAATAACTAGCATTTGTCCCTGGAGGGGCAAAAGGAACGCCGATCGCAAAAACCAATTTTTTCCTTAGAACTTATGATTTTCACGGCGACCGTTTCGCAGATTTTGTGTGTTTTTCAACGATGAATGTTGTCTTTGGCGAGAGATTGGGCAAGGTAATTTTTCAGTTGGACTATGTCGCAATTTTTAATCTATTCTTGGCGACGAGTGGTTTTTTCAATCTATTCTTGGTGACGAGTGGTTTCGTTTTGTGTAGTAGTCACAGTAATTAAGGTAATGCAACCTAGCATTGCGCATTAATGTGATTATTGTAATTGATGTGACCATTGCATTGACAATAAGTTAAACATGATGACTGACGGTGAACCAGTAATTTTATGGCGACTCCAGTGATTTTATTTATATTTGAATATAAAATAAATTACAAATACCAAAAAGTGAATACTCTATTTCAAATCAAAACTATGTAATTATTCTTCAATATACAATACATATTTTTAAATAATAAATTACAAATATTAAAAAAAATAAAATCTTTATTCAAAATGAAAATGAAAATGAAAATCATATAAATATTTTTCAATATATAATATAATTTTAAATTATTAATCTAAACTTTTAATTTTCAATATATAATATATAATTTTAAATGCTTAACTAAAGTTTTAAATCCCTGTGGGATACCTAATATCCAAATAAAAACCCATAAATGCTATGGGATATTACTATGTTAATATATAATGTATATAAATATTATTGAGTAAAATAATATATATACTTTTTTTTTCAACGAGCGAGAATAATCGATGATCAATACGTTGCGCTAACATCAAGTTAAAAATGGCGAACGATGGTGGAGCCTCGAATTAGTGGTGTTTTGGGAAGCATGAAGAATTAAATTACACGCTGTTGAAATTAATGGGCTTTCACATCGAGCTTTGTGTCGAGTTAATGTTGATCCGCGGCAATTAAATTTCTTTGTTTCTATATGTATCGAACGGGTTCATTGATTTTGCAACTTGCAGCATGAAGTCCAGTGGCCATTCCAGTGCAGTGCAACATTCCAGTGGAGTGCACAGTAGCGGCATTCCTTTCTACTGGTGACGGGTACCCATTGTTCTAGCGGCATTACTTTTGAAAATTGTGCTTTGAACTCGTTAGTGAAACTCGTTTAAAGTTATTGCTGCAAAAAAACTCTTTTAACGTTATAAAAATCTTGGCGTTTGTCGGAATAGATATTTGGTTTTGTAAATTGAATAGGTGTTTTACTGATTTGTGGAATAGCTTACACTGTGTGTATTTCAACCATTCGCATAGAATTTTGAACAGGTTGTGAAAATTTGTTTATCTAGAATTGATATTTGAGAATTTGAATTTGTGCATGACAGTTTTATGGGCAAATTGGGGTGAACTTTGAAAAAAAAAAGCATTTTCAATAATCGTATTGGGAGATAAAATGAGTGTTTGAAAATTGCAAACATTATACGTATGAGTTATAGTTAAATATCGTTCACCGGCTGCTGGTATGAGTTAATGCATTATTGACGTTGTTGCACCCATTCTTTCTTTGTTCCATTTTTCATTGTGTCTAATATTCTGTTGTGCCTGACCTTGCACTCTCCGAACCGTCCAATCAGAATGACCTGTATTGATAATTCTGAGACCCATTTAAGAATTTTAAGGTAGCCATTACAAAGCCAATTTGGTTTCTTTTAATTAAAAGAGACAATATGGTAGTTGCTATGATTATAATTTTAACAAATTCTTTCTTCCTTGGGGTAGAAGTATTATGGAGTATATTTTAGAGACGATTAGAAGTATTATAATTTTAACAGTGTGCATTTGCAGTTAGCATTAGAAAGTGAGCTGAAAAGTTATCAAATTAAGGTTGAAACCTGCGCTTGGTGCAGTGTTTAACTTTAAGTCTTCCGCTCTTTAGCGGATCTCGCGATTGTAAGTCTGCCGCTATGCATACTTTAACCCAAAAGTGATTAGATTAAGGCTGAAACCTGCGCTTGGCGCAGTTTCTAAATTGAAATTTTTCGTTGTTTAGCGCATCTCCCGATTGTAAGTCTGCCACTGGCGCATGCTTTAACGCAAAAGTGATCAGATTAAGGCTGAAACCTGCGCTTGGCGCAGTTTCTAACTTTAAGTTTTCTGCTCTTTAGCACATCTCCCAATTGTAAGTCCGCCACTGGTGCATGCTTTAACCTAAAAGTGATCAAATTAAGGTTGAAACCTGCGCTTGGCGCAGTTTCTAACTTTAAGTTTTCCGCTCTTTAGCGCATCTCCCGATTGTAAGTCTGTCACTGGCGCATGCTTTAACCCAAAAGTGATCAGATTAAGGTTGAAATGTGCGCTTGGCGCAGTTTGTAACTTTAAGTATTCCACTCTTTAGCGCATCTCCCGATTGTAAGTCTGCCGCTGACGCATGCTTTAACCTAAAAGTGATCAAATTAAGGCTGAAACCTGCGCTTCGCATAGTTTCTAACTTTAAGTTTTCCTCTCTTTAGTGGATTTCCTGATTGTAAGTTTTCCGCTGGCGCATTCTTTAACCATAACTTTCCCACCATTTGTCGGCCGCTGTCAGCAAGAATTACTCTTTTATTGAGCTTCGACGAAATTTCCTCTTAAGCCTTTTTAAATGACTCCTTGGCGCGGATCGCGTTCAAGCGCATCATTTATGAATAGCACCTGTTCCAAAGGCGCAGGTCCTACCTTTAACCCTGCTTCCTTTGGAGATGTGCTTTGCCTTCCTAGATAAGTTAAGGTTGGCACATTTCTCTCAGCAGAAATCGTAACGATAGAACTATTGTGATGACATGATAGGAATAAGATGAGCTTAAAGTAACACTAATTACGCTCAGAAGATTGTAAGAGGAGAATAGCTCGACTCTGAACCACAAAAGTAATCCCAAAATGGTCGAAGACCAATATACTGATCCAATGTGGCAGAAGTAACAATATTTTCGCTATTCCTCCTCATACGAGTAGGTCAATAATATCTAGATTCCCTCTCTATAGAAAATAAACTTACCAGTGATAATTGAGGACTACTTATTGTGCAACAGTGTCTGACTGACGAGTTCGAGCATAGGCGAGAAGAAATGCTTCTAGATTCACTGCTGTAACATTGACCTCTATTTGGCATTATGATAGAAGAAAGTTAGAAAGATCACGCACTTTTCTCAAGCATGATGGTCCAGTGAATTCCAACTTTTGACTGGGAATAATTAAACGAAGCGCGCCAAATTTTGGTGTGTTTGGCTCCCTAAGAAATGGTTGTTGGTTCGAAATATGTATATTCTGTGACGATGTTACCTCTATAATGGAACCTTGCAAAAGTAAATTAGGAATTAATAAGTTAATACATTATGTAAGGGCAATTTCCAAGAAGAGGAAGAAGAATTCACGAAAGGAACAGCAGAAAAGTAGGTAGTAGGCGGTTTACTGTGGCTGACTTTCAGCTTATAGATTAGGCAGAATATTTTAGTTTGAAAATGGTGTTATTCTCGGGGAAACTTCCACCAATGTATCTCCTTGTTATCTTTTGAATAAAAGACAAGATTTAATGCCATTGATTTCCTGTAATGTCTTGTTCCTCTATAAATGCAGTTCCTAAAGTAGTGTCTTCTTCCTCTGGAAATGCAGTTCGTAAAGTAATGTCTTCTTTGTCTGTAAATGCAGTTCCTAAAAACATGAATAAGATAATATAAATGCATAAATCCCTCGATAATCTTGTTGAGCATGACCATTATATATTATGTGAATATGACTTGTTACTAAATATGATGGGTTCTTTCATGGCTTACATATTGTTCATTTTAATGTAAGTAAATATCATTTGTTGGAGATTATATTGGGCCCAGTGGGCTATTCAAGAAGGGTTCTTCATTTATTACAAAATATATTTTTTGGAAAATGTCATAATTTCTATTCAAAGCATTTCACAAAACCCAAAAAACTTCAAAAAATAGAGACGTATAAGCACTTTTAATTATGTTTCAAGAAAACAGGAAACTACAACTGCACTCAATTGTTCCAGAACTTAATATATTCACGCATAGACGTAAAATTGGAATCAGTGAAATTTGTAAATATCATTTCTTCATCTTGAAACCCAAGAAGACTTGTTGTTGATACAACACCTTTGCCTAAAATTTTGAAGATATTTGGGGCCCCTCCTTTCAAAGCTTTTGTAGCATGCTTTTTTCCCTTTGTCTCTCGAGTTTATTTCTTTCTCTAACTTTGATGGATAAAATACTGCTTGTAACCTGGCGCATATTAGACTATTGATCTTAGCGCGTGCAGAATCCGAAGCAAGCGCGGAAAGCTCTATTTAGGCACTAGTGCAAAAATCTTCATTAGACTCATGCAAGTTTGTGTGACTATTCAGGGGATGCTTGTTCGTTGTCCTGATATCTTGTTTTTAGTTTTAGCATGGAATGGCATTGTTGAATTGAGCTTAAACTTGAAATAAGGATAATTATGATTTTTAGGACAACCTCTATATTGTGAAAATGTTATATTTTGGATCTACCATATAGTGTTGCTAATGCTTGAAGAAGTTGCCTAACTAAAGTCTTGATTGACATTGCCTTGCTCACCACAGGCTTACCATGCATAGGAAGTCAGCAAAGAAGAAGGCAGTGCAGAAAATAACCTTAGACTCAGAGGTTGAAATCCTATTAGATACTTCTCTGGTGGCGATGTTTACTGACACACAAGCTACCACTGGTGTGTCCCCTGGGAGCTTCGCCCCTGAATTTAAATGGGGTGATCTATACAGATTCATCATGGCTCAAGATAGTACAACAACATCCATAGAGGATGCTCTAGTGTATGGCAACATCAAAAGGTCCTATTTGCATAAGGCCACAACTCGGCCAGAACTGTTCCTGTGTTCCGAAATTATTGGATGGCTAATTCCTAACATTCGAGCCGACACGAGGCTCATGAATGACAAAAATGGGTTGAGCCTGGCATCTTTCATTCCTGAGCATGTCATTGTTGCCTACAAATTGCCTTCACCCAGGGCTTGTTTAGACGATGATTGGATAGCAAAACATCTAATGGACCCATTAGAATCTGCTCGTAAGATGATGATAAATGACAAGCAAATTAGGAGGAGGCAGAACAATGAATATGAAAGCAACCTCCTAAAGACCCCTTACAGACTCATCGTCCTGATGTTGAGTCGGATCTTCGGCATGCCTAATGGCAATGTGTTTAAGATCGGATGGGTGCCGGTAATGTTTCATATAGCCACGAAAGGCACCATCTTCAACTGGGCCGAAATAATTTTAGATAGCTTAGCCTCACAGGTAACAGTAGACCAAGGAGGACTAACCCAAAAGAAGGTAGATTTCTTCATGTCTTCATACCTGATTGACTGCCTGTTAAGCAATCATACGTTCCCGGACTTGGGTTGTTCATGGAAGCCAAATGAAACATCTCTCTTCATGGCTTATCAGTGTACATGGGCAAGTAGATACGCAAACCACTACAAGATGGTTTGCGAGAGGTTTATCATGCCATTGTACCAGCTTATTTTCGTACAAGAACCAGATTGTATGTTGGAGAATGCAATGCCTATCATTGAACAATTCGGGGACTATTATCACAGTTCAGAAGGGACATACATTAGGATGAGTGGAGGAACTCATGAGCCATTTATGCTCCCTCAGTATGTTACAGATTTTGTAATTCACAAGGAGGCTGTGAGGCAACTCTTCGGCACCGACGCAATAAGCAAGTTCTTAACAGACCGGAGGAAGGCCATGTATCCTCCCATGCCATTTACCATTGGAGCTTATAGCCTCCTGAGAGCAAGAGACAGAGAAAATTATGCCAAAGGCTTAGAAGTTTTCCATTTTGGCTCGGTCCCTTTCAGAAGGCATGACCCTTAAGGTGTGGTAAGCCAGCATTGTCTTGACCTCAAGATCTCCTTTGAATATGCTCATGCTTTAGATCAAGACGAGGAATTATTTAGAAGAGCCCGCAACCCAACTGAGCTAGGAAAGCATTACAATAAGAAAGTTGTGAAAGATACGAGCCCCAAACCTATCGGTTTGATCCAAAGAGAGCGGGAGGCATCGACCTCACAATCAGGGGATCCATCAGAATTGGAGCAGGATAGAGTGCTCCAAGAGAAAACCCTCAAGTTGAAGCAGGACAGAGTGGTCGAAGAGCAAGCTCTCAAGCAGCAGCAAGACCAAGAAGAAGCAAGAAATCAAGGTGAGCTAGCTGCCAAGCTTCAACAAGAGGAGATTGCGAGGAAGCAGTAGGAGCAAACCTCTAAGTTGAAACGGTAGGAAGAGGCTGCCAGGATCTAGAAGGAAGAAGAAGATCGGGTATCCCAAGAGCAAGCTGGCAAGCAGCAGCATGAGCAAGAAGATAGGCCCCTGAATGAAGAAGCAGATGGATTACAGACACAACAAGAAGAGTCAGCAGGAGAGAAGGAGAAAGAACAGACAGAGAAGTCTCCTGAGCCAGAGCCATCCACTCCGACAGATATGGAGGTGGATCCACCATTGATATACACTCCACGGGGAACTCAGGAAGAACATGCCTATTCAAGGAGGTTAGCGCTGACCCCATATAACCCCAGGAAGCAGCGCAAAGTAGCAGACCTGGATACTGTATATTTCAATGAGCGGAAAAGGGCCATCATTGATAGGAGGGTAAAGAAAATGGAAGGCATAACAAAGAATAAGGAAACCGAGGAGGACGAATGTGAATTGTGGATAACAGAGAAAACATTGGTCCAAGGGATTGATGTCGACCCCACATTCCAAGCCCAATGCACTGTAGCATTAGCTGAGGCAACTGGAGCCAATATTGATTTTTTGAAAGGTGAGATAAAGCATTACAGGGAACAATGCTTTACGATTAGAGATGATAGAAAGAGGGAGGTGTTAGAAGCAAGCAAATTGAAAGAGAAATACAATGAGTTGTTAGGAGAGCATCTAATGCTAAATTCTGGAGTTCTCCAACTTGAGAATGAGAAGAACTCCTTAGAAATGCAGTTGGCTATCTCTGAAGATGGATTGAAGAATATGAAAGTTCGAATAACATAATTGGAGGAACTCGAAGCCAGCAGGGCTCAGCAAATTCAGCTTCACCAGCATGAGTATGAAGGGTTGATTCAAGAAAAGGAACAATTGGGAAAACAGCTGAAAGAGGCAGCGGAAGATCAACAAAATTTGTCCACATTTCGCAAACAAGCAGGTGATATGCGGATTAAAATTCACCAGATGCTAGTACTGATCTCAGAAGAGATTTGGAGCATTAATGAAATGATTAAGAAAATGACAACAATTGAGGCCGTAGCCCTAAGATCTCAAGAAAAGTTTGCAAATCATGTAGAGGAGCTGAAACGAAAATCTGAGTGGAAAAAGGGGAAATCTCAACTCCCTTCACACTTGCGCGCCGCTACAGGGGATGAATTGGACGTGGATATAGGGATTCTTGAATTCGCCAAAGATTGCGGTACCAGGCCAAGTTTGGAAATCAGGAAGACGGTCCGCAAGTGTTGTTCGTTCTACTCCACACTCAGGGAATCACATAGCAAGTGCCATCTGATTCTTCCTGCCTCCATTTATGATTTACCAAAGGAAGAAGATCGATTGTTCGAGCTACAGTGCGAGCTGGACAAAAGCTTAGCTTCCATCAAGAAGATTGAAGCATTGACGCAAGATGAATTTCAGCAGTTTATTTGCCTGCCTGCACTACATATTCACTTCTTAGAAGCGATGGCTAAAGAGGCCACAGAGGGAAAAGCACTGATCAAATTGGACCTACGCAAACATGAAATAGCATTGAAGGCGACAGTATCTTCTCGCAGCAAGCTTATCATAAAAGATATCAACCAATGGACCACATATATTCAAAGTATAGATGGCCCGGTAATTTCAAGCGAGCCGGTTGGTGGAGGTGAGTCTTCAAGTCAACAGGCAAAAGCCCAAGCAAAATAGATAGACCATTCTTATTGTTGTTTTAATTAAACGGAGAAGCTGAAATTGTACCTTTTGTATAAATGCTTTGAAAGGACAACTGGCTCCTATTTTTTGTCCTATATGTAAAGTCTTCCACATATTCCTAGGTTCATGTAAGGATACAATGAAAGCCAAAGAAGGAGGTTTTAGAATTAAGGTACACTTGTCAGCCCAAGGGGCGGTTTGAAAAGCTACAAATAGAAGATTAGAAGTAAGAGTAAAGGACTTTTAGAGGGGAAAGGGTATTTTTGAAGCTTGTACGAACTATTTTGCACTTGGTCCAAGAAAGTGAACTTTGCCTATTAACAGCTTGGAGAGTACATCTTTTGCCTAAAATGAGTGTTGGATGTTTGCTGGAATATTCTTGTGGCGTTCATATCTTGCAGTGATATCTTTCTTTGCTGTTTAGAAATATTTATGTGTGTTGAATGAGCTTACTATTTTTTTTTTGTGCAATGATGTTTCTCCTAACATGAGTAATAGAATGTATTAATGTGAATTAAAGTTATCTTTAATATCTTTAACCTTCTGATGAAAATGCTTCTTTATGAATTAAATGGCTATGCATGTAATCTTTAGAGGTTTTCATGATGTTGTTGAGTACACGGTTCAAAGATGTATACGATCTAAATGCTAAGTTTGACAGTGTGATTAATAATTCATAATGTAAATATGATTGTTGATTATATATAAATATAAGGCAGTGTCATTGCAAAAAAAAATCCATTTGGTATTATGGGTCTTATGTTCATGATGCTGTTGAGTATATGTTTCAAAGATGCATATGATCCCAATGTTGAGTTTGACAATGTGGTTCTTAATTTAGAATGTAAATTTGCCTATTGATTATATATAAATATAAGGCAATGTCATTGTACATGTAAAATCTCAAGCACAGTTGAATCTAGCTACTGTGGATTCCTCACTGGTGAAAGATTGCACAACATTTGCAAGAATTAGCATAAAAAATTTAAATGAATGAAGAACAATACACATGAATTGGTGAATAATGTCAATATTATTAACTGTCCCACCTTAACAAAGGTTAAGAACACCCATATATACAAATCTGGAAGAATTCGAATCCATCTGGTGTGTTCACACTGATCTAGCTTAGAAAAAGCTCAAACCCCCCTAGGTTGACCAAAATATCCCAAACCATCCCAAACTGGTTCGAATCTGCAGTGTGAATGCTGGGAATGACTGGACAGGCCCATGTGACCTCACACATGTGAAGAAACTGGTTGGTTAGAGGTTTGGAGTCTAAAATTGGTCAAAAATGTGACAAACCAAGGCAAGATTGTCCACAAGGAGAGCAAATGCGCCCTAGGTAGAAGAGAAGCATGCTGAGTGCATTAAATGACCTGAGGAGGGCGCTCTAGGCATGCTGAGTGCATTAATTGCCCTGGGGAGCGCTCCACATAGCTGGTTTGACTCAGCACTTGTTCACATTGCTAACTAGTTCAAGACAGTTTGACCATTTACCAATCTAATCAACTTAGGGATGTAATCATTAATCACTTGGGCTAATTAATCATCATTAATAAATGATTAATGTACATAGGTGGAAAAATGTTCTAACACCCCCCCTTAAGCTAGACTTAGTGAAATATCAAAAATTAAGGCCTTGGCAACTAGGCTCAAGTCACCTTTTACATCATAAAATTTATTTGTCCATGTAAAATGAGGAAAGAGGCAAAACCACATGGGAAAAATCCTCCCTCAAGAATGGACATGATACAGAGATGATCAAAAGGTCTTCAACAGGTCTTGTTCTTCACTTGAATGAGTTGAATGAACAACTTCTTGCTGAAATACTTGGTGAAGATGTTGTGGATGTCATGATCATGCACCAATTCTTCAATGTTTTGTAGGAAAAAAACATGTTGGAAGGCTCCTTGAATCTCATCATTTGATGATGGGGGAGCATTATAAGAATGCTTCTTGCTGCATACATACTCTGATATGAATACATGATCAATAATGGAAAAGATATCTCTGCAAAATCCTTCCCAAAGAACATCAAAAATCTCAACAAAATCTGCATTTTGAGGAGCTTCCACATGGCAAATCAAACCATGAATCTTCCTTCCGAACTGATGTAGCACTTTCCCAAATCTGTAATAGAGATCATGTGGCTCTGATATATCAGAATAGGAGCCATATGGAGCAGCAAAAACTAGAGGTATAATGTCTCCATGATCGAATGGTTTTACAGTAAGAGAAGTGTGTGTAACTGGATCACACTGACAGTTGAGCAAACTTGAAGGGTCTGGAGACTTGAGTTTTGAACCATAGGTGGTAAGATCAGGTCCAGACATGTGGAACAGCAGTCCCATGATAGCCAATGACATGGCTGTCCAACCAAGGAATGATATGCAAGACATAAAACCAAGATAGATCAGTGACACAGTTTTGGAAACAATAAAATTGTGAGATTTTCCAACTGTAGAACTTGGGGTTTGTGTGGTCTTTTGGGCATCCAATGGTTGGGGAAATGGTTTGATGGCTGTCATAACCTGTATATCAGCCTGCATATTATCTTCCATATCAGAATATGAAAGATCTGATTGAAGTGGGAAAGAGCTTTCAGAGGGCATGTCAAAAACTAGTGAAAAATTACTAGTATTGGGAGAAAGCTTCGGTGAACTGGATGGAGATTCTTTCAGGGAAGAGATTGAATTTTCTGAATCTGATATATCAGAATGTAAATCAGAAACAGAGATATCAGAAAAATATTTGGCTCTTTCACCCAAATTATAGAGCTTTTTACCTTTGCATGTGGCATAGAGGCAATGATCTTGTTCCAAAGAGAGCTTGGCTTCTTCTCTTCTTGCAAAATCTGGAACATCAATGTTATGTTCTTCAAGTAGCTTGGTTAGAATGTCTATCTTCTTTCTGAAACATGATTTTTCATTGTGAGAACCTCTGCAATAACCACATTTGGGCTTCTCTTTCTTGCTCTTCATCTTCTTGACTTTTGAATCTTCATCACTTGAACTTGAGCTTTCATCACTTGAATGCTTCTTCTCCTTCATCTTCTTCTCTTGAGGTTTCGGCCCCTTTGGTTTTTGCTTGCCTCTTCCATATTTCGAATCTCCAGCTGCAAGAACTTGGTCTTTTTGCTTGATGGAGCCCATCAAGACCAACTTGTCTTGCTCTTGAGTTAGCATCTCCATGAAGTCAGCCAAGGATGGCATCTTCCAACCTCTAACTGTGAGCCTTGTGGAGTTGAAGGAAGACACAAAAACTGAGTATTCAGAACCCAGTTTGGAGAGAATGGACAACACCAACTGTTCTTCTTTCTTCTCTATGCCACATTGTCTGATCTGCAAGACCAAGTTCTTGAACTTGGTGAAGAAGTCCTGGATGGAATCGAAATTCCCTGGGCTCAGTGAGACAAGCTCATTTTCGAGCTGGTGGCCTCTCATCTCATCAGTCTTTCCAAACAGTGTCTCAAGCTTGAGCCACACTTCATTTGGAGTTGCTAGACTTTCTACATGAAACAGGAGGTCTCTCGAAATGCTGAGACAAAGGAGGCCAAATGCCTCATCCATTCTGTTAAAAAACTTGGATTTCTCCACAGCTGAGTTTGGCTCAACCTCAGTGCCCATCGTGATTCTGTAGAGACCCTTGGATCTCAGCAAAATCACCATTTCTGCCTTCCAATCGAAATAGTTGAAGGGTGTGAGCACGTTTGGGTGAGATGGCTCCATTCTCCTCTGCTGCAATTCGCACTTGCTGACAATGCTGAACTCCAATACCTGCAAACAACTCTCAAATCACTCTGGAGGGATCTACACTCACAGATTCGAACCCTGTATGGATAGTGGGTGCATTCGGGAGAGCATCACACCTGAGAGGAGCCACTAGATTTCTCCAGTAAGCTCAAGGCAATGGCCTCAGGAATTATGTGGTTTCTCCACTGTTTCTGGCAATCCACTACAACAGTCTGCTGGTTCGAATTCTAGCTCCAAGAGCTCTGATACCATGTAAAATCTCAAGCACAGTTGAATCTAGCTACTGTGGATTCCTCACTGGTGAAAGATTGCACAACATTTGCAAGAATTAGCATAAAAAATTTAAATGAATGAAGAACAATACACATGAATTGGTGAATAATGTCAATATTATTAACTGTCCCACCTTAACAAAGGTTAAGAACACCCATATATACAAATCTGGAAGAATTCGAATCCATCTGGTGTGTTCACACTGATCTAGCTTAGAAAAAGCTCAAACCCCCCTAGGTTGACCAAAATATCCCAAACCATCCCAAACTGGTTCGAATCTGCAGTGTGAATGCTGGGAATGACTGGACAGGCCCATGTGACCTCACACATGTGAAGAAACTGGTTGGTTAGAGGTTTGGAGTCTAAAATTGGTCAAAAATGTGACAAACCAAGGCAAGATTGTCCACAAGGAGAGCAAATGCGCCCTAGGTAGAAGAGAAGCATGCTGAGTGCATTAAATGACCTGAGGAGGGCGCTCTAGGCATGCTGAGTGCATTAATTGCCCTGGGGAGCGCTCCACATAGCTGGTTTGACTCAGCACTTGTTCACATTGCTAACTAGTTCAAGACAGTTTGACCATTTACCAATCTAATCAACTTAGGGATGTAATCATTAATCACTTGGGCTAATTAATCATCATTAATAAATGATTAATGTACATAGGTGGAAAAATGTTCTAACAGTACAAAAAGAATCCAAGTGACTTGTAAGCGTATTAAATTTAGAGATATTGATTACTTCAAGTGTAACATTAAAATAGACTTTGCCATAAAATATCTAATTCTAATTAGTTGAATATATACTATATGTAGACATTGCATGAATATAGATCAACTTTGGACTTGTTGTTTGTTGTAATGTTTTTTAACATGGTCCGATGTTAAGGAATTTGTGTTTCAAGGAAGATAATTTTGCATATCAACTTAGAAAGTAAAAAACATGGCTTTTCAGAAGGCATGATATGCTTAGAATTGCTTTCCATAACTATGGTTGAAGGCAAAGATCTTATAGATCAATAAATGTGGATAGCTACTGTATCTATTGTCTTTTATTGATTTCCATTCCTATGACTAGAAATATTTCATATAACTTGACTGGAACCTTGTACATTTGAAATAGGAAATACATAAATAAATGCTAGTAATAGCACATAGAACATAAAGAAATAAAGATATAAACCATCATCTATGCCATGATTTAGTATATTTTTGCAAAGGAAATATATCCAAAATTGGTTTTGATTTTAGAGCTTAGAGAAATGAGTTGAGAATACTTTGTCAACACATGATAATAAAAAGATCAATATATAAATTTGCAAATGGCGTATAGATTTTTTTTCTTTTCTTGTATTGTGAAATATTCAATGATAGTATGAATAGGAATACAAGCTTTCAAAATGTGCAATCCATTTTGCAAAAAGGAGAATGTAGGACAAAGTAGAGTTGCTAAGGAGTATGAAGCTTATGTAGTATGTGGATACAAAGACTTGGAAGAAAGCAAGGTCTCTTCTTGTATTCTACGTTGAACATAAGGACTATCTTTCATTCGAGAATACCTACAAAAGGAAAAAGGTGGAGCTATGCGAAGGCCTGACAAAGATTTAACTCTTGATATTGCAGTGAATGTAAGTCCTTGTCGGTCAACGTTGCCAATATCTATAGTTGCATTTTGCAAAGTCATCCCTTGTGCTTTATGGATTGTTAAACCCCATGCCATTCGAAGTGGTACTTGCCTTTGTGTACCCCTTATGATAGAAGAGATGGGGACATATGTTGGATGGGAAGGATCCCATGGGGATCCTTTGTAGTGGAGAAAGTCAATTACAACATAAGATGGCAAAGCAGGTGGTTGATCATTGGAGTTGTAGACAATTGCAATAAATTTCCCAAGTGAGCCGTTTACAAGACCTACGGAGACACACAAGTTGGCTATCAACATGACTTGTTGACCAATTGCTAGTAGAACCTTCACTGGAAGTTGTTCATCATCTACTGAGCTTTGCATGTGTTGTTTCTTTTGCTCTGCAAAGCAATGTGCAATTGGCATGTTAAGGTGTTTTAGCATTTGCTTGTTGTGCAATTCAACAGATCTATTAGTTGCATACAAATGAGTGCAATTGTCAAATGTATCATTTTCTTCGGGTGAAAGGCACGAGGTTGTCCTTGACATGAGGAGCATCCAGTCTTCAAGAGTCGGTGTTCCACTGCGTAGATTATGCAACAGTTGACGAAAGGAAACCTGAGAAGGGCTATTGCCTTGTTGCCGAAATATGGTTGAGAGAATGACAAAAGTGTCAAATGTGCACTAAAGAGCATTCCCTCGAGATGTGCCAACATACATGGGGATGTCTTTCACCAGGGGTAGTTGTCCAAAATCACCAAGAAAAATGATGGAGCAGCCACCAAATGGGCTTGTTCAGTGAGAAGGAAAGGCTTGACGTAAGCGGTCATCCATTTGGAATAACATTTTTGGGCCAACAAAGCTCATTTCATCAATGATGATGTATCAGATATGGCGAAATTGTTCTTGGAAGGTTGAAAGGGATTGACCTTCAAGTGGGTGCATATCAACAATGAGTATTCGAAGGGTAGAATGTATTGTTAGCGCATTTATGTTAAACGCTACAATACCAGTCGGAGCAAGTAGGAGCAAGGGAGAAGGGTCATCGCCAGAGGCATGTTGGAGTGTGGATCTAAGGCAAGAAATTAAGAAAGATTTTCCTGTTCCGGCGGTGCCTTGAATGACCATTTTGAGGGGGGGGGCTTGTAAGATTGGTGGAGTGTGCAAGGATAAGGTCGAAGGCGATGCGTTGTGTGGGAGATGACGAGGCAGGAGAACATGAATATGAAAAGGTGTCTTGCTGTACTGGGTAGGATGATCGCATGAGGTTAGTGAATGATATGGCTGTTGCATGTATCTGTGGAGGGATATGGTTTTCGTTCCAATTGTGCTCTTTATCAAAGTCATGATGGCCAAGCATCTCAAGGTTGTCCATGTAGAGGTTGTTTCCAGGGTGGAGTTGAGAAAGGAGTTCCCACTCATCCATCGTAGGGGATAAAGGAAACTGGTTGGAAGTAGAAGCAGAGTCATCAGAGGGAGGTGTACTGGGGGCTTTGGCATACGGTCAACATGCCATGGAATGTATGTGTCTTTAATGCGAAGCCAACTAGAAGTTATTTCCAAATCTGTGGATCCAATGTCATCATGGAGGTTGCGAAAAGGTTTGTATAGCAGAAGCTCACTCCAACAAAAGGAAACAAATGAATTTGCAGTAAAGGGTGGAATGGAAGTGAAGCGAGGAAAGACACGCACAATTTTGGAAGGGGATATTGGTTTCCAATGGGAGTGCTTTCTACGACATGAGTATGACCAAGAGTGTGCAGCTTCAAGAAGAGTAAGATGTTCGAGGCTAGGGGGGCATTGCTTGAATGCAACAATGAAGGACGGTGTTGGTGGGGTGTCAGGTGAGTCATTGCAAACTTGTCGAAAAACACTTTGGCTAACATTCAAGGATACAAAGGAACGACTGCATATACAGAGAGGGAGCTTTTGCAGCATGTGGCATGTCTCTCGTGCACCAATATCTCGATCTGCAACTGTTGATGACAAGAAGCGTCTTATTGGTTGAAGGATGGGGGCATCCTGTGGGGTTGCATGTGCAAGTCGAGTAAGAAGTGCATGGTAGCTTTCTGATTTGCTCTTTGCCTTTGCTGCATATTTTGAAATATACTTAAGTACAGCGTGTCTAGAGAGAACAGGTTGGAAGTCAACATTAGCTCGCCAAATTGACAGCATGGTAGGGTTGTGGATATTTAGCAAGGCATCATTCCTTGTAGGGTTGTATGTTTTCTGACCATTTGCATCAATGAATAAGGAAGACGTAGGCTGTAGATCAAAGGGAAAGTTGTAATGGCATTGAAGAGATGATCCTTTTTTGCGAAGGCAAGAAGATTTGGAACATTTTGTGTGCCTTTGGACAGAATTAACAAGGTTTTCATAGTCATCTAATTGATTGGTTGCAAGTATGGAATTTGATCCTATGGTGCATGGATCATTTCCAGCAGATGCTTGGAAGGATGGGGTGTGGGAATGGTTGACTCGAGGATTCCATGTTGTAACAAACTTGTCAAAGTATTGTTTTGCATCTTGAACCTTGGTGGAATCTGCCCAATCTAATGTGTCCATATTGGGTGCATTTTCCAACCATAAAAAGCCATGTATATGCACGGATCCCCTATGTTTCCATTCATACCTACATAGAAAGTAAAAATATTAGCAATAAACAATAGAGGTTGTCAATACATTTAAATTTGGTAGTAATATGATATGTTACCAACCTACACCAGTAGTCTTTGTAGAAAGCCCTTTCTGAAGAACCTCTTCCAAGAATATTTTAAATCTATTGTCCATATATTGAGATGCAATGTGTGGGTTACTGATAAGGTTTCGAATTCTCCATTGGTGTTGTTGATTTGGAATGCTTGGAGCTTGTCCAGGCATTAAAGAATGCAAATCTGGCCACTTTGTGTCAACTGCGCTGAGTGTGAAGAAGAATGTTGGTGTCCCGTGTTGGATGATCATATCAGTTAGTTCACCTCTGCTTTTGTTCCAGTAGGACCGTGTTCCACGTAGGTTGGACCCAAATCGCATGACTTGTTCAGCAATTTTTGCATTGGGCAAGTCTTGTAATTGTTGTAGAAGTTCTGAGACTATTGGAGGCAATGTATCATCAATGTTCCGCTTAACAAAGACGGAAGCATTAGAATGGCTGTGGTGGCGCATCATGAGGTTATATATGTAATAACAAAAACGAGGATGTTGGCCAAATCTATTGTCATGATATCGAAGAAGATGCAAAGCATAATTGTCGAAACCAACCTCTTGAATGTGTGGCTGTTCAAGCATTGCAACTCCAGTGGGAAACAAGGTTGGGAAGGCCATTGAGAGAAGGCCTATTGTGTTGTACTCATTGATAGGGGAAACATCTATTGGGGGCCAGTCAATGCAAGCTAGATTTGGTGCATTGTTTGTTTGCAAAAAGCGTTTGATTTCATCAACCTTAGTTCTACAATTTGTTTGTGTTGATATAAAGGAGGAGGATTGTTCTGAATGGGTTTCAAGGAAGTTGGGTGATTGAATGGTAGCATTTGAGACATGGTTCACAATGGGGGTTTCTTCTGCTCTAACATGACAAAGAAGGGAGGAAACATTAGTTGATTCAAGAGGCAAAGAAGATAATGCAATTGAGTTAACATGAACATCTTTGTAATAAGGGTCATTTGAAATCTTGTACTGGAGAGCAACTAAAACACGTGAGTGGCTAACAAAGAATTCATAAGGCTTATTTGTACAATTGGATTTTCAAACAATAAGGATGTCAATGTCTGAGAGTAGGCGAGGGAGAGAAGTGGCAATGGTATTAATGTTTTGTGGGAAGCTAATAGTGTGGCCAGAATATGTATATTGCTCCCCACGAGCATGAGTGACTTGTAAAATTGGGTTGACACGTGAAATGAGCATTTCCTCAACTTGAGTAAGGGTTGCTAGCACAGATGGTTGAGTCCCAGGATCCATGTTGTTTGCAACTGAATAGCGGTGGCCATTTTTTTTCTGAAATACATTGAGAACACGCAAATGCAACAGAAAATTGCTTTGTTTTGATTCCAAGATAAGACTCCATGCATATAGAGCAAATATTAATGGCAGATAGTTTGTCTAGTCTTGTACGGAAATATTTTTGGACAGTAGCTAGGTGAATTTTTGTTGCATCGGGTGTTGTGGATGCAAATGGATTGGAGGTTGGTAGGGAATGTTGGGTAGCAGCAAGTGGAGAAGGGATATCAATAAGTTGGCGAGCAACTCTATATAGAAGGCATTGGTGCTTGTTGTTTTTTGTTTTGTTTTCTGCATATAGAACTCTTCTGCGTGCATTGATTTGATCATTGTCCTCATTAGCTGACATGGCTACAAAAAAATGTTATGTGGTTATGAACTTTACAGTGCTTTGTTGCAAGAGAAACATAGTATATATGCAATCATTGAAAGAGTAAAAACGTACATTGTAAAAGATGAATGCATCATGTATAAATTATGTTAAGTTGCTGAAAAAAAAAATATAATTGTTCCTAAAAAATGTTTATAAAGAGAAGAAGTATATCGTTGACAAATCAATCTTAATTCCAAGTATAAATTGGAAAGTAGAAATATAGGTTGGAATGAATATGTAATTTAACAAAATGTTATAACAAAACTAATGCAAATAATATTAAAGATTGCTGATTGGCGGTTACAAGTAGCACTTAAATAGTAGGGGCTATACAAAAAGTTTGCAGTTGAAAAGTATGAGGTAGAAAGTACAAAAAGATAGAATTGAACAGTAGTAAAGTTTGTAACAATATAGAAGCATGCTCGCTAGGAACTTGATGATTATGGGTTAACCTTTTCAAAGGTAGAGTTCAAAGCCTGCGAGCAATTGGACGTTTATTAAGCATAATGTCTTCAGTTTCTCCAAGGGAATTGACAGTTGCTGCTGATGTTGGAACCTCCTCTAACATGACCAAAAGCACCTTCAAGCGAGTATTTGAATTGAAAGTCTCTGTCTTTACTGATAAAGTCAGAAGGTATTCTCGAGCAAAAACATGTTGAACAATTTCCAAGAGAGATGCTGGATCATTTGAGAGAAGGCATAAATCTCTTGCAGATATCCCCATGAGTTGTTGTGCAGAATCATCAAAAGCTATGATATTGTAGAGTTGGCCAGTGGCATCCATCAAGTCAAGTTTCAGTATGTATCGATAAGCATATTCTGTAAACTCCCCATCACATTTTGCACAATGCCATACATTACCAACTTTGTGAGAAATTTTTTTCATGCATTGTATTCCATCTACAAATAGAGGACATGCAAGGAAATGAAAGTCATCGATGTTGATACAGGTGATTGTAGCAATAATTGAATACCAAGTTGCTTTTTCAGAGTGCTGGATAGATTGAAGCGCAGAGATGGAAATCCGTTTACAGGAGGTAGAAGAAGGCGAGGTGGATTTTCTGCTCAAAGATGGGGAGGCTGAACGAAATCCATTGTCAGCAAACCATGTTTGGAGAAGTTGAGCTTCTTCAATTTTGGGGTTTATGAGGAGGTTGGTATTGGAGATGGTCCCAATGGTTTTTCCATTGAACTTTGTAACGCGCACACCTTTTATTGCAAGGATAGGGGGAGTAGGCAAACCTCGAAGGACACCAAGGTGGGAACCTTCAATTGTGCAGTGTTGCCCCCAGAGTGTCACATCTATGCTGTACCCAGACATGTCCCTCAACCCAACTATTCGTCGAATTCTTTCAGAGCCATCCCTTTTGGGTATAGTTGATGCAGGGGAAACATAAATGACAATTCCAATAAGGTCAACCATGGAATTGAGGGATGTAGTTTTGATGTCATGGATAGATTTGAAGTGGAAGCAGTGAAAAGGGATTAATGGGCACTCTTCCAAACATGGTTGAATGGTTGAGGAGGGGTCAAGAAAAACCTCGAAAGAACTTTTCAAATGGTTGTATGTTGGGTTAACCAGTTTGATTGTGCAATTTGAGACAGTGTAGACGGTGCTAACTTCGATTTTGTCATATAATGAAGTGGCTAGTTCATTGAAAGTGGAGATATGAATCTCATCTTTGATAGCACTGATAAGGTCAAAGCCAAAGAGTTGACTAGGGCCTTTTTGATTGGTGTAGGTGGTGATACTTGTCTTTGCAGTAACTCGGCCTTGAATTGTCCAAGTTTTAGTAGAAGGGATTAGTGATGTGAATTGAATACAAGTTGTAGCAGGGTTTGTGGTTGAATTTTGCAAGCAGGGTATGCCAAGTGAAGGGTTTTCGAGATCAAGGGCATTACTTTCTGAAATAGATGAGCTGTTGTGGGAAGTAAAGCTAGGGGAAAAGTTGAAAGGTGATGGGTCTCCAACTATTGTTGTTTCCAATGTGACAATTTCGAATGTGTCCAACGCAATAATCCTGGCAAGAATATTTAAGGTAAATAAGTGTAAGTACAAAATCTGTTACATTTATTCGGAGTACAATGTAAAACAAGTAAAAATAAGATGAAGAAAGCAAAGCATACATTGCAATGTGTATAGTGTTGCATGTGCACTTGATGACCTTGACGATTGAACCTGTTTGGAGTTGGTGGTTTTCCACAATGCTATTGTAGCTAGTTGGAAGCAATGTATCATGGCTATGAATTCCATCAGAGATAGATATTCGGAAGCAGGTAGTTGTTGAATTTAGAGAGCTTACTCGATTGAGAGCAACAACTTGTACAAGTGGGAATAGGTCAACAGCACCATTCATTAGAAGTGAGACAGCATTTTCGGTCAAGAGATTGGCCATAGCGTGATAGTGATAATAGTAGCACTACAAAAAGAAGGTGGAAGAAGGCACAATATTAATATTGGGTGTAAATACAAAAGATGTTTGAGAACATGAAAAAAGACCATTTCATATCTAAAGAAATACATAGCTATATTTGTAGAAACAATATAGAAATAAAGGGTTTCAAATTAGTTTATTTGTAGCAATGAACATGCTTATTAGAGTAATAAGGAATCAAGTAGAAAAGTATCAATTTTTTTCTGTACATGATTGTAAGAGTTAAAATGTGACAGAAGGTTGCAATTTCAAAGATAAAATCCATTTCACTTTTAAAATAAAACGAAATACAATTTTCGCATCTTTAATATTTTAAAGGCAAATCTATTTCATCTTAAAGCTAAATCTATTTGATCTTAACCTATCTGGATAGGAATAAAGTGAAAACCAATACCTTTTTATTGATAACAAAATTTAGGAGCAAGACCAAAATCCTATGGTTTAAAAGATCATGCACGAACCAATAATTAGATTCAATGAGATGCTACAAAGGAAAATGACCAAGAGGATTATAATTTCAGTTGATACATCTCATATGTTTCTAGGAACACATGGCAAAAAACAAAATGTCAACTACTTGAACAATGACTCGAGGGAAAAGTTTGCATCTATGCTATATAAACCTTAGAATATTCCACCATGCACCTTAGACTGTTCAACCTTAGATAATTTGGAATAGATCCTTCCATCTCAAAGTCTCCTCTCAATTTCTGCCACAATGATGGATATGAGAAAAATGGGTGTTGCAGCAAGTGGGAGGACATGGGTTTGCGAATCAAGTTAACAGCTATGAATGTGACAGACATGGAGTGTGCAACATTTTTAAAACAAATTCTGTGTGCTATAAGTTTCATTTTCGAGTTTTCTATCTGATCAACTACGTGAAATATGTGATTGGTGTGACCTTATATGTTTTCATGTGTGCCATGTTTTTCCTTATTGGAGTGGAGTTATGGAAATAGGGCTCTGCAATTTATGATATATTATATTTTTAATTCAGCTTGTATCAGGAAAAAAGTTGAACGTGATTGTAAAATAGATTTCGATGGATTTGATAATTGGACATAGCCTTTTTATGACAAGCAAAATCTACCAAAAATAAAAGAGGAATGTGAATGTCTGCATTAAGGCAGGTGCTCAAGCTCCATAAGGTGAATACTAGCAAGATCTTAACATCTGGAAGCTGTATATGCAATTTTGATTCATTTGATAATCAAAAAGCTTTCAGAAGGTGAATATTAGCAAGATTTGAACATGTGTTAAGAGCATAGGAAAGGAGCAGAATAGATACAGATCATCTTGAAAAGGGAAAAAATGCGTGATTTATTATCTCCTAGCTTCTGTTTTGTTTGTGATTTTGATAATTGGGCACTAATGATATGGGTGCTGCTGTAAATTGAGAGAAACAAAATCTAGTTTTAAAAAAAAACAGAAAAACAGGTAGGACAATCATGCGTAAATTTACTGCGACAACTTTATGTTTAAATATTTAACTGGAGCACAGTAGCAGTGAGAACAAAATTTGTTTGGGTGAAAATTACAGGAGACCAAATTTTTTGCGGTTCAAATTATTTGGTCAACTTAGCAAGAAACATATATTGCTAAACACAGAAATGAATATATACCAATCAAGCACGGTTTCATCTGAAACCAGTAAATAAATCAAATAGATGATCAAATACAAGCTTTAAAGGTTGAACATAGAAGCAATACAAATAAATAAATACCTTTTTATTGAGAACAAAATTTAGGAGCAAGACCAAAAGCCTATGGTTTAAAAGATCATGCACCAACCAATAATTAGATTCAATGAGATGCTACAAAGGAAAATGACCAAGAGGATTATAATTTCAGTTGATACATCTAATATGTTTCTAGGAACACATGGAAAAAAACAAAATGTCAACTACTTGAGCAATGACTCGAGGGAAAAGTTTGCATCTATGCTATATAAACCTTAGAATATTCCATCATGCACCTTAGATTGTTCAACCTTAGATAATTTGGAATAAATCCTTCCATCTCAAAGTCTCCTCTCAATTTCTGCCACAATGATGGATATGAGAAAAATGGGTGTTGCAGCAGGCGGGAGGACACGGGTTTGCAAATCAAGTTAACAGTTATGAATGTGACAGACATGGAGTGTGCAGCATTTTTAAAACAAATTCTGTGTGCTGTAAGTTTCATTTTTTGAGTTTTCTATCTGATCGGCTACGTGAAATATGTGATTGGTGTGACCTTATATGTTTTCATGTGTGCCATGTTTTTCCTTATCGGAGTGGAGCTATGGAAACAGGGCTCTGCAATTTATGATATATTATATTTTTAATTCATCTTGTATTAGGAAAAAAGTTGAACGTGATTGTAAAATAGATTTCAATGGACTTGATAATTGGACATAGCCTTTTTATGACAAGCAAAATCTACCAAAAATAAAAGAGGAATGTGAATGTCTACGTTAAGGCAGGTGCTCAAGCTCCAGAAGGTGAATACTAGCAAGATCTGAACATCTGGAAGCTGTATATGCAATTTTGATTCATTTGATAATCAAAAAGATTTCAGAAGGTGAATATTAGCAAGATTTGAACATGTGTTAAGAGCATAGGAAAGGAGCAAAATAGATACAGATCATCTTGAAAAGGGAAATAATGCGCGATTTATTATCTCCTAGCTTCTATTTTGTTTGTGATTTTGATAATTGGGCACTAATGATACGGGTGCTGCTGTAAATTGAGAGAAACAAAATCTAGTTTTAAAAAAAACAGAAAAAGAGGTAGGACAATCATGGATAAATTTACTGCGACAACTTTATGTTTAAATATTTAACAAGAGCACAGTAGTAGTGAGAATAAAATCTGTTTGGGTGAAAATTACAGGAGACCAAATTTGTTGCGGTGCAAATTATTTGGTCAAGTTAGCAGGAAACATATATTGCTAAACACAGAAATGAATATATACCAGTCAAGCACGGTTTCATCTGAAACCAGTAAATAAATCAAATAGATGATCAAATACAAGCTTTAAAGGTTGAACATAGAAGCGATACGAATAAATAAATAAAAAACCTTGTTCAAATAGAAAAGAAACCAATAAATAAATTAGATACATGAAAGCAATAGGAGTGAATAAATGATAGTCCACTAACACAAAGAGAACCTTGGTGCTTGTCATAACAAGAAATATGAGTTTGGTTCGAGAGGAGAACCTTGATTTTGAGTAGAAAACAAGAACTTTTGTCTCCTCAAGAGGGTCATTGCTTGGGAAAAGAGGATCAAATTGATTTGAGAAAAAACTTTGATGATGTCGCAGTACCAGTAGCAAACAACAAAATAATGATACAGCCTTCGACCCATGAATTTTATAAACGGTAAGGATTCAAGGCGATGCATTGGTGTCTGGGTACATTTAAGCAGGGTCCTATCTGCAGAAGATAGAATGTCCAAGAGGTCCAATCCGTCAAATTTAGATAGACGTAGATAGGCAGAGATCGGTACTACTGAACCATAATTCATATTTACGTGATGGATTAAACCTAAAGAAATAAATATTCACATGGGAAACCCTGTCGAAGGTTGTTCAATGTCCAATCCATCATTGAATGCTAAAATTTGTAAGATCTGTCATTGAATGCTAAAATTTGTAAGAGAAAATCTAGATTTGGTAACGTTTTTCCGTGTAGAGTTGCAAAAGTAATGGTAGATCTGATTGGAGAGTCAGTCAGAAGCCATTAATGACAATGAGGTAGACAAAGAGTAATTCTTGTTGAAAGCGGTCGAGAAATAGTGGGAAAGTTATGGTTAAAGTATGCGCTAAAGAGCGGAAAAATTACAGTTAGAAACTGCGCCAAGCGCAGGTTTCAACCTTAGCAAATTGATTTGAGAAAAAAAATTTGATGACGTCGCAGTACCAGTAGCAAACAACAAAATAATGATACAGCCTTCAACCCATGAATTTTATAAACAGTAAGGATTCAAGGCGGTGCATTGGTGTCTGGGTAAATTTAAGCAGGGTCCTATCAGAAGATAGAATGTCCAAGAGGTCCAATCCGTCAAATTCAGATAGACGTAGATAGGCAGAGATCGGTACTACTGAACCAGAATTCATATTTACGAGATGGATTAAACCTAAAGAAATAAATATTCACGTGGGAAACCCTGTGGAAGGTTGTTCAATTTCCAATCCGTCATTGAATGCTAAAATTTGTAAGAGAAAATCTAGATCTGGTAACGTTTTGTCGGGTAGAGTTGCAAAAGTAACGGTAGATCTGATTGTAGAGTCAGTCAGAAGCCATTAATGACAATGAGGTAGACAAAGAGTAATTCTTGTTGAAAGCGGTCGAGAAATAGTGGGAAAGTTATGGTTAAAGTATGCGCTAAAGAGCGGAAAACTTACAGTTAGAAACTGCACCAAGCGCAGGTTTCAGCCTTAGTTTCATCACTTTTGGGTTAAAGTATGCGCAACCCATTAAGGTTCAAAAACAAAGACCCAAAGCTGCTCACTAAAAGACCAAGAAGAAAAAACGGAGAAAGAAGCTCACGCGTCTTGCTGCACATGTTACTCTTTAAATATAGATAGTGAAAATGTGATTTAGACCAATTGGCAATAAAGTATCAATGTCTGTTATAGATATAATTCACTAGGTTTTATGTGAATGCCATTGGCGGCCTATGGCGAGCAACAAAATAGAGTTGCGAAGACAACCGGAGGAGCTCTTCATTTGTTTCAATGAACGACAGTTGAATGTGAATTCCATTGGCAGCCTATGCCGAGCAACGAAATAGAGTTGCGAAGACAGGCGGACAAGCTCAGTAGAGTGGAGGCACAGGAGCTGGACGAGCTCAACGGCGGGAGGAGACAACAGGTCGAGGCTGCGAGCACCAGGCCAATCATGAGCATCCACGTGGAAGGATTCCATTCGCTCTATGAGCGAGGAATCTAGCTGATGTGGAGCACATGGTTCTCCATGGTGAAACACCTACAGCGTAAATATAATAAAAAATTATATTAGATTTTCTTTAATTTTATAGATAATTTAATAAATAAAAAATTATAATTCATTCAATGAATTACGTATAGTAGTTGCTTGTCTTTAGAAAATTATGTATAGTAGTTGCTTGTCTTTAGAAATATTTAGAAATATTGTACTTGACCTCATTTCATTATATATATTTATATATATAATTGTTAACTCATTTTTGTTTTGATGTGGATTTCTTTTTTAGATTTTTCTTAATAGATTGGAATTATGTTGATTTATTTTATTATAATGATATAATGATTTCTTAAAATATTTTTTATTTTTATTTGTATTTGTAGGAATGTATGGTTATAGATACATCTAATTATTTAAAAATTCATTTCATTGACTACAAATAACATCGAAAAGGATGTTACTTTATTTATAGTTTTGTAAAATATTATATTGGAACAACATATGGGTATCAATCTTACAATCTATTAAATTTTGGGCTTAGAGTTTCATATGAATTTATTTATTCAATATAGAGTTGTAGAATTTAATATATATCTATTTAATATATATAAATAAAAAGAAGGAAAACATTTTACGCCTCTCTAAGGTGGCCCCTAAGAAATTATGGAGGCAAATTCTAACTAGTAAAACTAAAGAGAATAATAAGATTGCCTTGAAAGATTGGGATTCTTATCTTAAAAAGCTCTGCGGATCCTCGAATGTAATTAATAACACTCAAATCCTATTTACAAAGAAAGATTTTTTCTCATTAATAGACATTGACTTTGGGGCCAAGCACCTAGCAAATGGGAAAGCTAAAAACATCGAAGGATATCAAGCGAAATCCTGAAAATTGGAGGGACTGTTGTCATTCTTCACACCCATAAGTTTTTCAACCTAGAAGTCATGCAATGATTTCCTATTCCTTGGAACTAGAGCCTCATTATTCCTATCTTTAACAGTGGCAATAAAAATAGCCCTCTAATCATCAGACCATTATGATTAGCCCTCTCTTAGCCAAGCTATATGGTATCTTTTTAGAAATGAAAATTAGCGTACATGGCTTAAAAGTGTTTAGGTAATCGGGATAAAGGCCATGCAGGGTTTCGAAGATATCACTCTACCATGGACCACCTCATTATACCCAGGATAATTGCGAAGGAATGTCATAATATTAAATCCAATATCTTTTGCTTCTTTGTGGACTTTAGGAAAGCTTTTGATATGGTGCCTAGAAATAACTTGTGGAATAGGTTAAAGAGCTAAAGGTTCCTTTAGAGTTGAGAGTTGTGGTGATAAGGTTGTACCAGAAAGTCATTGCCAAATTTAAGAGCACTGTGGGATGGTTGAAAGATATTAATTGTAATATTAGTGTTAAACAAGGACGCCCCCTCTCCCCTACACTTTTCGGCATACACATCGATAAGCTACAAAGTTGTTTAGAAGAAGCAAGCTACGTTAGAATGATCTTTTGGAATAGTCGTCATCCTCCTTCTCTATGCTAATGACATTGTTCTTATTGCAAGGTGCCCCTCTAACCTTGATAAACAATTAAGGACTCTCAATAATTCATGCTCTACCATTGGTATGTCTGTTAACACCAACAAAACTAAAGTTATGATTAAATCAAGTCCAAGAAAGACACGCTAATTTTGAATATTGATATGACAATAACAACTTGGAGGAAGTGTCCTCTTACAAATATCTCATAATTGATATCCATCACAAGCTCAATGGGAACTCTCTATCATTGAGAAAAGGATTAATGGAGGGTAGAAAGCTTATTTTGGCCTAGAAATCAATTGTAAGTCAACAAATTTGGTGATGTGGGATAAAAATAAGTTCCTTTTTGAAACTCTTGTCACTCTCGTTATCTTGTATAGTTGTAAGTTTGGGGATGTAACATCTCTTGAGAATCCTAGAGGAAGACCCAGCAAATTCAAAAATGTTTTATTGCATATAACCTCAAAATTAAATGCAATACACCGTATCCTATTCTCCTTATAGAAGTGGGTCTTGCCCCCATCGAAAGCATTGCTATGACTAGGTACTTGTTGTACAAGAATAAGATAAATAACATGGACTTGACTAGAGACTCCCTAAAATGGCTTTAAATTCTAGTCAAGACCATCTTCATATCAAGAGAGGTTGATATAAAGACACCATGGCTTGGTTAAATCATTGGGGGATTGACGATAATGCCACTTTGCAAAATATCAACACCCTCAAAAATACTATCACATCTAAGTTCAAAGCGAGAATGTGGGACGAGAAGGAGTTAGAGATTAAAAACAAATTAAGATATTACAAGGTCATTAATCCTGATTTGGAAGATCAAAAGTATCTTTTTGTCTTAATGAGATTAAAGAAGAAAATTGATATAGCCAAGATAATAACGGATACCCATGAGCTTCATAGCGAAACAGGGCACTTGGCAATTCATAAAACACCATGGGTGGAAAGAATTTGCTGGCTCTATGAGTCTATGAGCATTGAGGACGGTTTAGTCATTTTCTTTTAGAGTGCCCTTTGTATACCCACATTGGATTGCAATTTCATAATCTTTGTTACAATTCTAACCTTTGTAATGTTCTAGCATGTCAAAACTATGATGCAATCCAAATAATTAATATCTATTTTCTTAAGATCCGAAAAAACACAATAAAAATAGATTACAATGTGAACATAATGAAATTGTAAATTCCATCAACACATAATAAGATTACAGCAAAATTAAAAATATAAAGAAATACCCTACACAAAAAAAGGAAGAGGAGACTATATAGTTAATATATTTTTAATAATAATAAACACATATTCTTAATGTTACTTCAAAACTATATATATATATATATATATATATATATATATATATATTCTAACATCACAAATTTTATAATTATATGAATTCCACTTCTATACCAAAAATACTACTTAAAGGAAAATATTTTTTCATTAAATATATTTATTACATCTTATATAATTTGATAATTAAAATTATTTTCTGAGGTTTGAAGATATGTATTACATTTTACACTAACAGGTCTACTTAATAATTGTTTATTTAGAATTTTGAATGATTGACCATCAAATCAATTTCTACAATACACTTGTCTTATCTTCCTATCTAAGAAAAACATAAATAGTAATCCACCCCAAATTTTAAGATATAAACACCTATCCATATAATTCCATAACTATATAGATTATTTTCCTTAATAAATTATTTTCCTTTCCATAAAGTAAATTCATAAGCTGACAATATTCTTATAAGCTATCTATTACATTTTAGATAAACTTCACTCTTAATGATTAAACTAGGTATTGGAAGGATGGTAAATATATTGAAAATATTGTTTGATGGAAAGCCCATTGATGAAATCAAACGTCGAGCCCAGGCAATCCCATCAGATCAAAACAGGTGAACCAGATTCCATGGACGATGCCTTGGCAGCAATCCCCTCGACAAATTCTTCGATATTTTTGTCTGAAGACCCTCCTTCCGCCATTGCCTCACTCGCTAATGTCTTACACCGTAAAGCGTTCTTCCTCAACTCAACGCCGCGCTCAGTTTCCATGATCGTCCTGATACTTTTCTCCACTTCCTCCTTCCCAACAAGTCCATCTGCCGATCGTTTATTCAATCTCAATCCCGTCTTCGATTTCTCTGCAATATATAGAGAATTAGTCATCTGATCACTCCACTGAGGAACCGCCAACATGGGAACTCCCAAGCTGAGCCCTTCCAGCGTCGAATTCCATCCACAGTGCGTGATAAATGCACCGACGGAGGCATGAGAAAGCACTTCCAGCTGTGGACACCATGGAACGACGAGACCCTGTTCGGAACTTTCGTTCAGGGAACCCTCCGACGAGTTTTCTTCATTGTGATCCTCCCCTTTTGATGGACGAATGACCCATAAAAACGAATATCCACTGGCCTTCAGCCCAAGAGCGATCTCAGCATTATGTTCTTTCGAAAGAACCGCGAGGCTTCCAAACGAAACGTACACAACGCTCGCCGGTTGCTTAGTATTGAGCCAATCCACGACGTTTACAGGTTTCCACATATGTGCAACAGACTCTGTTTCGCCGGGATTCCTTCTGTCCAAAAAAGCAGATGGTATGAGAGGACCGACTGTGAGAATGGGAGCTATGGATTTCATTGACATCATTTCTTCAGATTCAAGTTCCTTAAACGAATTTCCAATAACCCACGTCGCCTCTGGCAGAGACTTAAATTGATCGAACACGTTTTGCAGCACAATCGTTTCGGTATTCGAAGGTAGCAGAAAGGATGGCAGATCAGAGAGAGTCAGAGGTGGAAGTCCCGGTATGATTATCCCACCCTCTGTCTTTTGCGTTTCGTCGAACGGTACATCTGAAAAACATGAAGAACATTAAGCGAGAATCAGAAGAAGTTTAGATGGTTATCATCTTCGTAAAAACTTAAACCTAATTACAAACTTAAATCTGATGACAGCATCTTCTGGGTGGCTTAAATCTGATGACAGCATCTTCTGGGTGGGTAGATGGATCTTTCATTCAATAGTTAAGCTGACCTGGAGAAACGTCAATCTTTGAACTTGCTCTATGCCTGTTGGATGAAAAGAAGCAGTAATTAAGATAAGCTCAGGAGTATGGATCCATCTTTTGGATGTGAAGATCCTTTCATCTTTTGGGTGGGTAGATAGTTCTCCAATTCAATATTGAAACTGACTCTAACTTAGGGATATATTATAGATCCATCCTTTGGATGTAAAGATTCTTAATTGTAAAAAAAATTCTTAAAATAAGTATCATAAGTATAGATGGTTCTTATCTCAGTACAAACTTAAAATTGGTTAGAAACAGATCATTATTCCATTCAACATTAAAATTAACCCTGAACTAAGTTATACACCCATCCTTAAGATTGACCTTGACCTAAGTTATACACCCATCCTTAAGATGTGGAGATTCCTAATGAAAAATATAAACTTATGTGCAATTTTGTAATGTAAATATACCTAGTTTTCCATTGACAAAGTGGTGATATATCGAATAAACTGCACAGGATTGCGTCCAGAAAAAGGCCGAAGGAATCTTAAACGTATTTGCAAGCTGCGGGACCCAAGTAAGAAAGGAGTTATAAACGATGCAAGAAACCGGGTTGCCTTGAGCATTGAACTTTTCTATGAGATTTCCCAAGTTGAGTCCTCCTATCTTCTCTAACATCTGCCCCACGATCACTACGTCGTTACGCTCGGATTCCGAAGTCAGTCCGTCTGGGATTGTCTCAAACTGAACCTCCCCAGGCGGCTTCTTCTTTGAGGCTCCAGATGTTGCGCCCCGAGCCTGTAACACCCGATTACGGTTTGCCTCCGTTGTCACGAAGGTGACCCCGACATTCTTAGAGGCGACCCGCTTGGCAAACTGCAGCATCGGATTGATATGACCCTGGAAGGGAAACGCCACCATCAGAACGTGAAGATGGCTGTAGTCGGAGCCCTCTGAAAACCCCATTCTCCTAGATTTCAACGACTAGCACCGAAAAGTTGCTACGCAAATACTCAAAATTCCATCCGTCGCAGGCTCTGGAATCCTCTCACTCAGCTTGCCCGTTGCTCTTCTTGGGTAGCTGATTTATTTACAGCAAACACTGATCTTCTCGAACTACATGAGATGCCGGCTTACTCCTCTCGCACTACTGGATGAAAGTTTCGAGGGGCCTGCTTCGATTTAAAATTATATGTAAAACTCTAATGTCTTTCTCAGTCTTACAGAATATGAGAAAATCGCTTACGTACTTTACCAGCAGAAGTCTTTTCCCATCCTTTCATAGACAGTTACGCTTGGATTCCGAAGTCAGTCCGTCTGGGATTGTCTCAAACCGAACTTCCCCAGGCGGCTTCTTCTTTGAGGCACCGGATGTTGCGCCCCGCGCCTGTAACACTCGATTAAGGTTTGCCTCCGTTGTCACAAAGGTGACCCCGACATTTTTAGAGGCGACCCGCTTGGCAAACTGCAGCATCGGATTGATATGACCCTGGAAGGGAAACGCCACCATCATAACGTGAAGATGGTTGTAGTCGGAGCCCTTTGAAAACCCCATTCTCCTAAATTTCAACGACTAGCACCGAAAAGTTGCTACACAAATTAAGTCGACAAATAATACTCAAAATTCCATCCGTTGCAGGCTCTGGAATCCTCTCACTCAGCTTGCCCGTTGCTCTTCTTGGGTAGCTGGTTTATTTACAGCAAACACTGATCTTCCCGAACTACATGAGATGCCGGCTTATTCCTCTCGCACTACTGGATGAAAGTGTCGAGGGCTTGCTTCGATTTAAAATTATACATAAAACTCATATGAGAAAATCGCTTACGTACTTGCATTGTCGCGTACCAGCAGAAGTCTTTTCCCATCCTTTCAAAGACTACAGGAAGGAGTAGATGATGAAGGCAACATCTATCTACGAGTCAAACTCATTTTAATTCCAAGAAACATCTAATGAAAGTAGTGTTGGTGGTGAAGAGACACATCCCCCAACTCTTTCTTTATTTACGTTTAGGTGATACTACCGTTCGTATATCCTTTGACCCATCGATCAGATTTAATTAAAGGCTGGGTGGGGCCAAAAAGAGGGAAACAAGGGGAGTAGGGAAACAAACATAATGGGTGGCCGGGAAACCGTTACACTCTTTAAATTACCACTTAAAAAGGAAGGAAATGGATCGGGATTCGGGAAGGAAATGCGCTGACTAACCATTGAATAGGTGGCATTCTGTTGAAAAAGCTCACCGGGGAAGTTGTTGGCTGTAGATTTTATTCTCGCTGAACTATGCCCCATTAGTGGCGAGATGCCGCTGGAAATATACAGTCTCTTCCTTTAGGTAGTTGCTATAAGCTCCGTCGTAGATAGTCATAGCCCGTAAGCAACAGTCTCCCATAGCGAGGCAGTGCTAGGACTCTTCTCAGTGCCAGAAATAAAGAAGCTCTAGTGAGGGGAGCTATAGTCGGTGCATGAAGCTTTGCTCAGTGCATGAACGAAGCTCTGGTCGGTCCAGTTAGTCAATGCTTGTCACTGCAGCCCACGTTCAAACATGGCCCTGATATCCTCTGCGCTGAGGATATCCTCTGTAACGAGGCTAGACTTATTGTTCTCCTTGAGTATCCCATACCATTCAAGAAGTCTAATTGTTGCTGGACACCATCCTAACTTTGTTAGTTGGGCATGACTAACAACCAATTATATCACATGGACTATTCCTCACCAACACGTCTTCATGAAACCCAAGCTGCGAGTATATATTATACTTGTAGAATATAAAAGTGATTGTTATAGGTGATGTTGCACCATCACCACCCAACCTTAAGCAATCTTGTTAGACCTTCTCCCAAGCCAACACCACCAAGCAACAAACCACCCAACGTGGATGATGTTGCCATCCATCTAGTCCAATACTTGAAAGTGCTTGAAGGTCAACACTTTTGTCCTATTGCCTCATCCTCCTATGTCTTATTGCCTACACCACATGGCCTTGTCGGTTGTCCACTCCATCTATGAAAGACATCATTAGTTCTCTTAGCCTATCCATTAATACACCGTCCTAACCATCTCGCATCTACCACACACAAGTTGGTTCTCAAGGCTATCAAATATCGGTTGGTCATACAGACTTGCCAAGTCTACCAATACATCCTTTATCGCATGCAAGGACTCACGCACCCAAGTCTTCCTCAAAGTCTAGGGTCATGAGAGTACATTTTGACCCACTTATATATACACAAGAAATATAATACAAGTCTCACATATTTAACTACTACCTACATAAACTTCATAGCAACCTTAGATGCCAAAAACCCTAATAAAAATTAAACCTTGATCACCCGTAATTGATAATATTCTTGTAGTAAGAATGTTTTAACATCTTGCTTTGTTAATGTATTCAAGTAACCCACCATTGAAAGCGAGATATCTCCATTCATTAAAGCCATCTCGTGCTTCATCACTTGCTATGTATGTGTAAGACCAAGTCACATTATTTATAAATTAAAAATAAATGAAAAATAAAGAAAATAAATCCCCACTTCTCCGGATCAATTCAGGGACCAAAGTCCGGGGATGATACAGTCCCCACTTCTCGGAGACCACACGTCTACAGATCAATTCAGGGACCAAAGTCCGGGGATGATACAATCCCCACTTCTCGGAGACCACACGTCTATGGATCAATTCAGGTACTAAAGTCCGGGGATGATACAATCCCCACTTCTCGGAGACCACACGTCTACGGATCAATTCAGGGACCAAAGTCCGGGGATGATACAATCCCCACTTCTCGGAGACCACACGTCTACGGCTCTCTTTAGGACTGAAAGTCCAGGGATGATCCAATCCCCTCAACTGTCCACCAAGGACTTCATTCTCAGAGACCTCACGTCTACGGCTCTCTTTAGGACTGAAAGTCCAGGGATGATCCAATCCCCTCAACTGTCCACCAAGGACTTCATTCTCGGAGACCTCACGTCTACGGCTCTCTTTAGGACTAAAAGTCCAGGGATGATCCAATCCCCTCAACTGTCCACCAAGGACTTCATTCTCGGAGACCTCACGTCTACGGCTCTCTTTAGGACTGAAAGTCCAAGGATGATCCAATCCCCTCAACTGTCCACCAAGGACTTCATTCTCGGAGACCTCACGTCTACGGCTCTCTTTAGGACTGAAAGTCCAGGGATGATCCAATCCCCTCAACTGTCCACCAAGGACTTCATTCTCGGAGACCTCACGTCTACGGCTCTCTTTAGGACTGAAAGTCCAGGGATGATCCAATCCCCTCAACTGTCCACCAAGGACTTCATTCTCGGAGACCTCACGTCTACGGCTCTCTTTAGGACTGAAAGTCCAGGGATGATCCAATCCCCTCAACTGTCCACCAAGGACTTCATTCTCGGAGACCTCACGTCTACGGCTCTCTTTAGGACTGAAAGTCCAGGGATGATCCAATCCCCTCAACTGTCCACCAAGGACTTCATTCTCGGAGACCTCACGTCTACGGCTCTCTTTAGGACTGAAAGTCCAGGGATGATCCAATCCCCTCAACTGTCCACCAAGGACTTCATTCTCGGAGACCTCACGTCTACGGCTCTCTTTAGGACTGAAAGTCCAGGGATGATCCAATCCCCTCAACTGTATTCTCATCTATACAGGTACAAATATCCAAGAGCATGTATACATCATTAATCAAAACATGTATACATCTAGCATGTATTCTTACTAATACATCTAACATCAAAACATGTATCACATCAAAACATGTATACATCTAGCATGTATTCTTACTAATACATTTAACATCAAAACATGTATACATCACATCAAAACATGTATACATCTAGCATGTATTCTTACTAATACATCTAATATCAAAACATGTATAAATCACAAAATAGAAGATATATATAAGAGTTCTAGATCTAAATAATTGTAAGTAGCTAAGTGCAACAAAACAAAATTTAAGGAACAAAATTGTTATCAGATACTATACTACTCCCCCTTTCGAGGAGGGTCCTTCTGGAATATACCAAGCTTGTCTCGGAAGTATTCAAACTTTACTCGAGACAAAGGTTTAGTCAGGATATCGGCAATCTGGTCCTCAGTGATTATATACTCGATCTTGATGGCTCCTCTCTGCACCATGTCTCGTATATAGAAGTAACGGATCTCAATGTGTTTTGACTTATCATGGAACACAGGATTTTCAGTCATCTTAATGCAGCTTTGATTATCACACATAATCACAGTGGGATCCATTTCTAAATCAAAAATTCCAGATAAAAGTTTCCGAAGCCACACTGCTTCACAGCTGGCAGAGCAAGCGGCTATATATTCTGCTTCAGCAGTACTGAGGGCCACACTAGATTGTTTCTTGCTAAACCAGGAGATCATGGCAGATCCAAGACTATAACATCCACCTGAAGTACTTTTTCTGTCTGAGACACTACCTGCCCAATCAGAATCTGAGTAACCATGTAACTTGAGTTCATTACCTCCAAGATAGTATAGGCCAAAATCCACTGTACCTTTTAGGTACCTCATTATATGCTTTGCAGCTATAAGATGAACCTTTCTAGGTTCTACTAGATACTGACTTAGGGTATTTACAGCAAAGCATATATCCGGCCTAGTATTTGTCAAATACATCAATGATCCAATGATTTGTCTATACAGGGTTATGTCCACTAATTTTGATGAATCATTAATTAATAGTTTCAGGTTGGAGTCCATGGGAGTGGCCATGGCTTTACACTCCAACATATCAAATCTTTTGAGAATCTCCACAGTATACTTACCTTGATTTAGAAAGATTCCTTTTGGCTCTTGCCACACTTCTAGGCCTAAGAAGTAGTGCATTAATCCGAGATCTTTCATTTCGAATTCTGAAGAAAGCTTCTTCTTGCTTTCAATAATTTGATTCTCATTTCCGGTTAGAAATAGATCATCTACATATAATAGCAATATAACAGGTTCATCATCCATCACTTTAAGATAAAGATTGGGGTCAGCTTTACTTTTGGTAAAGCCCATGCTTGTTAAGAAACTGTCAATCCTTCCGTACCAAGCCCTGGGAGCTTGCTTCAATCCATATAATGCCTTTTTTAGTTTGCATACATGGGTCCTTCCGTCTTTGACCTCAAAACCTTGAGGTTGTTCTATGTATACTTCTTCTTCAATTACACCATTCAGAAAAGCTGTCTTAACATCCATTTGATGCAATTTCCATTTCATCATGGATGCAAGTGCCATGATAGTTCTAATTGAAGTATATCTAGCAACAGGTGCAAATGTTTCTTCATAGTCAATTCCCTCCTTTTGAGAGAATCCTCTGGCTACAAACCTTGCTTTGTATTTTTCAATGCTACCATCTACAACATGTTTTATCTTGAAAATCCATTTGGAAGACACCACACTTTTATCTCTTGGTTTGGGAACTATATCCCAAACATCATTTTTCATTATCGACTGATATTCTTCTGTCATTGCTTCTACCCATTCTTTCTTTTGAGCTGCCTCTTCATAGCTAGTAGGTAGTTGATCCACAAGATCACACATCAAGGCCATATAGTTGGACACTAGCTTTGGTTTCTTTCTTTCTCTAATGGAGCCTTCAGGAGCACCATATCTTTCAGCCCCTTGGATAATATCTCTAGCCCATGCTGGCCTTCTTTTCTTTGATAAATCTGAGATAGGAGGTTCTTGTGGTTCCAACATGTCATGATCCTCTGGTGGATTATCTTCAGGGATGTGAGCGGCCTCTGAATTTCTAGAAGAAGGATCTTCTTCATAGATTTCTTCAAGATGGCATTTTCTTGATTTCTTGAGAGCTGCTTCTTCATCAAAAGTTACATCTCTACTAATTTCTATATGATGAAAGCCGGGTATGTAAATCCTGAAGGCTTTGGATGATTCACAATAACCAACAAATATTCCTTTCTTACCAGAAGGATCCAACTTGGTTCTCTTTTCTTTTGGAATGTGGATGTACACAGGACACCCAAATATTTTAAGATGGCTTACCTCGGGCTTCTTTCCAGTAAACACTTCTTCTGGAGTTTTGAAATCAAGAGCACTATGAGATAATCTGTTTTGAACATATACTGCTGTCTTGGCTGCTTCAGCCCATAGATACATGGGAAGATCCTGGTCATGTATCATAGTCTTCACAGCTTCCATGATGGTTCTATTTTTCCTTTCTGCAACCCCATTTTGTTGGGGATTGTAGGGAGTGGTTAGTTCTCTCTTGATTCCAACTTCTTTACAAAATTCTTCAAACTCTTTTGAAGTATATTCTCCACCATTGTCTGTTCTGAGAATCTTGATTTTCTTTTCTGAGAGATTTTCTATTAGAGCCTTGAACTCTTTGAACTTTCCAAAAACTTCATTCTTACCTTTTAGAAAGTATATCCAAGTTTTCCTTGAATGATCATCAATGAATGAAAGATAGTATTCAAATCCACTTAGGGAGGTGGTGGGCATTGGACCACATACATCTGAGTGTATTAGCTCCAAGATATTCTTAGTCTTTGTTTCACTCTTTGGAAAGGGGTTCTTGACATTCTTTCCTTTCTTACATCCTTTACATGAGCCATCATGATCAACCTTCAAATCTGGTAGTCCTATGACCACCTTGCTTACATAGGGTAAGGCTTTGTAGTTAATGTGAGCTAGTCTTCTATGCCATAGCTCACTGGGACTAGAGGTTTCATGAACAAGGGCAGCTTCTGGAAGACCCTTGAGTTTATACAAAACTCCTTCCTCTTCACCAATAACAATTGCATCCTTAATAGATTTGCCTTTGGACCACATTAACACTTGTCCATCAATGAATGCAATTCTATAGCCTTTCTTGTCCAATGCTGAGATTGAAAGCAAATTCTTCTTCAATCCTGGAACATACAAAACTTCCTTCATCTTCATGAGGGTTCCAGAATCAAGTTTGTAGTTTGCTTCACCAATTCCCTTAATGGGATATTGATAGTCATCTCCTAGAGATACCTTTTGGGGAGAAGTCTTTTCTTCAAGACTTGAGAGAATCTTTTTCTGACCTGTCATGTGCTTTGAAGCACCACTGTCAATAAGCCATGTACCTTCTCCAGGGGTTATAGATCCAGAGAGTGCGGAGAAGAGAAAATATTCTTCTGCATCTTCTTCTGTATTTATCCTTGACCTTCTTTTGAAGAAGGTCCTTTCTTCTTCTTCCTCTTCATTTCTAGGTCTTTTATTGTGAGACCTTTCTTCCTCTACTTCTTCTCCTTCACTATCATCTTCTGGAAGATGTGCTTGATGTCTTTTGTAGTGAGTACCCTTTTTCTTCTGTAGAGGACAATCTCTAGCAATGTGTCCTATTTTGTGACAAGAAAAACACTGGAAAGAAGAGTAATCTCTTCTTTGAGTAGTTCCTCTTTTCTTCTGAAATCTGTGAGGAAGATGAGACTCCTTGTGACTAACCTTTTTGGAGTAGGATTGATTCCTTCTTCTTTTGGTGTGGGTGGCCAAAGCTTGGTCATCCTCTTTGAGCAAGGCTTCTCGATTTGCAACCCTAGCCTCCTCTTGTACACAATCCTCCCAAACTACATCAAACTTCATACTTTATTTTCAGGCACACATAGTTTGAATGAATGACTCCCAAGGTCTAGTGAGACCATTTAGAGCTGTCATCACAAGTTCATCTTCATCAAGAGTATCACCAATGGCATCTAGTTGCTCCTTGATTAGAGAGACTCTTGAGAAGTAGTCTTGAATGGATTCTCCTTTGTGCATCTTGGTACTCTTCAACTGAGTCCTTAGATTCATCTTCCTATTGATGTTCTTTCCTTCATACATTCTTCCTAGGGCATCATACATTTCCTTTGGAGTCTTCTTGGAAGCCACTTGGGGAATCAAGTGGTCTTTAATAGAATCAGCTATGATTCTCTTTTCCCTAATCAAATCCTTCCTGTGTTTTTCTTTGGCTTCATCTTCTTCTGGTTCTGCAACTTCCTCCTTGATATAATGAGCAAGATCATTCTCCTCAAGAATGAGACCAATTCTGTATTTCCATGCCCTGAAATTTTCTATACCTTCTATCTTGTCTTCAAGCTTAGTGTTTGGAGCCATATTCTCTTGGGGGAGTCCAAGAGACAGAGTAGACTTACCTGGAAAGTTACTTTTCACTTTTCCGGAATCTGGAACAGAATTTTATCGCACTTTTCGTAGAATTAGGGTTTAACTTTCCCGGAGTTCTACCCAACCAAAAAGTTCGATCTATAGCTCAAAAGAATGCTCTTGAGAAGGGCTATCTAGCCATGTAATCAGAATTCAAAAATTCCAACTTTTTTCTGAAACCAAATTCTGACGTATCGCACTTTTGGTAGAATTAGGGTTTGGATTTCCCAGAGTTCTACCCAACCAAAAAGTTCGATCTATAGCTCAAAAGAAAGGTATTGAAAATAGCTATCCAGCCATGCAACCAAAAATCAATAATACCAACTTTGGGCTGAAACCCTAACTTCACCGGAGAGAGAGAGAGAGAGGTATTCTTACCTTGTGAAAGATGTCCTATTCAGTCTAGCTCTGATACCATGTTAAGTGTTAAACCAAATAGACTAGCAAGATCACTGAAAGAAACATAATCACAAGATAGACACAGAATATACCCTGGGAAACCCTCATGGGGTAGAAAACCCAGCAAAGCTTTCCTCAATAAGATGATCAACCAAAATACAAGATGTGCTCCTTCCTTCTTTGTCTCCTTAGCAGATATCCCAGACAAGTGCGCACTCTTCCATAAGTGAGTGAGTGTGTATAATGAGGAACACACCTCCTCTATTTATACACTACTCTGATATGTATTTTACACAAGTACATGTAGGCTCGTATTTAACCATTAGGTTAAATACCCCATTATAACTAACTGGGCCGACCCACACATGGTGGGTCTAATAACCCTAGTTACCACAACTTCTCGGAGGAATAAATATCTCCGGATTCATAGTATAATCACATCGAAGGTATGGAACATCTCCGGAATAAATAATATACAAATATAATATTCTTAGAAGTTACAATATTCAACAAATGCTTCACCAGTACACCTTCATGCCGACTGGATTTACCAAGCATTTGGTGGTGCCCAACCAGTCCCATACCTGGTTGGCTCTCTCCATTGCCGAGCCAACACATTCGTCTGGGTCATCGACCAATGGAAGGAAACTGCGCCACCTGACCATTATAGGTCAAGGCTCTAATATGGAGCCATAGGCATCTCAGGGTTTTCAGTCAGTCTTGGCACCCACCCTCCTACTGCTATCCCAATAGAGATTTTATGCCTTCACCAATGTATCCACACCTTCTTGCACCACAACCCTTCACACACACAACTCTTCATTCATACAAGGACGTCACTCCTTCTCTGGTGCAAATCGGTGGTTCCTTTTAGGAACTTTATAGGTGACTTTCTTGACTGTAGCTTAGCATGACCCCACTCACACAAGGATGATACCTCTTCTTATTACACATCTCTTCGGGCCTGTCCATCCCTTCTGGTAATATTTCATGTGAGCATAGAAAGGTTACCAATTCCTATACAGTCCTTTTGCGTACCCTTCTTCACTTTGCCTCTTAATGTGCAGCATAAATCTGCATCTGTGTAGGATGACAACACAAAAAGGATAAGCAAGCTCATCAGTATTACTGTTCAATCTTGTAACCATAATCCATATCATTCACTATCAAGTATTGAAAACACCAGGAATGCATCCATTTCCTTAGGTTGCAGTCAATATTGAAAACCCTATCATGACCCAGCACCAGAAAAGGTGTGCACCCCCTTTCCGATGTGCGCCATGTAGGCCCTAATCATACTCAAGCAGTCTGCAATGATATAAATAAGATAGAGTATGCTCTGCATATTAACCCTAATAATTTAAACATGCATGTTCTTGTCTAGGGTCACAGAATACTCATTCATTTTGCAGATGTATCTCACATACCTTCTGGGCATAGCTTTACCATGTCACTCTCATGGTTTACCGACATGCGGTTTGGCTGAGATATTATCAATGACATTTCACCCGAAACCCATTTCCAAAGCATGGGGTCTTTCCCATCTAGTTTGGCTTTTGCAGGCCATCACTCCTGGTCTTCCTGCAATGTGTCTTCCTGGCACATTTATCAAATAGCCAAACAGTTAGCAGCATTTAACAATCAAATTCAAATCTGATTTCTCTAATCAGTCAATGGCATTGATAATTAAATTCAAGTATGAATTGCAATTCTGTCCTCTACGAAAATTGATTCGCTTAGCCATGAGTCTGTTTTGATATCGTTTGGCTCTTGCTCACGGTAGATTCCCATCTTCATCATGGACTTATCCATATTTTCCATGCCCAAAACAATCTACCTGAAATCTGAAACTTCCATCAGCCAAACGCTTTGTAAGTCTCTATGCATATAATATTTCATTGCTGCCACAGTCATTGAAGCATTTTAATATCACCAAAATCATCTACTTCATGTGAATCAATACCATACTAGAGTTGCATGGTTTAATTGCATCACTTTATGCAATCATTCTCTTGCATTCACAGTAGCTCATGAAATGCTCTTAGGATTGACAATAGTTCACCATTCCATCTATTATCTAGTTGTAATGAAACGTACACCACAATCATGCATTCACACAATGCATCTCAACATGTGCATCTATACATATGCATGCACTTTTACATCACTCACATAATCTTTTAGTGTGCAACCACTCAATGTATAACCACAATATTGTACATAATATTTTAATGCACATCTTCTCAATGCAAACCTGCATTAATTTATGAGTACTATGCATTGAAACATATTATGGCCTAACCATGTACTATCATGACAGGGCCATAAGTCCTCACTTGATTTGGTTGTTAAACTCACCATCGTCATGGAAAGACATAATTTCATATGAATGCATTGAGATTTCTAAGCAATTATAGGGTGTAAGGATCATTGCCTTCACTTACCCATACCTCACCATACTTGGTAGGTTAACAATCCCATTCGGGCACTCAATACCATATGCCAACCAAATCATCATAGTTCAAAACATAGTTGAAGGGATCTCACCAAATCCTCTTTCAACATTCATGCAATTAAGCACAAATAACCATTACCTACATGGCTGTTATTAACATCGCTTGATGTTACCTGATTAGTTGGTCTCTTACCAAGGCTACTCAGTCTTTTTGCCAACATCATGATCACGGACTTGTTGCACCATCCTCTCTTCATAAGGTAGTTGGTCACGTGCAACAACGTCATCAACTTCTTTAGCCATGTTTTGATTGTATTTGTCCTACAACCAATGCAGACACAACTAATTATTAGCAACCACCATAATTATATTAATTGGCTCATTGCATATGTGAAACCTCAATATTTTACCAATATGCAATGTCCTATTCATGCACAAACATTTCACATGCACTGTGCAATGTTTCTTAATATGCCTACTAGTGCATAGTCATATCATCTATCTAATCTCTTGCATTTCAGCTTTCCTATGCCATAATTTATATGCACGACAACTTCAGAATTATAAATACAATATCAAGAGGGTAGTGGAGGAATTCTCCCTTCCAATTCCTCATTGTAGCATGGAATTTCCTCTTCCACATCATAGCTGATCCAATTTCATGGGCTCTTTACCATGCACACAAGCAATTATTAGCTATGATCTTCTCACAAAGTAGAAATTCAATATATGTATTCACGTGTATAACATTCATTCATGATATTTTCCAAGCATACAATTATTATGTTGTAAACATAAATGGTTCAAGGTGAGAGATTTCCCTTTCATTAGCGTTGCCTTACTGCTCCCATTGCTTTTCCGCAATGCATTTTCACAAACTTCGTATGCAATTCCTACTTCTGCACTTCATACTTTCAACGATTGTCTCCGGGGGACGACGGGGGTCAAGGGGGCTTGCCAGCCACTGCAGGGTGGGTCGAGGGCAGTGCCCTCGTTTTTTTTTTTTTTTTAATCCTTCGATTTCACGCAATCTCGCGCATAACTTTCATGGTGATTTTCCATTTTCGGCACCTGAAAATCTCAGTGAAAAGTAGCTGCATTTTCCCTGTTTGGTGGACTTATCGAGCTCTCCTTCGACCGCGTCGCAGATATTGAGGTTAAAATTGCCACGGTTGGTGCGGATCTTATCGTTAATTTTGCCCCGGGTGGTGCGGATCTTAACGTTAATTTTGGCGCGGGTGGCGCGGATCTTAACGTTAATTTTGGCGTCGCATCGCACAAATTATCCTTAACTTCACCGTGCGCGCGCAGAAAGTTAGCGTAACTTCCGCCACCGCAGCCCTTAGGCAGAATTTCGAAACAATTATAAATTTTTGAGATTTTCTCTTCCTTTTGGCGTAGAATTACCAACTTCTTCGCCGATTGTGTCGCAAGAGATAAGGTTAAAATCTCCAATCGCTAACCCTGCGACCGCCAACCATGTCACAAAGTTAACCTTAACTTATGCGCCCGCAAGCCTTCGTCGCTGCGACCGTGTCGCAGGTTTTAAGGCCAAAATCGTTGCTGCGCGCAAGCCTCCATCGCAACTTTTAAGCCTAAAATCCGCCGCCAGTGTCGTTTCTTTTAACATTACTTTCGCCACGCGAGCCGCGCGCATCGCAGATTTTTGCGTTAAAATTGCCGCCGCCGCGTGTCGCAAAAATTAACGTTAATTTCGCCGCCGCAGCCTTAGCAGTAAACACTTAGAAAATTTTCAAATTTTCAAAAACAGTTAGAAAAATTTAAAATTTTTCCTTCTTCTTTTTGTGATGATCATTGCTCAATAGGAAACATAATTAGAGATCATACTTCGCATATAACAGAACAATAAAAAGATGTAATAAATTGCATCTCTTCATGTCAAAATAAAACAACAGAATAATATACAGATAGTAAGGGGTTGCACCTCCTTTCTCTCCTCCATGGAGGCAAACAACAAATACAAAAACAAATTGCTACTGCATTAGAAACAATGTAAAGTAAGCATTCAACCTGAGAAGGGATTTTCTCCCTCCTTCCTCACTTTCATAAGATGAAATCAATGCAAGCAGTTTTGCAGAAATCCCCAAAACAGTCATGGGAATGATTTCCCATTCTAACAAATAGAAGCCATGAGATCTTCAGGTTTCTTTAATGCATTTTAATTCCAAATACTAACTAAATATACACACAATGATTTATATCTCTATGAAGGGCCCAACAGCTGTAGTGTTGAACCTTAAGCTCTGATACCAATCTGTCACATCCCCTCCCATCTATTAACGCAAGAAAGGGAACATGATTTCAACAAAATCTGGGATTTTATATAACTTAGCCCATTTCAACATATGATGATTCACATAAATATAAGGAATTGCATTACAAATAAATGCATATGTGTGTAGATGCGATTCAAATCAAATGTGCACAACGGAATAAATTATAATCCACACACCTTTCACATGTGTCCATCATGACAAGAACAACCATCCATTAATTAAAACAGTTCAGAAGTAAATACCCATAAGAAATTATACTTATCTCACTGCAATGTTGTCCCCAACAACTAGCTATGTTGCTGCAACGTTCCTCCCAACCGTAGGTCTCTGCCTAGCCTGTATTATTTCAGCACTCAGAGACCACCCCCGAGCTGGGCATGATATCTACAAGGAAAAGGGGACTCTCAAGCTCATCACAGCCCAAAGCAATGGATACCCATCTCAACCCCAACATTTCTTAACACACGGCAACTCAAAACTGAGCATGGATACTCATAACAGCAAAATCCCAAGTGCTGGGTATGAGAAAAAACGTGGGCAGCCAAAACGAAGTGATAGATGGTGAATCAAGCTAGGGAAAGCAAACTCGTTTTCAGAAAACATCCATGGGCATTCAAAGAGCCGCAATGGTCTCTACAAACCCCCAAATCGTGGTCTCTCCTTCCCAACAGGTATGTAATACAAAAACAAGTTCCCAGCAATTCCAAAAGGGAGGAAAACACTGGAAATCAGTGGAGTAAAACGCCCAGGCAGCTCCCAACAGGTCTGCAACACAAAAACGCCCTCTTCCCAGCTAGAAGACCCAGAGAAACCAGAACAACGTGGCTAGAAAATGCCCAGGCAGTTCCAAAAACGTGAGAGAGGAAAAACTCCTCATGGGTAATGGCTTAGGGAGCAAATCATGGCTGTTTTCTTGCCCAAGAAGAAAAAAACACGATTTTCCATGAGGGTCGCTTGCCCGTACTCGAATTTGGACAGCCATACCTCCCCAATCCCCAAGGCATTAACTACTTCACCCAACTCTTGGGAGAAATGAATGATTGGGCACCAAAGTCAACATGGGTAGTTGATGGTTGATGGGTTCTCTCATTGACACTTGGATTGACTTCATTGGCTCAAGGGTTTGAATATTTCCCTCCCAATTCCTTGTAATATCATGCCCTCATCTCTTGTTGCATTGCATAGCTAGTTGTGGGTATTTATATTAAAATGCATATTTACAATTCCCATGGCTCACTAGCACATGGGTTAAATAATACCAACATACTTTCCTCTTCAAGGTCGAGTGTTCACTAGCGGGGCCTTGGCCTTGAGCTCCACGCTAGGAACCATACATAATATGCACACAATATTTACATGATAACCCAAAATATTATAAGGGTAAAAATGGGGGTATTACACTTGCAAGTTTCTTTAGTGTCAAACATCTATCTGAAGAATGGTTACGCTTCCCACAATGTTGACAAGGATGAAGATCAATACAAAAATATTTGATATGGCCAACTTGATCACAATGTTGGAATCTGGAGCTCTGAACAAGTTTTATATCTTCTAACATTATTTCACTGTGTGCTAAAAGCTGATAGGAATCATCTTCAACTTCAATAAGAGGATTGTTCTGAACAAACACTAGTTCATAATGTTGATTCCTGTGTTGTACATCGTCTTCTTTGGATTTTGAATCTTGCAAATGATTGATAGTATTTTGGAGAGTTTATTTGTTTATTGTTATTGAGTCATCTACAATAGTAAGTATTAGAGTATTCAACAACTCTAATATTTCTTCAGTTTGAGACATTGTGAGGACAAAGTGTGAGGCCTCCTTGTGCAAGAAGGACCAAGTAGACTCAATCAACAAACCAAGGGATTCTTGCAACTCCTCCCTTTATAAACAAGACTCAACAAAATAAAACTGAAAGAGTGAAGGGTGTCGGTCTTAGCTGAGAATGCACCCAAATAAAATGCAATTCAACTTTTCCTTCAATTTGACACTTTACAGAAAATACATGCAAGTTACAATTCTAAATGTTGAATTAATGAATCTGCTATACTTGAGTTCTTGTGTGATGATAATTTGCTTCTGCAAATTCTTCTTTTAGAGTAGCTATAGCAACAATTACAAACTTTCTTGGACCAAACCAATCCCAAATCTTCTTTGGAAGTTCAATACTATCAACTAGCTACAACTTTCACAATGCTTGCAATGTATTTTATAGCTATCCACTAGCTACTTCTACAACCTTTCTCTGCATATAGACTTACTAAAACAAAACTTTCTTCTTCTATGCCATTATTGAGCTAGTAGCAACAATACATTGATGTATAATGAATATATAGAACAAACATGATGGAATTATTATTGATCACCTATCAACCTCAAGGATCTTTAAGATGACAATTATGAGAGAATATTACTCTCAAAATATATGGTTTTCCCCTACATAGTATGAGACAGTTTCGAGTCCTTTTATATAAGCAAATCAAAATTAAATAACAATCAAGAAGAGGAACGAAATTATTCTATTTCTCCAATCCCTTTCAGAAAAGTTCAGAAATTAATTATGTGAATCCAAACATCTCAACTCATAGTGTAAAGTCCTGGAAAACCAGTTGTAGTAGCCTCACAAAGCAGGCTTGACAAGTGAGGGCAATCTAGCTGGGTATAATGTGAAGAGAGCAATATTATAGATTTATGTAAAGCCACATAAGTCAAATCTAAGCCCTCAAAGAAAAAATGATTTAAGTACACCTTATCTCTTGGGATGCTCAGCTCTGCAACAATCTTCAAGATAAAGATGGCATCTCCAGTGTTCAGTTCGGGTTCCTCCACAAGTATTCACCGTTCACGGGGATGAGAGGTCGCAGCTCAGATATTAGGGTGTTCACTCCATGCAATAGAGTAGGTCATACACAGTCTTCGATATACTAGTACTCGGTGTTAGCGAGTGGAGGCACCTTATTTTGGCCACCAGATTGCAGTCTTAAGACAAGCCACTGCTATCCGCCAGGATACCTGCTATATTGTCGAGGTATGCTTGGATTGTTGCTACACCGATGATATGTTGGTGAAAGCACCTTGCTTCTCCATATTCGAACCCTTGCATTCCTTCATTCAATTTTGGATTCACTGATTCAAACTACACATATATTTATACACTGCAACTTCTCAAATGCCCCTATGGAGAGCAAAACACTAGTACATTTTTAAAAAGATTAACGAGCACTTTCTTGAGTGTCTTTGAACGGTGATGGCAGAGGGTACATGCACCCACTAGCTCTTTCAAAGAGAGGAGAGTAGAAAAACTTCAACGCAAATGCCTTAATGGTCTTAACACTTCATGCTGAAAGAGCTCACACTACGATGCAGCTCAAGGTAGCCAATAACATAAGTAATGAAACACAGTCTTCATACATCGATGATCTTAGCTCTTCAACGCTGCTCACCAACGTTTAGATTTAGACGCACTATGGAGAGAAGGACTGTGTCCAACGATCCCACGATTACAACAGTTTGCAGACTTCTATTTTAGAGGGTCTCCACGATTATTTAGGGTTTCCCATCATTTACACCACGCAACTCCAATTGATACCATTGTTTTTTTGTTTTGTTTTTTTAACCATGAGAACAACAACTTCTCAAGGGTATATCCAACGGCTGGTAAGTCAGATATACCAGAAACTTGTAACTCAGCAGGGTCCGGAGATCCTTTATCCCACGGGAGAGCCTCTATCCCAGGGGTTGCCTACCCTTCGAGCATTGTCACAACAACTGGCCAATAAGCACCTGAGTGGGCCTAATGGTTAAGAACATGTGTTATCTCGGAGGAGGTCACATGTTCAAAACCGGCGGGGGGTCAAGGCTCAAAGGGTAGGCGACCCCTGGAATAGAGGAGGCTCTCCCGTGAGATAACACATGTATCCACACTCCTCACATTGGTTCAGGAAGCTCGCACACAAATCACAACGATTTATTCGTCATTTAATCACAACGATTTCTCCAGTTCGAACAATCAAATAAGGGATTTGAAATGATTGATGGGTAGTCTCAGACTCTCAGGTCGTACTCGCCTCCATACGATCATGGGTATGAGAAGTCTCTTCAACATTTCATGCTCAATTTCTTAGACATACCACACAAACACAAATACTACATCTCGAGAATTCGCAATATTTCGAAATACAAGATTCATCAATTAGATGCAGTGACGTTGAGGCATATGTGTACATAATGATAATACCAACAATAAAAATTGCCACCAAATTAGTGCATCGAATATTTGTAATAGAGTAGAGGATCTTATAAGCCACCCTCCTAAAGGAAAACAATTATCTGCCACAATTTCACTAGGAACTTCAGAGTTCAATGGTCAAGGAGACATTAGATCATGCGTAGGGCTCGATAATGGATAATAGGGCTCATGCGTAGGCATGGACACTCACAAGGGAGAAAAACAGAGTTTCCACGCTCTTCACACACTAACTGATTGTTCATATAGGTGTTCAATATGGAGGGCTCACGCACGGTTTGAATGATAGTGTGAAGAACGAATAATCAATTCATAGAAAGAGAGCAGGTTTGTGGATTAGGGTTTGCAGAAAACAAAAAACCATGGTAGCATAATTTGGCGGTATTGGTACTTAGTGTACCGAAATTCGGAATAAATTCGAATTCCTCAAATATTCGATGTAGGTGTAATATGATACGGATTATTAGTGGAGAATTAAATTTTGAAAACCAATTTAAAGAAATAAAAAAACATTAATTATTTAAACACTATAAAACAAAAATATCATTCAATTTCATGCTTTCTTATTAAAATAACTATAAATAAGTAGTTGCCCTCTCTCACACTTCCATATCCAAGGTTGTTGAGATTTTATATTTTTGTTTTTTAAAATATAGGTTAAATTTTATTATATAAATGTCTATGTATATTTATGGTATATTTGTGAATATTTGATTACAAATATTATATATAAAAAAGCTACTTCTGTATTTTATTCGTACTAGATATTTTCGAATCGTATTTGTATCTGTAATCGTACTCGAATTATGCTACTATGCAAAAAACAACTACCTCTACCTCATTGCATCTGTGAGCATACAACAAGTCTAGCGGAGTTGAGATGCAGCTGGTAGGTGTGGAATAATATCTCATGATGGAAGAAGCATATTGGAGCCAAGGAGCATGCAGAAATTTGAGCATAAGACACAGAACCAAGAATAGCTCTAATACCATTATTAGGTACTCATTTGAGTAAATAGATAATTGGATGAACATAAGCCAAATACATAAGACAAAGCTCAACAAAGACAAAGAGAGATAGGCGTCAAAGCACTTAATTCTCATTAGTCCATGTGCATATTAATACATGAGAATGACCCCTGGTTTCATCTTCCAAGTGGTATCTTAGACTCCCAAGTGACTTTTCCTATTCACTTGACGTGAAGAATAAACATAATTTATGTTTTTACCTTAGCCCATAGGATTAGGTTTCCAACAATATCCAGTCTCCACACTTTTCCAAATGTCAAATCCAAGAGCCATTGGATAAGTTTTCATTCTCTTGCTCCAAAAGGAATAATTCGTTCCATCGAATAATGGAGCCCTATTTGATGAGTAGCCTTCTTGACTAGCCATGATCTTCCTTCTAGTGATTAACTGCTTTGAAAGAACTTGCTTTGATACCAATTGTTGAAACACATAAGGATACTGAGACGGGTGGGGCTTGAATTAGTATCCTACACAATTATCACTTTTTATTTCTATAATCATATATTTATGCAAATATTGAAAACCATATAATGAGATAGTTAGTTAATAGGAGTGTACACCAACTTTCCTATATTGAAACTTAATATGATATTAATGAAATCATAAAAATAGATTACATCAACTTGGTGGAGACACCAATATCCAAGACTCTCTAGCAACAACTGGAAGGAGGATCCAACCCCCTCATTTACCAACTCCAACTGGAAGGAGGCTCCAACCCCCTGATTTACCAAATCTAGTTGGAAGGAGGCTCCAATGTGTGGGAGACACCAATATCCTAATTTGTCCTCACTGTTTCAGATTTGCTCCAAAATTCTTCTTCAAATATGCTACTCAATTGTACACAATGTTGCATTCAAATATGTCTTTTAAAGGTCACTTAAACAACCATCAATTAGCTCTTAAATTCCTCTTGAAAATAGTGTCAAATGTGCCCTTGACAGTCTTTAAGTCTATGATAAGTCACCCCATTAAAAAAAATTCTAGGGACTATGAAAAGTCTGTCAAAATAAATATGACTTTGTTCACAAAATTTGTTCTTCGTCAGTGCATATGACACACTCCTCAAGACACAATAAGCCTCAGATTTGGTCTACCAGTGAACTAATCCAAGTCTGCACATAGTTGCTAATTATAACCCAGATATTTCATTTTGCTTCTATCTCAAATGAATGAGTTATCGATCCTCAAGTTTTTCACTCCAAAATGAGAGTGCCATCATATATATTTATAGTCGTTTTTCCATTCAAAATATGTTTGGGCTGACCCAAGGTGTTAATTCTCCTTTCTAATTATTTTTATCATAATAGGGGCCGACCTTGCCTCCTTTTTAATGCCTATAGAGTTTGCGGGCATTTTGTATAGTACCGCAAGCATTCCTCCCATGCTTGCGTGTATTTTATCCCATGCTGTGGGCATTTTCTCCCATGCTATGGGCATTTTCTCCCATGACTGCAAGCATTTTATGAGTAGAGTGTGGGATTTTTCTCCCATGAATACGGGAGTTTTATGAGCACAATGCAGGCATTTTCTCCAATGAATGCGGGCATTGTTTGAGATCCTACAAGTATTTTCGTTGCCTTGCTGCGGGCATTTTCTGGGCACAGTGTGGGTATATTCTTAAGCGTGTTGCATACATCTTCTAGGCCTACTATTTCTATCATGACAATCTCATGACTAGAAGCATGAGATTGGATCTAATTCTTTCACCACCAATCAGAATTCCACAAACACTTGTAAGCACCTTGACAATCTTAACATGACTTTACATCAATGACAACTCTATTCAATAGTGGGATGATAGTACTCAAACTTGGAAGGGTTGGTGATCCGATATGACTTAAATCACTTAAGGGGGTACTTGATACTCTTCCAATTTACATCAAGGTGCCATTTCCATAGAGAATTGCCATATGACTACTCCATCCCAATAACATATATTGGAGATTATAGCTTATGCATGAGTCTCTCCTTGTCTATGAAAAGAAAGAGGAAGCCGAGGCAAATGTTGGTGGTAAGTACTCCTATAATAACTTGTCCTCAACTTCCTTATGTTAGGAGATCCTTTTGTCCTTATCATCTAGTATATCCACCTATGTGAACCTTGCCTCACCCGGATGGTAAATTCTCCAGCATGAAGGTGGGATGGTAGATTAACAATGACTGCAACTTTGGAAGGGTCCACTAAAACACCTTCTTTGAAGACAATATGGCCTAACAAATTTCCGCAAGGGACACAAAAGATACAAAGTTTAGAGAAATATGAAGTTATCGACATCAGTCACGCATAAGTCTCAGCATGGAAACATGATCTTTCAGGAGGTTGTCATTAGTCCATTCATCATCCTTATCTTCTATGGATAGACATGTTATTATGGAGATTATCATCCTTATTCCACATGAGGACCTTTTCAAAATCAATATAGATATGTCTATCTCCTTCTGGTGTGATTATGAATTTAGGAATGGATTTCTGGGCGCCCCTTGTTTCAATATGATTCTCAGAGGTTGTACCTTGTCCTTCATAAGAAACATGAGCTTAGCCCCGTCCTTAATTCATAATGGGTGTCTATTGATGTAGAGATAAGGTGGATCAAGAGATTGCAAAATGTGTGGTTAATTTTGGTGAGATACAATATTTAGGTGTTTGCATGGATAATGACTTACCAAGGCCTTCATACCAAGGCAGAACTTGCAAAAAGTGTTCTCTAAGATGGAATCTACCCTTCCTACCTCAAGTTGGAAACAATAAAACACATCTTCTGGGAATGGTCTTTTTCTAGGTCTTGTTGCGAGTTTGTCCAGTGAGAGCATGAGACCTTTTGCAAGGGAGATTACATTAGAGAGAAGTTATATTGGGGGATGTTGGAGCTCTGGTACAAACCTCACTCTGTGGTGTTTGGCACTGCCTAAGGGTTTCAACATTGTTTGTTCTTTGGAAGCTTCGGTGCAAATATGTTTTTGAAATTGAGATTAACTCTTTGTCTGCATTTTGTTAGTTATGGAAAGATGAGGTACAAATGCAATTGTTAGCTAAAGGTTTTTTTTAATGAAAGAGGCTAAATGATTGGAGCCAGATACATACTTAGATTTTATTCTTGTTTTAGTTTATCAAAGAAAGAGAGTGTAAATATCTTTGTAGTTTTTTTTTTGTTCTTGGAGGATGATGATGTGGTTTCCTTCTTACATACCCTCATATCGTATTATGTTTTTTGTTTTGTAAATAATTAACGTGTGTGTGACATACATAATTTTTTCCAATTTTGTACTAAATAAAATTGGACAAAATTAAATAAATATAATAAAATTAAAATTAATAAAAAGTTATATTAAATTTTCTTTAATTTTATAGATAATTTAATAATATAAAGATTTATAATTAATTCAATGAATTAGTTCTATTAGTTGTTGCTTATTTTTAGAAATATTTATAAATATTGTGGACCTCGCTTCATTATATATTTAAATATATATAATTGTTAACTCATTTTTTTAAGGTGCAAATCGTTTTTAGATCCCTCTCTATAATATATAGATGAGTTAAATGGAATTATGTTGGTTTATCTTATAATAATGATTATTTTTTTTAATTTTTTTAATTTTTAGGAATGCATGGTTCACATCTAATTACTATAAAATCATTTCATTAATTATAAATAACAAAGAAAAGTATCATGCTATTTTATATATAGTTTTGTAAAATATTATATTGGAACAACATATGGGTATCAATCTTACAATGTTACAATGTATTAAATTTTAGGGTTAGACTAATATGAATTTATTTATTCAATATAGAGTTGTATAATTTAATATAAATCTATTTAATATATATAAATAAAAAGCACTAAAACCTTTCACATCTCTCTAAGGTGCCCCCTAAGAAATTTAGGAGACAAATTCTAACTAGTAAAACTAAAGAGAATAATAAGATTGCCTTGAAAGATTGGGATTCCTATCTTAAAAAGATCTACAAATCCTCGAATGTCATTAATAGGACTCAAAGAATTTTTACAAAGAAAGAAGTTTTCTTGTTAGAAGATATTGACTTTGGGGTCAAGTGCCTAGCAAATGGGAAAGCTAAATACATTGAAGGATATCAAGTAAAAATCCTCAAAATTGGAGGGATTGTTGTCATTCTTCACATCCACAAGCTTTTCAACCTTGTAGTCATGGAAGGATTTCCTATACCTTAGAATCATAGCAAGTCATTATTCCTATCTTTAAAAGCGACGATAAAAATAACCCCTCTAATTACCAGACCATTATGTTTATCCCTCTCTTAGGCAAGCTATATGGTATCATTTTAGAAATGAAAATTAGTGTATGGCTTGAAAGTGAAGGTAAGCGGGATAAAGGAAAGGCGGGGTTTTGAAGATATCACTCTACTACAGACTACCTCATTATACTTAGGATACTTGCAAAGGAATGTTGTAATATTAAATCCAATATCTTTTGTTTCTTTGTGGACTTTAGGAAAGCTTTTGATACGGTGCATAGAAATAACTTGTGGATTAGGTTAGAAGAGCTAAAGGTTCCTTTAGAGTTGAGAGTTGTCGCGATAAGGTTGTATGAGAAATTCATTGCCATGTTTAAGAGCACCGAGGGATGGTCGAAAGATATTAATTGTAATATCAGAGTTAAACAAGGACACCCCCTCTCCCCTACACTTTTCGGCATATACATCGATAAACTAGAAATTTGTTTAGAAGAAGCAGGCTGCGCTACAACGACCTTAGCTGGAATAGTCGTCATCGTCATTCTCTATGCTGATGACATTGTTCTTATGGCAAGGTGCCACTCTAACCTTGATAAACAATTAAAGACTCTTAAGAATTTATGCTCTAGAATTGGTATGTCTGTTAACACAGACAAAACTAAAGTTATGGTTATCAAGTCCAAGAAAGAAATGCTAATTTTGAATATGACAATAACAACTTGGAGGAAGTGTTCTCTTACAAATATCTCGGAATTGATATCCATCACAAGATCAATTGGAACTATATATCATTGAGAAAAGATTTAACACAGGGTGGAAAACTTATTTTGTCCTAGAAAAAAATGGTAAGGCAACAAACTTGGTGATTTGGGATAAAAATAAATTCCTTTTTGAAACTCTCGTCACTCGCATTATCTTGTATGGTTGTGAATTTTGAGGATGTAACATCTCTCCAGAATCTTGGAGGAAGACTCAAAATTAAAAAGTGTTTTATCACGTATAACCTCAAAATTAAAAGTAGTACACCCTATCTTATTCTCCTTATAGAAGGTAGTCTTCCCCCCATCGAAAGCATTGCTATGACTAGGTGCCTGTTGTACAAGAATAAGATAAATGACATGGAATACTAGAGATTCCCTAAAATTGCTTTAAATTCTAGTCAAGACCATCTTCAGATCAAGAGGGATTGGTATAAAGACGCCATGGCTTGGTTAAATAGTTGGGGGATTGACGATAATGCCACTTTGCAAAATATCAACAACCTCAAAAATACTATCACATCTAAGTTCAAAGCGAGAATGTGGAACGAGAAAGAGCTAGAGGTTAAAAGAAAATTTAGATATTACACGGAGGTCATTAATCCTAATTTGGAAGCTCAAAATTCTCTCTTTGTCTTAATCGATGCAAAGAAGAAAATTAATATAGCCAAGATAAGAACGAATTCTCATGAGCTTCATAGCGAAACAAGGCACTAGGCAATTCCTAAAACACCATGGGTGGAAAGAATTTTCCAGCTCTATGAGTCTATGAGCATTGTGGACGAAAATCATTTTCTTTTAGAGTGCCCTGCGTATACCCACATTCGATTGCAGTTTCCTAATCTTTGTTACAATTCTAACCTTCGTGATGTTCTAACATGCCAAAACTATGGTGACTTAGTAACGCTTCTTTCTAAGCTTTTTAATCATAGAAATAAAATTTTACAGCAATCCAAATAATTCATTGCGCCGAGAGGCGCTCTACAGCTAAGTATGAGGGAGATCTTGTAACTTGATGTAACGTGAGTACCGTTTGTCGGCCATTAATAAAATGTAATAAAAAGTAAAAAGTATTAATATGAGGGAGATCTTGTAACGTTACATGTAACATTTTTGCAAGTAATAAAATGTAATATAAAGTAAAAAGTAATAATATGAGGGAGATTTTGTAACGTTTGTGAGATTATTGTCGGCCATTAATAAAATGTAATATAAAGTAAAAAGTAATAATATCAGGGAGATCTTGTAACGTTTGTGATATTATTGTCGGTCATTAATAAAATCTAATATAAAATAAAAAGTAATAATATGAAGGAGATCTTGTAATGTTACATGATGGCTCATAAAATAAAATATTATGAAAAGTAATTAAACATCATGTTCATTTATAAAATAAAAACTGAAAACTTAAACGAGATCTATCAATGAGATCAAATTTATTGAGTTTAAATTTAAAAAAAGAAATACACCTCAAGAAATTGGATCCCTTTGGGTGCTTGATAGATACGGGTTTAAGATGAATCTATGCTGGTATATCTTTTCTTAGGATCCAAAAAAACACAATAAAAAAATAAAAAAAATAATTATAATGTCCATCCACATAGAAAAATTGTAAATTCCATCCATACATAATAAAACCTATAATCTAACAAAATTAAAAATATAAAATAAAACCTATAATCTAACAAAATTAAAAATATAAAGAAATACAACACACAATAGACTATAATATGATTAATATATTTTTGATAGTAATAAATACATGTTATTAATGTTACTTCAAAACCCTACACACTAAACAAAATAAAATAAAAATTAATTTAAATATATAATTACATCACTATATACATACTCTAACCTCACAAATTTTATAATTACATAATTCCACTCCTATATCAAAAATACCACTTAACTGCACGCGAGAGAATATTTTCTCGTATTACATCTTACATTACAATACTATATGGATGATTTTATTAACAAAATATAAAGGATATATGAAAGGAAGCTGAGCTATCTATTACATTTTACCAAACGTCAATCTTAATGATTAAACTAGGTCTAGGAAGGATGGTAACTAGGTTGAAAATATTGTTTGAACCAAAACAGGTGAACCAGATTACATGGACGATGATGCCTTGGCAGCAATCCCCTGGACAAATTCTTCAATATTTTTGTCTGAAGACCCTCCTTCCGCCATTGCCTCACTCGCCAATGTCTTCCACCGTAAAGCGTTCTTCCTCAGCTCAACGCCGCGCTCACTTTCCATGATCGTCCTGATACTTTTCTCCACCTCCTCCTTCCCAACCAGTCCATTTGCGGATCGTTTTCTCAATCTCAATCCCGTCTTCAATTTCTCTGCAATATATAGAGAATTAGTCATCTGATCACTCCGCTGAGGAACCGCCAACATGGGAACTCCCAAGCTGAGGCCTTCCAGCGTCGAATTCCATCCACAGTGCGTCATAAATGCACCGACGGAGGCATGAGAAAGCACTTCCAGCTGTGGACACCATGGAACGACGAGACCCTGTTCGGAACTTTCGTTCAGGGAACCCTCCGACGAGTTTTCTTCATTGTGATCATCCTCCCCTTTTGATGGACGAATGACCCACAGAAACGAATATCCACTCGCCTTCAGCCCAAGAGCGATCTCAGCATTCTGTTCTTTCGAAAGAACCGCGATGCTTCCGAAGGAAACGTACACAACGCTCGCCGGTTGCTTAGTATTCAGCCAATCCATGACGTCTACAGTTTTCCACATATGTGGAACAGACTCTGTTTCGCCGGGATTCCTTCTGTCCAAGAAAGCAGAGGGTATGAGAGGACCGACAGTGAGAATGGGAGCTACGGATTTCATTGACATTATTTCTTCAGATTCAAGTTCCTTAAACGAATTTCCAATAACCCACGTCGCCTCTGGCAGAGACTTAAATTGATCGAACACGGTTTGCAGCACAATCGTTTCGGTATTCGAAGGTAGCAGAAAGGATGGCAGATCAGAGAGAGTCAGAGGTGGAAGTCCCGGTATGTTTATCCCAGCCTCTGTCTTTTGCGTTTCGTCCAACGGTATATCTGAAAAACATGAAGAACATTAAGCGAGAATCAGAAGAAGTTTAGATGGTTATCATCTTCGTAAAAACTTAAACCTAATTACAAGCTTAAATCTGATCATGGCAGCATCTTTTGGGTGGGTAGATCGATCTTTCATTCAATATTGAAGCTGACCTGACCTAAGTATATATAGGTATAGAGGCTGCTTATTTTGATTGCTGATTCCCTAGACGCCTGTTTATCTTGATTGTTGATTCCTTAGACGGCCTGGTGGGTAGATCGATCTTGCATTCAATATTGAAGCTGACCTTGATCTAGGTATATCTAGGTATAGACGCTGCTTATCTTGATTGCTGATTCGCTAGACTCCTGTTTATCTTGATTGTTGATTCCCTATAAACTTGTTTATAAGCTTGTTTATCTTGATTGTTGATTCCCTATAAGCTTGTTTATAAACTTGTTTATCTTGATTGTTGATTCCCTCCATAAGGTTAATGATTGACTTTCCTCCTTCTTATCTTAGTACAAACTTAAAATTGATTACAATATCTTCTGGATGGACAGATAAACATTAAGATTCAACATTAAGACTGACCCTGATATAAGTTATACACCCAGGATGTGGAGAATCCTAATATAAACTTACATGTACAATTTTGTAATGTAAATATACCTAGTTTTCCATTGACAAAGTGGTGATATATCGAATAAACTGCACAGGATTGCGTCCAGAAAACGGCTGAAGGAATCTTAAACGTATTTGCAAGCTGCGGGACCCAAGTAAGAAGGAAGCTATGAACGATGAAAGAAACCTGGTTGCCTTGAGCATTGAACTTTTCTATGAGATTTCCCAAGTTGAGTCCTCCTATCTTCTCTAACATCTGCGCCACAATCCCTGGGTTGTTACGCTCGGATTCCGAAGTCAGTCCGTCTGGGATTGTCTCAAACCGAACTTCCCCAGGCGGCTTCTTCTTTGCGGCTCCGGATGTTGCGCCCCGCGCCTGTAACACCCGATTAAGGTTCGCCTCCGTTGTCACGAAGGTGACCCCGACATTTTTAGAGGCGACCCGCTTGGCAAACTGCAGCATCGGATTGATATGACCCTGGAAGGGAAACGCCACCATCATAACGTGAAGATGGCTGTAGTCGGAGCCCTTTGAAAACCCCATTCTCCTAGATTTCAACGACTAGCACCGAAAAATTGCTACACAAATTAAGTCGACAAATACTCAAAATTCCATCCGTCGCAGGCTCTGGAATCCTCTCACTCAGCTTGCCCGTTGCTCTTCTTGGGTAGCTGGTTTATTTACAGCAAACACTGATCTTCCCGAACTACATGAGATGCCGGCTTACTCCTCTCGCACTACTGGATGAAAGTGTCGAGGGGCCTGCTTCGATTTAAAATTATACATAAAACTCATATAAAACTCATATGAGAAAATCGCTTACGTACTTGCATTGTCGCGTACCAGCAGTAGTCTATTCCCATCCTTTCAAAGACTACAGGAAGGATTAGATGATGAAGGCAACATCTATCTACGAGTCAAACTCATTTTAATTCCAAGAAACATCTAATGAAAGTGGTGTTGGTGGTGAAGAGACACATCCCCCAACTCTTTCTTTATTTTACCGTTCGTATATCCGTTGACCCATCAATCAGATTTAATTAAAGGCTGGGTGGGGCAAAAAAGAGGGAAACGAGGGGAGTAGGGAAACAAGGGGAGTAGGGAAACAAAAATAATGGGTGCCCGGGAAACCTTTACACTCTTTAAATTACCACTTAGAAAGGAAGGAAATGGATCGGGATTCGGGAAGGAAATGCGCTGACTAACCATTGAATAGGTAGCATTCTGTTGAAAAAGCTCACCGGGGAAGTTGTTGGCTCTAGATTTTATTCTCGCTGAACTATGCCTCATTGGTGGCGAGATGCCGCCGGAAATATATAGTCTCTCCCTTTAGGTAATTGCTATAAGCTCCGTCGTAGATAGTCATAGCCCCTAAGCAACAGTCTCCCATAGCGAGGCAGTGCTAGGACTCTTCTCAGTGCCAGAAATAAAGAAGCTCTAGTCAGGGGAGCTATAGTCGGTGCATGAAGCTTTGCTTAGTGCATGAACGAAGCTCTGGTCGGTCCAGCTAGTCAACGTTCAAACATGGCCTTGATATCTTCTCACGAGGCTAGACTTATTGTTCTCCTTGAGCATCCCATACCATCAAGAAGCTCGACACCATCCTAACCTTGTTAGTTGGGTATGACTAACAACCAATTATATTACATAGACTATTCCTCACCAACACGTCTTAACGAAACCCAAGCTGCGAGTATATATTATACTTGTAGAATATAAGCGTGGTCGTTATAGGTGATGTTGCACCATCATCACCCAACCGTAGGCAATCTTGTTAGACCTTCTCCCAAGCCAACACCACCAAACAACAAACCACGCAACGTGGATGATGTTGCCATCCATCCAGTCCAATACTTGAAAGTGCTTGAAGGTCAACACTTTTGTCCTATAGCCTCATCCTCCACCAAAGCCTACACCACGGGGCCTTGTCGGTTGTCCACCCCATCTATGAAAGACATCATTGGTCCTTTTAGCCTATCCGTTATAAATACACGTCTTAACCATCTGGCATTGCCATACACAAGTTGGTTCTCAAGGCTACCAAATCTTAGTTGATCATGCAGACTTGCCAAGTCTACCAATACATCCTTTATAGCATACAAGGACTCACACACCCAAGTCTTCCTCAAAGTCTAAGGTCATGAGAGTGCATTTTGACACACTTATATGTACACAAAGAATATAATGCAAGTCTCACATATTTAACTACTACCTACATAAACTTCATAGCAACCTTAGATGTCAAAAACCCTAATAAAAATTAAACCTCGATCACCCGTAATTGATAATATTCTTGTAGTAAGAATGTTTTAACATCTTGCTTTGTTAATGTATTCAAGCAACCCATCATCGAAAGCGAGATATCTCCATTCATTAAAGCCATCTCGTGCTTCATCACTTGCTATGTATCTCTAAGACCAAGTCACATTATTTATAAATTAAAAATAAATGAAAAATAAATAAAATAAAATTAAAACAAGTTAGGTTAATTTAAATAATTAAAAATTTAAAAAATAAAAATTAAATAAAAAGAAAAAGTTTATTTAAAAATTAATAATAAAAAAATTAATTAATTAATTAAAATAAAATTAAAATAATTTTGAAAACAAAAATTAAAAAGAAATAAAAAGTTATCCTAACCCAAATTTGTTTTTATTATATATTTATAATTTTTTTAAAAATTATTTAAGTTTTTATTTTTTTTCTTATTTTTAACTTTTTATTTTTGTTATATATTTTCTTACCGTAATAGTTAAAAACACAACTTTTAATTAGGGGTTGAAGTATAGTTCTGGTAATGGCTTTTAATTTGGGAGTTGAAGTATAGTTTTGATAAAGGCATTTCCATTGGATGGAAAGTCATTGCCTTAGAAAGTAAAAAAGGATAACAAACTGATTGGCAATGATTTATGGGTAAGTTTTTATGGAAATTATTACTATCAAATGTTCTAATTTATTCTCTCCACACACCAAGGTATTTCACTCTAATAGATGTTGTTGGATTAAGTTTAAACATTAAGTAGAATCTAAGTTAGAAGATGTTTTTGAACTAAGTTTAAACATTAAGTGAAGTCCAAGTTAGAAAAATGAAAACGATTTGGATATGTAAGGAGAAAATGTTAAAGAATGGCTATAATTTACATCAAATTTGAAGTATAATGGCTTTAGACCAAATAAGGAAGAAGGTCAATTGAAATGGTTAAAGAAAAAAGGTTCGAGGGTATTTGCAAAGTTGGAATATGATATTGATAATTGGTGAAGTACTAAAAAGAACATTTCTTGATCTAGGGTTGAGGATTAGAAGGGATGAAGGTCTTGCAGTGATTTGAAGGTGAGAAACAATCATATGCCACCTGGATCTCGCCTCGTTAATGAGATGTATTTGGAATCAAAGGTCCAATTGGTGGACTACTTCAAAGGTTCTTTTTTGGAGGAAAATATCTTTGTATTTGAGGTAGTAGGGTTGAGCTTGGCATTATTTTTTTGTTCGGTCAAGTACTAGGTGAATTATAGTCTCAACCGAGCATTGGCTCTAGCCCCGTGGTGACATAGGGTTTTCATTATTCTCCCATGCAAGAGGTTACTGTAGATGCTGGAGTAGATTTGGTGGTTATGTCGAAGGGTGCAAAGTCTGGTGGGATTATCAGGTTGGTCCGTGTGGAGGGCATACGCGAGGGTTTTAGCAATCAGAATGGGGTTGTTTTCATAAGATCTTGCTAGATGGTTCTAATTGTGAGGTTTTTGCAAAAGGATTTGTTGAAAGACGTATTGGGTTGGAGGATTTTTGTAGTGTCAGATCTCGTCCTGTCAAGCTTTCCATGCATTAGAAGAAATGGGTTCTCCATTCTTTGGGGGAGGGGGGGACTCACGCTTTTGGTGGGGAAAGACATATTAGTTATGGATATATCGAAGCTTGAAAGTCGTATTCTCATTGGAAATTTCCGTGGGAGGCATATTGGGTTGAAACAAGTTGAGGATTGGATGATAGAAATTTGGAATTCATTTCTTGGGTACATGCAAGGAATTCAACTTTTAATGTGTTATTGGTTGGGGTTCAGCTTCAATTCCGAACCGGATGCGTGCAATATCCTTTACAGATGTTGGAAATTTGAAAAGCGTTTGATGGTTCTGGAAAAGGCACTCGTTGTTTGATCCTCACTGCGAGTTCATGTCATCCCCTCTAGTGTGGGTCAAGCATCCATGTTTACCGTTGGAATTTTGGTCACATGAAGGACTGCAGGCCATTGGAATTTTGATTGGAAGGTTAGGTGCAATTGATGTGGGTACTTTACTCTCATAGTTTAGGTCATGAGCAATAATTTTGGTGGAAGTAGATCTGCGGCCTGGTGTGTATGAGTCTTTGGACTTGGTCATTGGTGACAGAACGTTTACCCAATTGATGGATTATATAAACATTCCATTTAGATGTGGTAGGTTCTATTTATATGGTAATGTGATAGTGGATTGCGACAAACAATTTAAGAATCAGATTTGGAGGAAAAAGGAACCAGTCGATTCTTTGAGGTCTATGGCGATAACTAAGGGAAAACATGCTTTAGAGGGCTAGGAATTATCTCCTAGTCATGCATTTGAAGTTGGGAGAAATCAATTTTTGAGTGAAGGTAAAGGTGTGGAGAGGTGGAAGTGGTGATCGGTGGTATTAAAATCCCACTAGATGAGGGGCCGAAGTCAGGAGGAGATAAATTATCTCTTGAATGGGACTTCCTAGGTGATTTAGATATGTCCTTGAGTCAATTTGAGAATCGAGAGTGATCGTGGACACAAGGTAAGGTGGATCCACTCTTGCAACGTAAGTATGAAGACCCTTTGCTAAATATTCATTTCCTTCTTGATTCCAATATAGATCCAATCTCGACAGCTAAGTCGATTGAAATCATGAGCCCCTCCCCTTCAAAAGCAGAAGAGTGTCGGGCTTATCCGAAGGGGAGGGAGACTCTTGGGGTGACTCTATCCTAAGTTGAAGTTTTTGAACAAAATATTGTGGTTTTGGATCCTAAATCTTTCGGTAGTTTGACAACTTCAGGAAGAGAGGTTGGTACCACGGGGGCTTCACTAGAGGGCAATATAATACCACGTTCATTCATATTGCGGTATTAAATATTCATGAAAACCTAAAAATTATATTACTTATATATTAAGGGGCAAAGGTTTTTTTATTTAATGTAACAATACAAAAATACTTTGGGGTCTTTTTTATATGGGCAGCCTGACAAATATCCGCTAAATGGAGATGACTGGATCATAGTCGGATGAGAAATCGGGTTGAGGCAAGGCTCAGGCTTACCAGTACGCAGGGAAATCACGTCTTGAGGCATGCTTGAGGCCAGGGGGCTTCATGGTGAAGTGGGTTTCCAATCGATCATAGTCGAGAGACAGTGGTGATTGATAGCCAATTGTTACCAATAGCACTCAGCCAGTTGTTACTAATAGCCTTGGGAGGCTCTAAGCCTCCAGGGCCTATTATAGGTCCTCGATAGGCCTTGGGGGTTGAATACCCAACCAATCGTGCCTATTACAGGCCTTGGGAGGTTTAGTTAGCCTCCTAGAGCTTGTTACAGGCCCTGGGGGCTTGGATACCTAGCCCACAACAGGCTTAGTCAGCGATTGGGGAACTGTAACATGCAATCTAAATGTTGTACTATGTGCATTGGCTCTAGTGACATACAAGAAGTGATCTCCTATCTCTTCATTAGACCATTAGATGTTTCAAATCATAATGATATGTGGTTGAGTAATTGCATTGTGGGTGAAGTAATGTGCATCCACAATATACATGGAAAGAAGCAAGGTGCATTGTAGAATGCATGTGGGATCATAAGAGGGGTATCATATCAATATACTAGGTAGAAATATGAAGGTGTATAAAAAATGTTAATGAAAAAATTGATACATACAATATCTAGTGAAAATAGGTTTTTTTTTTTAAATTGGGAAGGCATATTGGGAGGGGGTTAAAAAACGATTTTGGAAGGTATTTTCCAATATTTAGGGAAATTAGGGGTATTGTTTCATATGCCACGATCGAACGTGCTATGATAGCGGTTTATTGAGTGAAGCCCCCGTGGTTGGTACCTATGTAATTTGATCAAGGAGTAAACCAGTTGTTGAGTAGGGGGGATTGGAATTGGAGGATTTTCAAGAGGTTCATTGTAAAGTAGGGCACAAATTGACCATTTATCATGCCAAGGAAAAGGAAAAATGAGAGGTTAGCCAAGGAAGACAATTACACATTACTAGGGTTCCAAATGAAGATTACCTCTATTATTGTTTGGGGCCTGAGAGGACAGGCCAAAATTCTTACCCTAAAGTGCATGATGGATCAAGAGAATCCAGACGTGATACTTTTGCAAGAGATGATGAGTCAAGGTGATAGTTTGATTCTGGTGTTGAGAAAAAAGTTTGTCCATTAGAATTTCTTTTGGATTGACTTTGAGGGGCACTTGGGTGGTATCATTATTGGTTTAAAGTCTAATTTGCAGGTGGAAAATTCCTTCGCAGTAAGATCAAGGTTAGCGATTGAGGTATTTTGTAAGAGTTTGGATGTTTCATTTCTTATTCTTATTTCGTATGGTCCTTTTGATAATCATCGATTATTTTAGGAATGCTTTGTGAGATGAAGTGTCTGCAGGTCCAAAATCTAATTGTAGGAGGTGATCTTATTTGACCATAATCAGTCTTGAAGTTTGGGGGAGGCGATGAGAGAGGAAAATATCGCTTCATTTTTCTCAATTTTTTTTTAAGAATGTCATTGGATTGATGTGGAACTAGTAAAGGTTCGCTCGACTTGGTGTGACAAAAGAGTCGGTTGCGATGACATTTCTAAACATTTAGATCGTATTCTTATTTCTGAGCAATTGACGAAATTTGTTGAAAACATTAGATCATGGACATAGATAGAAGATTTTTTGACCACTTCCCTATTTTTCTAGAGGTAGGGAAAGTGGAAGGAAAATCAAGGGTTCCTTTTAAAACATAATTCTATGTCTGAATAGGAAATTCAAAGATTGGTGCATGAATATTGGATTCACATCTCATAGGTAATGGAAGGGAGTGTGTGTGAGAAATTTATTCACTATATGTGCATACTTAAAGATTTGGTGTTTGAATGGGAAAGGAAGCATCATCATTAAGGAGATAAGCTTATCATGGTTGTGAAAAAAAAATTTAAAGCATATATGTTTTCCTCACATTAGGATGGTTTGCATACGCAGGAGGAAAAGGCTTGTGTATGTGATCTAAAAATATGCATGAATAAGCTATTATTAGATCGTAAAATAGAATGGAGCCTCAAGAGCATAGCCTTATGGCTAGAGGCTAGAGATCAAAACACTCATTTTTTTCAATCCGTTGCAAATCATTGAAGGAATATTAATTCCATTTGGGAATTGAAAGACAAGTTAGGGCATTTTGTTAGGGGTTTTCAAAATCTTGCAAGTTTGGGTGTTAGACAGTTTAAAGCTCAGTTTTAAGAGGAATACTGCACAAATATTGGGGATATGCTAAAATTGATTAGTAAATTCCCTCATATGATTGAAGAAAAGGATAATCTTGATCCCTTTAGGCCTATCTCCATTAATACAATTGTTTGATACATTAATATAATTGTTAATATTTTGATTAATTTAGCATTAACATTAATACAATTGTTTAATATTTAAAATATGGTTGACTGATAGAGTTGATACTTAGTAAAAGTATATAATGACAAATTTGAATACATGAACTATATTCAATCAAGTGATTGAACTTGGACAAGTTTAATTTAGGAATATTAATATAGATGACCATGGTTATTTATGGTCTATGATGATTCTTCATGGTAAACCATAGTTGTTCATTATTAACTACGGTTTAGTATGGTTTATAGGATTCATAATAACAGATAACTACATTATTTAAAAGTTTAATAAACATTATTAATAATTTTAATAATCATTATCAAAATTATTAATATTTATATTAACATTAATGTTAATATTTTCCATTAATATTATATTATTAGTATTAATAAAAAAATTATTAATCTTTTACATTGATGTTAATATTTGTTTTAATTTTAATATTATTAATATATTATTATGCGTGAGATGGTGGGTGACGGTTAAGACACCCCTAAGCGGAAAGGTTGCCACTTTGAAACCTCGCGGATACTAAAATCCAACTATGCTAAGGGTTGGTGCGGTCAAGGAACAGGTGCATCCTCAGGTAATTTTGACGAATTAGATGCCCTTGGTTCATGGTCTCTCAGCCAATGGCCAACCCTGTTAGTAAGGGGATACTACCACTTGCCAACAAAAAAAACATTATTAATATTATTTTATATTAAAACAACGCTTTATGAATTAATCTTCACCTTAAATATTGATATATTAAATTAAACGCTTATATTAATACTAAAATTTAATAATATTATTAATATCAATAATACAAATTTTAATATTAATCTTTTATTAATATTATTAGTATTAATATTAATTAATATTAAATTAATTACTTTTACTTTATTGTTAACATTAAACACTAATGTTATTATAATTAAACAATAATATTATTTGGTATTGAAAAAATTACTTATACTGTATACATTAAATATATAATGTATTAAGATTAAATTTTTAATATTAATAATGTATTATTAATATTAAATTTTAATAATATTATTAATGATATTATTAATATCAATAATAAAATTTTTAATATTGATAATTTATTACAGTAATATTAATTTATATTAAAATAATTATTTTTATTTTATTTAAAAAATTTAAAATTTTAATATTTATAATTAAATGAAATAAAAAATTCTAAAATATTAAAACTGAATATTAATTATATTAAAACATAAAATTTTAAATTTTAGAATTAAATAAAACTAAAACCCTCAAAACTACCCAAACTTAAAAAAATTCTTAAATTATTTAAAACTCTAAAATTTAAAATTAAATTGAAACTAATTAAAACAAAGCATTAACTATACTAAAACTATAAAAATCTGTTTTCCAAATCATTTTATTATATTATATTTTACTGAAATGAAGTATGCATCACACAAAGTTTAAAGTAATATTGTTTAATCATTGAAAATAAAATATGTTTTTAATACTGTGAATCCATCCATCAGATTCACTGCACATTGTTTAATCTTGCATGGCATGGATCCACGTAAAACATATAGTAGAGGCATCGAGGGGCTCGAAGAGTCCATAATTGTAATTGAAAAGGCCACCAGTGACGGGATCATGCAAAACGTGGCAGCTTTAAATTTTGGGATCCACGGAAAACTAAAATATTATAAGAAGGTTGCTATATTATAAGGGGATTCCACACCGTGATTGACAACATGGATCCATTAAAATTGCCGGAACGTTACAAGCCTTAATCATGTGACATATTTAATATTTTTGAAGGAAATGACTAAATATATTATGGAAGTGCATCTTGTAAACCTAACATGCATAATGACATTTTTTAATAATGTGACATATTTAATGTTTAATATATACTAAGGAGATACACAAATTTTCAAAGGATTGGAAAATTAAATGTGGCACATGGATCTCATCAATCTTGGCTTTGGGTTGTTATCCTAGTGGCCATGTGTGCAATTGACTATTAGGTATGCTCTTCTTCATGTAGTTGATTAACTTGATGTTTATGTGGCACATGGATCTCATCAATCTTGGCTTTGGGTTGTTATCCTAGTGGCCATGTGTGCAATTGACTAGTAGGTATGCTCTTCTTCATGTAGTTGATTAACTTGATGTTTATGTGGCATGCTTTTATTGGCCATAAGGATGTATTGTGTCATTTAGATGAAAGAAACCTTTAATCAAGGTGAGAGGTTTGACATGACCATTGACCAATCTAGCTCAAGGTTCATACTTTAGCTTTTTCTATATTAAGAAAGCATCAAGCCATCAAGTTCATGTGGTGTCGTGGATCCCACCAATCTTGGATTTGGGTTGTCATCCTACTGGCAATTGACCATTAGGTATGCTCTTCTTAATGTAGTTGATTAACTTAATGTTTATGTGGCATGCTTTTATTGGTCATAAGGATAATCAACCTATTGTGTCATTGTGTCATTTAGATAAAGAAACCTTTAATCAAGGTGAGAGGTTTGACATGAGGATTGACCAATCTAGCTCAAGGTTCATACTTTAGCTTTTTCTCTATTAAGAAAGCATCAAGCCATTAAGTTCATGTGATGTCATGGAAGTCTTAAGATATCATAATGATGATATTGACCTAATAATTGATCCAAATAGCAAAATTTTGGATTTATTTTCAAATTGGGTTATTAGAGTATCATGGAAAGTATATCTCTGGGATATATCAATAGGTTTGACTCAACAATTTAACCCAATGGGCCACTAATTCAATTTGACTCGACTGGTCCTTTAGTTCGGTCTCTTTGCTTCCCCATGGATTGTCCTTATGTTTCGTCTCTTATGTTCCGTATGGTTAATCGAAAACAAAACAAGTAAAACTTATCATAAAATCAATTTGAATTTTCTTTAATCTAAAAAAAACATAAATAGTAATCCACCCCAAATTTTAAAGAAATAAACACCTAACCAAAACTATATAGATTATTTTCCTTAACGGATACATGAAAGAAGTTCAACAGGCTGAAAATATTCTTATAAGCTATCTATTACATTTTAGTAAACTTCACTCTTAATGATTAATCTAGGTATAGGAAGGATGGTACATATGTTGAAAATATTGTTTGATGAAAGCACATTGATAAAATGATCAAACGTCGAGCCCACGCAATCCCATCAGATCAAAACAGGTGAACCAAACTCCATGGACGATGCCTTGGCAGCAATCCCCTGGACAAATTCGTCGATATTTTTGTCTGAAGACCCTCCTTCCGCCATTGCCTCACTCGCTAATGTCTTACACCGTAAAGCGTTCTTCCTCAACTCAACGCCGCGCTCAGTTTCCATGATCGTCCTGATACTTTTCTCCACTTCCTCCTTCCCAACAAGTCCATCTGCCGATCGTTTACTCAATCTCAATCCCGTCTTCGATTTCTCTGCAATATATAGAGAATTAGTCATCTGATCACTCCACTGAGGAACCGCCAACATGGGAACTCCCAAGCTGAGCCCTTCCAGCGTCGAATTCCATCCACAGTGCGTCATAAATGCACCGACGGAGGCATGAGAAAGCACATCCAGCTGTGGACACCATGGAACGACGAGACCCTGTGCGGAACTTTCGTTCAGGGAACCCTCCGACGAGTTTTCTTCATTGTGATCCTCCCCTTTTGATGGACGAATGACCCATAAAAACGAATATCCACTGGCCTTCAGCCCAAGAGCGATCTCAGCAATCTGTTCTTTCGAAAGAACCGCAAGGCTTCCGAACGAAACGTACACAACGCTCGCCGGTTGCTTAGTATTCAGCCAATCCATGACGTTTACAGTTTTCCACATATGTGCAACAGACTCTGTTTCGCCGGGATTCCTTCTGTCCAAGAAAGCAGAGGGTATGAGAGGACCGACAGTGAGAATGGGAGCTATGGATTTCATTGACATTATTTCTTCAGATTCAAGTTCCTTAAACGAATTTCCAATAACCCACGTCGCCTCTGGCAGAGACTTAAATTGATCGAACAGGGTTTGCACCACAATCGTTTCGGTATTCGAAGGTAGCAGAAAGGATGGCAGATCAGAGAGAGTCAGAGGTGGAAGTCCCGGTATGTTTATCCCAGCCTCTGTCTTTTGCGTTTCGTCCAACGGTATATCTGAAAAACATGAAGAACATTAAGCGAGAATCAGAAGAAGTTTAGATGGCTATCATCTTCGTAAAAACTTAAACCTAATTACAAGCTTAAATCTGATGACAGCATCTTCTGGGTGGCTTAAATCTGATGACAGCATCTTCTCTTCTGGGTGTGGGTAGATGGATCTTTCATTCAATATTTAAGTTGACATGGAGAAACGTTAACCTTTGAACTTGCTCTATGCTTGTTGGATGGAGGGAATCAGTAATCGAGATAAGCTTAGGAGTATGGAACCATCCTTTGGATGTGAAGATCCTTTCATCTTTTGGGTGGGTAGATAATTCTTTCATTCAATATTGAAACTGACTCTAACTTAGGGATATATTCTAGATCCATCCTTTGGATGTAAAGATTCTTAATTGTAAAAAAAATTCCTAAAATAAGAATCGTAAGTATAAATGGTTGTCATCTCAATACAAACTTAAAATTGATTACAAACAGATTATTATTCCATTCAACATTAAAATTAACCCTGAACTAAGTTATACACCCATCCTTAAGATTGACCTTGACCTAAGTTATACACCCATCCTTAAGATGTGGAGATTCCTAATGAAAAATATAAACTTATGTGCAATTTTGTAATGTAAATATACCTAGTTTTCCATTGACAAAGTGGTGATATATCGAATAAACTGCACAGGATTGCGTCCAGAAAAAGGCCGAAGGAATCTTAAACGTATTTGCAAGCTGCGGGACCCAAGTAAGAAAGGAGTTATGAACGATGCAAGAAACCTGGTTGCCTTGAGCATTGAACTTTTCTATGAGATTTCCCAAGTTGAGTCCTCCTATCTTCTCTAACATCTGCTGCACAATCACTACGTCGTTACGCTCGGAATCCGAAGTCAGTCCGTCTGGGATTGTCTCAATCTGAACTTCCCCAGGCTTCTTCTTCTTTGAGGCTCCAGATGTTGCGCCCCGCGCCTGTAACACCCGATTACGGTTTGCCTCCGTTGTCACAAAGGTGACCCCGACATTTTTAGAGGCGACCCGCTTGGCAAACTGCAGCATCGGATTGATATGACCCTGGAAGGGAAACGCCACCATCAGAACGTGAAGATGGCTGTAGTCGGAGCCCTCTGAAAACCCCATTCTCCTAGATTTCAACGACTAGCTGCACCGAAAAGTTGCTACAGAAATTAAGTCTACAAATACTCAAAATTCCATCCGTCGCAGGCTCTGGAATCCTCTCACTCAGCTTGCCCGTTGCTCTTCTTGGGTAGCTGCTTTATTTACAGCAAACACTGATCTTCCCGAACTACATGAGATGCCGGCTTACTCCTCTCGCACTACTGGATGAAAGTTTCGAGGGGCCTGCTTCGCACTACTGGATGAAAGTTTCGAGGGGCCTGCTTCGATTTAAAATTATATATAAAACTCTAATGTCTTTCTCAGTCTTGACATCTTCCTGATTGTCTGGATATACGACAGAATATGAGAAAATCGCTTACGTACTTGCGTTGTCGCGTACCAGCAGAAGTCTTTTCCCATCCTTTCAAAACGCTGAATCGATGAAGGAGTAGATGATGAAGGCAACATCTATCTACGAGTCAAACTCATTTTAATTCCAAGAAACATCACTTTGCAGTTCACTGATTTGTCCAACGCATAAGCGCATAGAATTAGACAGATTATAGTTACATGCAGTGCATGAAGGCAACGTCTATCAATGAGTCAAACGAAACTTCACTTCAATAATTTGCCCAACGGCTTGTCATGTCATGAAGTTTGGTGGGCAAAGTACAAAACATATATATCTCTGGTTTATCTTTTCATTCAAATTGTAGCACTCGTTAAACTTATAGTGATAAGTGTCTAATAAGAGCGCGAGTGTACAGGTTTAGATTTATTGTTCCCCGTAGAGTGTCTCATACTTATTTAAGAAGTGTAGTTTTTATTGAGGTTGATGCACTGGGTTGGGTTAGGCTTATTATTCTCATTGAGTGTCTCATAATATTTAAGAAGCCTAGTTGTTACTTGGTACCATTGTGATCTTGTTAGTAGAGTATGACCAACAATTGTTTGTATTATTTGGATTATGTTTTATCAACACATCCTACCCGAATTCAAGCTAGGCAAATGTTATACTTGTATGATACAAGCGTTCTCATTTCACCATACGCAATGTTGTACCATTGCCAACCAACAATAGGCAACCTTGTTATTCCTTTCCTCAAGCCAACACAATCGAACAACTGACCACACAACATGGATGATGTTGCCATCCATCTAGTCCAATACTTGATAGTGCCTAAAGGTCATGTCCTTGTGAGACATGAGGCGTTCACATACATTCGGTCCCCACCTTCACACTCTTGTCCTAGCATGTGTGACCCACCATCTACACGTTGCCAATCACGTCGTTCTTCACCAAACCCTGCACAATAGGGCCTTGTTGGTTGTCTACTCCTTCAAAGCAATACATCCGTGGTCCTCCTAGCTCATGCAATGGTACACAATCCTAATAAGCTTGTGTCTACCACACACGAGTTGGTCACCAAGGCTACTAAATATCAACTAGACATGTAACTTGCCAAGTCTACCCAACACATACTCTATTGCATACAAGGGTTCATGCATGCAAGTTTTCCTCAAAGTCTAGGGTCACAATATTCTCTCCCACTTAAAGATGTTGACATGCTCGCCAACGTGAATCCATCGAAACATCTAATGAAAGTGGTGTTGGTGGTGAAGAGACACATCCACAAGTCCCACGTTCAAACATGGCTATGATACCCTCTGTAACGAGGCTAGACTTATTGTTACCCTTGAGTATCCCATACCACTCAAGAAGTCTAATTGTTGCTCGACACCATTGTAACTTTGTTAGTTGGGCATGACTAACAACCACTTATATCACATGGACTATGCCTCACCAACATGTCCTAATCAAACCCAAGCCGTGAGTACATATTATACTTGTAGAATCTAAGCGTGCTTGTTATAGGTGATGCTGCACCATCACCACCCAACCATAGGCAATCTTGTTAGACCTTCTCCCAAGCCAACACCACCAAACAACAAACCAACCAACGTGGATGATGTTGCCATCCATCCAATCCAATACTTGACAGTGCTTGAAGGTCATGTCCCTCCCAATCATGAGCCATCCACATACCTTCAGTTCACACCTCAACACTCTTGTCCTATTGCTTCATCCTCCACCAAAGCCTACACCACAAGGTCTTGTCTGTTGTCCAACCCTTATAGGAAAGACATCATTGGTCCTCTTAGCCTATGTGCTAGTACACCATCCTAACCATCTCGCGTCTGCCACACACAAGTTGGTTCTCAAGGCTACCAAATATTGGTTGGTCATGTATACTTGCCAAGTTTGCCAATACATCCTTTATCGCATGCAAGGACTCGCACACCCAAGTCTCCCTTGAAGTTTAGGGTCGTGACAATGCATTTTGACCCACTTATGTGTGCACAAGGAATGTAATGCAAGTCTGACATGTTCGACTACTACCTACATATACCTCATGGCAATCTTAAATGCTAAAAACCCTAATAAAAATTGAAATTAATAATATTCTCATAGTAAAAATATTTTAAGATCTTGCTTTGTTAATGTATTCAAGTAACCCCATGTATTACAATTTATAACAAGGTGGACAATTTGTATGAGTGGCTTAACTTAGACATGTTGTGTGAGTCATAACCTCACTCTTCCTCTCTTATATGTAGTTTAGGGTGACCTTGAAAGCGAGATATCTCCATTCATTAGAGCCATCATGTGCTTCATCACTTGATATGGTATCTCTGAGACCAAGTTACATTATTTGTAAATTAAAAATGATGAAAATAATGAAAATATTTAATTAAAATCAGTTTTGTTAATTGTAAATAATTAAAATTTAAAAAAATGAAAGTTAAATAAAAGAAAAAAATTATTTAAAAATTAATAATAATAAAAATAATTAATTAATAAATTAAAATAATTTTGAAAACAAAAATTAAAGAAAAAAAGTGATCCCCAACCTAAATTTGTTCTTATTATATATTTATAACTTTATTTTCTTAAAATAATATATAACTTTATTTTTTTAAAATTATTTTATGTTTTTATTTTTTTCCTTATTTTTTATTTTTGTTATAAATTTTCTTTATAGTAATAGTTGAAAACACAAATTTTAATTAGGGGGTTGAAGTATAGTTATGGTAATGGATTTTAATTCGGGAGTTGAAGTATAGTTTTGATAATGGCATTTCTATTGGTTGAAAAGTCATTGGCTTACAAAGTTAAAAGGATAACAAATACAAGATTGGCAAAGATTCATGGTAAGTTTTTATGGAAATTATAGACTATCAAATGTTTTAGTTTATTCTCTCCACACACCAAAGGTATTTCAATCTAATAGATGTTTTTGAACTAAGTTTAAACATTAAGTGGAGTCCAAGTTAGAAGATGTTTTGAACTAAGTTTAAACATTAAGTGGAGTCCAAGTTAGAAGATGTTTTTGAGCTAAGTTTAAACATTAAGTGGAGTCCAAGTTGTAAAAATGAAAATGATTTGGATATGTAAGGAGAAAATGTTAAAGAATGGATATAATTTACATAAAATTTGAAGTATAGTGGCTTTAGATCAAATAAGGAAGAAGGTCAATTGAAATGGTTAAAGAACAAGGTTCGAGGGTATATACTGTAAAGTTGGAATATGATATTGATAATTGGTTAAATATTAAAAAGAACGTTGATCTAGGGTTGAGGGTTGGAAGGGATGAAGATCCTGCAGTGGTTTGAAGGTGAGAAACAATCATATGCCACCTAGATCTTGCCTTGTCAACGAGATGTATTTGGAATCAGAGGTCAACTTGGTGGACTACTTCAAAGGTTCATTTTTGGAAGAAAATATCTTTGTATCTGAGGTGGACTTTAGGGGTAGTAGGGTTGAGCTTGACATTTTTATTTTGTTCGGTCAAGTACTGGGTGAATTCAAGTCTCAACCGAGCATTGGCTCTAGCCCCGTGGTGACATAGGTTTTTTATTATTCTCCCATGCAAGAGGTTACTGCAGATGCTGTAGTAGATTTGGTGGTTGTGTCAAAGGGTGCAAAGTCTGGTGGGATTATCAGGTCAACCTGTGTGGAGGGCATAGTCGAGGGTTTTAGCAATCAAAATGGGGATTTTTTCAGAAGATCTTGCTGGAGGGTTCTAATTGTGAATTTTTTGAAAAAGGATTTGTTGAAAGACGTATTGGGTTGGAGGATTTTTGTAGTGTCAGATCTTGTCCTGCCAAGCTTTTCATGAATTAGAAGAAATGGGTTCTCCACTCTCGGGGGGAGGGGGGGACTCGCACTTTTGGTGAGGAAATTCATATCAGTTATGGATATTCATATACCGAAGCTTGAAAGTCGGACTCTCATTGGAAAGTTCCGTGGGAGGTGTATTCGGCTGTTGGATCAAGAGAATCCAGATGTGATACTTTTGCAAGAGATGATGAGTCAGGGTGATAGTTTGATTCTGGTGTTGAGAAAAAACTTTGTCCATTGGAATTTCTTTGGGATTGACTTTGATCAGGGGCACTTGGGTGGTATCATTATTGGTTTAAATTGTAATTTGCAAGTGGAAAATTCCTTTGCAGTAAGATCAATGTTAGTGATTGAGGTCTTTTGTAAGCCTATGGATGTTTCATTTCTTATTCTTATTTCGTATGGTCCTTTTGATAATCGTCAATTATTTTGGGAATGTTTTGTGAGATGAAGTGTTTGCAGGTTCAAAATCTAATTGTAGGAGGTGATCTTAATTTGACCCTAATCAATCTTGAAGTTTGGGGGGAGACGGCGAGAGAGGAAAATCTCGCTTCATTTTTCTCAATTTTTTTTGAAGAATGTCATTGGATCGATGTGGAACCAATGAAGGTTCGCACGACTTGGTGTGACAAAAGAGTTGGTTGCGACGACATTTCTAAAAATTTGGATCGTTTTCTTGTTTCTGAGCAATTGGTGAAATCTGTTGAAAACATTAGATCATGGACATAGATAGAAGATTTTTTGACCACTTCCCTATTTTTCTAGAGGTAGGGAAAGCGGAAGGAAAATCAGGGGCTCCTTTTAAAACATAATTCTAGCTAGTTGTCTGAATAGGAAATTCAAAAATTGGTGCATGACTCTTGGATTCACATCTCATAGGTAATGGAAGGGAGTGTGTGTGAGGAATTTATTCACTATATGTGCATACTTAAAGATTTGGTGTTTGAATGGGGAAGTAAGCATCATCATTAAGGAGATAAGCATATCATGGTAGTGAAAAAAAAATAGCATATATTTTTCCTCACATTAAAATGGTTTGCATACTCGGGAGGACAAGGCTTGTGTAGGTGATCTAAAAATCCACATGAATAAGCTATTATTAGACTCAAGGAAAATTTTAGGGGCGAAATTTAGCCCATGGGCTATTTTTCCATGTTTTTTTCCAAAAAAAGATTCGCCAATTTGCATTTTTTGAAGCCCTGTTTCGCCCAATTTTGATGGGGTAAACATTTTTCACTCTTTAACTTGCCAAATTATTATATAAAGTATATAAAATCCTTAGAAATTGAAATATTTTTAGAAAAATATCGCCAAATATTTTATAGTTGACATTTTAAGAAGTGGTAAGATTCACCAAGGTTTATACACTTTTAAACAAGTACGGATCCTTAAAATCATCCCTGATTAGACTGTGAAATAGAATGGCACCTCAAGAGCAGAGCCTTATGGCTAGAGGCTAGAGTTCATAACACTCATTTTTTCTAGTCCTTTGCAAAGCATTGAAGAAATATCAATTCCATTTGGGAATTGAAGGATGAATTAGGGAATTTTGTTAGGGGTTTTCAGAATCTTGCAAGTTTGGGTGTTAGACACTTTAAAGCTCAGTTTTAGGAGGAATACCACACAAATATTAGGGATATGATCAAATTGATAAGTAAATTCCCTCATATGATTGAAGAAAAGGATAATATTGATCCCTTTAGGCATATCTCCAAAGATGAGATCCATGGGATTTTCAATTTGTTTCAAAAGGACAATAGTCCTAGGCCGGATAGATGGCCTATGGATTTTTTTTATTTCTTTGATTTGTTGGGAGAAGATTTGTTGAAGGTGGCTGAGGAGGTCCGCCTCTTAGGGAGGATGCCAGGATGATTTAATGCAACATTCTTGGCACTTATTCCAAAGTCTAATTGTCTAAATCCCTTTGAATATGTTTGGCATATCTCACTCTATAATAGTATATACAAGATAATTTCAAATATTATAGCATTCAGGACTAAGTCATTGCTTTCCATGGTGATATCGCTAGAGAAGTTTGCTTTCCTTCAAGGAAGGTTGATACACAAGGCCACAGGCTTGACCCAAGAAGGTATGTGTTAAGTCAGTAAATTTTCCTCCATTTTTGAGTTATTTTCTCCAATTTTGGTTTGTTTTTGAATCTACCTCAGTTAAATTTTTGGTTTTGAGTTTTAAGTTTTAATCTCCTTAGAAACTATATGGTTGATTGAATAAGTTTTGAGCCTAGTCTTTTCACATTTTGTTTGATTTTGGTGATTTTTTATATTGTAAAGGGGGTCAATGAGAGTCATATGCTCAAAGGTAGAATCATTAATGTCTTTAGAGAATGGTTAAACTTATTTCTTAAACCAAATAACTGCCAGAACCTCCGACAAATTAGCAAAAGTTAGAAAATCGCTAAATTTTGGTCTAAAAGATATTCTTGTAGCGCTACGCCAAAGTTTAACAAAGAGCGCGCTACAGGAATATCGTGGCCTGAGTTTTTTCAATTTTCGATCTGATTTCAATCATGAAGCCGAATGAAAGTGTCTAATCGCCTTGTGCGAGTATTCTAACACGTGTTTGCAGCAATTTGAGCATGATTTTAGTTGGTTGCTAATCACGAAGAAAAAACAAGGGCATCATTGCATGGTATGCGGGATCAGTTGCACAGAAACCAGCAAATTTCGGTTTAGCTGTCAGTTTTCTCTTGTTGCACGCATCATTGCAGGAGAGGTAGTGTTTGTGAAGGAGAGTTCACTGTTGAACGGTGAATTGTGTTGCTGTGGAAAGGGGACAGGTGTATTCTATCGCCAACGAAAATTAGGGCTTCTGAATTCATTCACCAGTGGCTAAAGAATCAATATGAGGACACCTGTGCTTGAAGGAGAACATCATTGACACCCCAAATTGAAGACATTAAGCCACAATGGACGAGTAATTGACAGGTATTCCGTTATAACTCTTATAGCTGGAAAATTTGGGTTTTTTGTCGCTGCACGATTTTCTGAAAAATTGGTTGCTAAGGAGGATATAATAGATCGTAAAATGAGGAATTCACCACAGCAGTAGTTATCTGAAGCCCGTTAAGAGAAATGTGCATGAATGTTTCTCTCATGACCTAATATCATTAAACATCAGAATATACAGAATAGGGCATCGAAAAGACTCACAGAGCTATCTGTAGTACTCAGTTTTTACACAGAAGGGAGTTTGCTAGTTGGTACAGGTGTTACACAGAAGGGGTCTGTTAGTTTGTGCAAGTGGTTTAAATATCACTGAAAATTGTTATAACCTGTAAAATTACTTGCTCAGAAAACATTGATTTAAAGGACTGTCCAGGAGTGTGTAGCAGAGTTTAAAAGAGCTCAAAGCATCAGAAAAACAGCTTATAAAACATTTTTGGAACCTGAAACTAGACTGTTCCTGTTCCCTGAAAAGAAGGATATGGGAAAAAGTAGCAAAAGTGGTAAGGTTAACAGGGCTGAGCCCACAGACTTGACATGGATTCAAAAACTTCCAGATTGTGCAGAGCTGTTCCAACAGGCAGGCTGGTTGAAATTTTTCAAAAGGATAGATGGTTTTAATGCTCAAGTGTCCTGCAATTTTGCTAAAGGACTTAAAAATGAGATGATTATAATGGATCCTTTGAGATTCAAGTTGACTGTGGAATTAATATCAGAAGCCACTGAGATTAGTAATGAGGGTGAGCACTGGTTTAAGAAGTCTCCTTTCGAGTTTGATCCTCAAAGATATTTATTACCTAATGTTATTCCTGACTGGAACAAAGGTATTCTCATACATAATTTCAGGAAGGAATGGATTGAACCTATAAGGATTCTTCAGAGTTATGTGACTTGTGAAGGAAGATATTCATTAGTGTTCAAATATCATCTCAGGTTCCTACAGCACATGGCAGGGGTTTCTAAAATGAATTTGCCATTCTTTTTCTTTAAAAGCCTGCAGAAAATGTCAAGCAAAATAAAACAGCATGATGATCACACTTCTCAATCACTTTTTCATCATGGTCTCATTAAGCTAATCATCACTACAGTGTTGCAGCATGAGGGAAAAACTTGGGACTTCTTTTTGTTTTGGTCAGGGGTTCATCCTAAAGGAGAAGATCAACAACTCAAAAGACGAACTGACAAGGGAAAGGTAATGATACAAAAGTTAGGTCATTCAGTCAAACCTGCAAATAAAAATGACATTAAAGCTAAAAAGGGGACAAAACAGGTAGCAGATGAAGGACAGAATGACAGTCAGCCTCAAGAAATTCCAGATCACAATAAAGTCAAGTTCTCATTATTTGAAGACAAAAAGGAATTGCTTGAAAAGAAGTCACCACCTATAGCAGATTTTCAAGAAGAGAAGAAAGTTGATATCAAAGTGATTCCTGTAGCTAAAGGAGAAGTCCATAATTAGCCAAGAAGCCCCATCACAGTCCTCTCAGATGATGAGGGGTATATGTTAGAAGAAGAGCAGTTTATTCCTGAGATTGAGGTTAAAACTGAGATTAAAGAAAATCAAGTTATAGAGGATAAAACCACAAAGCCTAAGAAGAAAATCAAAAAGCTGGAAGTGGTAGAGTTAGCATCTATACAACACCAAGGGAAGGAATTAAAAATGATGGGAGAGGCAGCTACTTTCTGGAGACCTAAAACTAGGTCGAAAAACAAATTAAGGTTAAATATGAAAAAGCTGTTAAATCCAAAATTGAAGGCTGATAAGGTGACTATTTCTGATGAAGAGTCCATGGAGGAGGAGAAATCAAAGAAAGATGAATTGCAGTCAGATAAAAGAGAGGAGATTAGGTCAGTAAAAGTAACAGGTGAAGAAAGCTCTAAGTCCATCATTGAAGACAATTCTGGAAAATTGCTGACAGAGGAGATTAGAGCAATACAGGTAACAAATGTTTCAAACCCCATCATTGAAGATAATGCTGAGAAATCATTGACAGAGGAAGTAATATTTAAGAAGTTTGACATGTTTTGGAAACCAAATGAAGAGCAAGATGCTGCAATAGAAAAACTGGTTAATTCTGACAAGGAGAATTTGAAGAAGACTGTCAAACAGTATAAGCATCAAATGAATTACATGCAGGAAGTTAATGATGGTTTAATGATGGCAAATAGAAGATTAAGAGAATATCTTCAAGATGTTCATGACAATTTTCAGGAGTTAGTGGTTGATGCAAAGGAAGCACTCAGAAGGAAAAGGGCTGCTGATAGGCACTGTTCAGAACTGGAAAAGACAATCGAAACTTTGCAGCATGAAAATGAACACCTTCAGAAAAGGATAGCTGAGCTGGAGAAGAAGCATAAAAGAATGAAGAAAAGATCCTCAAGTCCAGATGGCATATCTTTGCTTGTGGAGGCATCGAAAGAGATATGAGGCAGTTAGGTTCATTTAAGATATTTTGTTAAAGAATTTGCTATTTTTAGCAAAGTTGTAATTTTGTAAAAATGTAATTGTTACTTTACCTAGTCTAGTCATTCGATGGAGAATTAGTAGGAAATACCCTAACTGTTTTTTGAGAAGAAAAACTATTTAGAGAGGAAGGAATGACATTGTAAGGGTTCGGATTTTTGGAGAGCATTAGGAGGTCTGCAAGCTGTTCATTCTTCCAGACTTGTTCAGTGCTAGGTATTGTAAACTCTCATATGCATTTTTGATGAAACTATGAATATATGACTCTTGACCCCACTTCTGATATGTGTTGGCTTCATTTTGAACTTATATAGTTTCTTGAATGACAAATTCATTTCTGGTTTTATGTGTAATTTCCAGTGATGCTTGTCTTTTATTGTATGAACTTCATTACAATCTTTTGTTGGATTTCTGAGATATATATGCATCTTCATGGATATATGTGTATGAATTAGTTTTTACTTATCTGCTGAATGTATTCCCTTATGCTCTTGAAGTTTCTAACCAAAAAACATACAAAACAAAACCCTAAAAACCTAGTTTGCATTGATTTTAGTTTTGAGATTGTGTTGGCTTGTTACCCTAGCCTTAGTAACAATTTCTGACACAAACAGTATGCATTCGATTAAGTTGGATCAAATCCAAGAATTTGTCATAAAGATCGACCTATCTAAAGCTTATGGTAGAGTCTCTTAGAGGTTCCTCATATTCTTGATTTTACACATTGGCTTCAACTTTGAAGTGGTAAGTTGGATTATGGGTTGTGTTTCTTCATCTTCATTTGTAGTTCTGATAAATGGTTATGGTTTGGATTTTTTTAAATCATCTCATGGATTGAGGAAAGGATGTCTCTTGTCTTTGTACCTTTTTCTTCTAGTTGTAGAATGGCATAGTAGAGTCATTCATGAGTGCAGAAGGAGACATGAGATTAAGGGAATCTACTTTGCAAATAGAGAATAGTTGACACACTTGTTATTTGTAGATGATATAATTTTTAATGTTTGAAATAAGTGGGGGAATGTAAACAATTTCGAGAAGCCCTAAAACTATTTTGTTTTGCTACATGTATGGAACTAAACATTAGAAAATGTTCCTTCTATGGTCTAAATGAATCTCATTAGAATTTCTAGTCTAGGTTTTTTCCTTTTGAATTGTAACCATTGGAAGGGGGGGTCAAATATCTAGGATATACTCTGAATCCTAATAAATATGGTAAGGAAGATTGGGGATGGATTTGATCCGACTCTTGAGGGCTAATATCCAGAAGGCTTGAATTCCGAGAGATGAGGAGACAAAACATATATATATTCTATGAAATTCATATAAGTAACATAAACAAGAAACATATAAATGAAATACACCATGAAAATACATGAGATAATTGGAGAAGAAGGATTCCATTAAGATGAACCAGTACATGCAATGAGGCCAATTTTGGGACCTCTCCTTCCCAATTCTAACTCTCTCCCTGCTACCTTTTATAAGGTGTATTGTTGACAATGTCAACTTTGAATAACTAACTCCATTAATTACATATCCATCATGTTCCCTTTTACAATTAACAAAATATGTCTTTATGACTTTTACATATGAACTTAGACTATATGCCCCCCTAAGATCTGAGTCATGATGGTAGCAAGAATTGAGAAGCAAATTGGTTGTCGGTGTAATTGTTGGATCTCCAGGGGTGGGCATTTGGTGCTTATCAAATTGATTTTGGAAGCTATGCTAGTATACTGGCACTTGATGGCACACATCTCGAAGGCGATTATGGAAAATACTAGGCAATTATGTTTAATTATATGTGACGGGAATCAAGTGATTATCTTGGAAATAATTTGGTGGGAATTTGGTTCTTATCAAATCAATTTTGGAAGGTATGCCAATATACTGGCACTTGATGGCACACATCACCAAGGCGATTTTGGAAAATACTAGGCAATTATGTTTTAATTATATGTGACAGGAATCAGGTGATTATCTTGGTAATAATTTGTTGAGTTGGAAATTTCTGGAGATCCCAAGGCATGTGGAGGATGGGGTCTAAAAAATATATTCATTTTCAACCAAGTGCTAGCCACAAAAACTCTTTGGAATTTCCTTAGTAAATCGAGCCTATGGAAGAAAATATTAAAATCCAAGTATTTGGGTTAGGACTTAGTGGTGGATTGGATTTGATCTCGCATTGATTCAATCCATCTGGTTTCCAATCAATGGAAGGCATTCCCAATTGTAGGCAAGTTCTTGGCTTGGTGGACTGGATTAGGAGCTCAAGTGCATGTTGGAATGTATTCGATTATGGGTTGTAAAATGGATGTGAAGATCCCGAGGGAAATGGTCAAGATACTGCAAAATCAAGGAAGATGTACTCTTGAAAAAAGTGGTTAACCCCCCATACCATAGATCTTTAGTCTCAAGGATGACTATCAACTAATGAAATAGGGTGGAATGGCTTATGGGCTCGTTAGTATTATTTTTTAAATTCCAATTTTTGGAATAACCTAAAGAGTATTGAACTTTTTTTAAATTTTAATTTATCAAATAAATTAAAGAGTATTAAACTTTTTTATATTTTGTGATTTAAGTAATTATGATGTAATTTTTTTCTCATCTTTTTTTTTTAAATACTACAAAATTTATAAATCTATTATAAAAAGTAAACAAATAAAAAAAAATAGAAAAAAATGATATAAAGAGGAATCACTCTTGTATATTTCACACTATATTTTTTTAATTATATATATATATATATCAATTTATTTTTATTTGATTTTTTAAAATACTAAATTTTTTATAAAACTATTATAAAAAGTAAACAAATAATAATAATTTAGAAAAAAATGATATAGGTGGAAATCATTCTTATATATTTCACATTAATATATATTTTTAAATATTAAAAAAATTATAAATATATTATAAAAAACAAACAAATAAAATTTTTAGAAAAAATAATATAGGTGGGAATCACCTTTATATATTTCACATTAAAAACTGATATATAAACGTTAATATTCACACTGATATTAAGACCAATAAATCAAAGTTTATCCCATATATACTAATAACTATTATCATTAATATTAGATAAAATATTTTTTATTGTTGAATATATATATATATATATATATATATATAATTACATTTTTAAATTGTATATTGTATTTGCCCTGAAAATTTTCCAAATTTTCCAGATATATATCCCTATCTTGAAAATTATACATACCTTTAAGATATATATCCCTATCTTGAAAATTATACATACCTTTAAGATAGCCAAACTAATTTTTGACATAACATAAATTTGATAATATAATTTTATTAATTTAAAGTAATCAAAATATCAAATCGTCATTTATTTTTCATTTGAACATTATTTCTTTATTATTTTACACATGTTTATATATTTTTTATAATCACTATATACCTAATTTAAGTTATATATATATAATATGATTTATGTGTTATTTTACACATGTTTATATATTTTTTATAATAACTATATACCTAATTTAAGTTATTATATATATAATTTAAGTTATATATATATGATTTATGTGTTATTTTACACATGTATATATATTTTTTATAATCACTACATACCTAATTTAAATTATTATATATATATATATGAGATGATAATTAATATAAAATAAAGAATAATCATTATATATATTGTTATAGGTAAAATCTACACTTCTCCATGATCACATTAAGCTGTCGATCACACAAAAGGACAACATGGATTGAAGAGCTAAGTTGACCTAGATGATGTATGGATTGGAGCTACCCTCTTCAACTGAGAAAACCCCTGTTTACAGTGACTTTTTTACATGTGCGCTACTCTCTGGGCAATAAACCAGCGCACATATGCTAGTATGCCCTACTTTGCTCAAGTGCAACTAGCGCACACCTAGAAAATTGTTGCAAACGCTTGTTGCAAAGTACAAGAGTTGCATACTGTGCGCCACTCTTGTTGTATGAAACTCGCGCACATCTTAAGATAAAGTCAAAAAATATATTAAGTTGACGAATTGGGATTAGTTGAAGTTGGTTTTGCAACTTCCCAACCTCCCAATCCAACTACCTCTCGATCCAAACTGCCTACCTTGTCCCATAAATACAAGGAGGATGCATGAGAGAGGGGGAGAAAGAATGCATTAAGGGTTGTTACACTGGAGGAAAGTCCCAAGTCATTGTGAAGAGCAGGAGCCCAGGACTCGGTTGCAGAAACATCTCGACACGTCAGGTATATTGTACTGATTCATGTTTCTTTGACAATAAAAAGGTCGAAATACCCTTCCTGTCCCAAATCGAATGTCTATTGGATTATATGTTCATTTGGATTAATATTTGATGTTAAATTACTTTATGATTTCATCATATTTATATATAGTCAAGATACACTGAGGAAGGTATCCTTTGTATTGCAGGTTCATCAAGCAAGAGATCAAACGAGAGATCAAGTGAAAGCTAGGACCAATCGTTGGTTAAAGGTATGTCTTTCGATATCCCGATCTCTTTCATATGTAAGAACTAGTTGTAATGCAATTAATGTATTTACCTGTCAACCCTGCCCAGTTGGTAGTGTCCATCTCCTCACTATAAGGTAGAAATCCTGAACAACATATATGAATGATTTTGTCAAAATAAATTAATTTTATAAAATTTAATATCTAAAAATAAAATAAAAATATTTAATTTCCTTATTTAAAATAATTAAAAATTGAATTAAATTTATAATAATATGTTTTTTTATATGAAAAAATGCATGTCATTAAACTATCTACCATCTAGAATTAAAACTAAAGGAATATATCAATGGAACTAAAAGAAAGCTAATGATTTTATGGTTTATGGTAGCTCATTTTGGTTAAGTCCGCAATTAAACAAAACCAGTTCAATATTCATTCTTGGCTATAATTATCAAAATCAATTTTGGTTATAATCATCAAAATCTATTTTGATCAAGGCTAATTCGTATTGACATTGAAACAAAACAGGTTCAATATTCAATTTGTCATTTTCCAAATTGCATTGTCTAAAAAGAACCACCAAAGGAAATACCTACTCGGAAGTGCTAGAGCAATTTAGACACCTAGGCTTGCATCGCACATAATTGATAATTCCATAACCTAAAACATAAAAATATCCAACTTTATGAAATGTGTCCAACTGATTGTATGCAACCTATCTCTTTCACCGAATAATACCATGCCTTCAAATCAAATACAACTTGAACTGGTCCAACTTGGAGAATATGAACGCCAGATGCGGCTTCTGAAATCACAGGATATGAATTGAAAAAAAACACCAAATTCACACTCTCTACGGAATTGAATAAGGCGGATATGACTTCTGAAATCACAGGATATGCAGTGGAAACAACACTAAATGCACACTCTCGATGGAATTGAATAAGGTTGATATTGAGCATAGCATGAAAGTTATTTGAGAAGAGTGACCAAGACGGCTTATAAATTTCCCATCCAAAATCATACTGCATGCGGTATCTGGTAGCCATCTGCAACCCTCAATTGAGCTAATTGTTGAAGAAATATAATTAAAATCTTGTGACTGTAATCCCAATATTTAAATCTATATTCTCAAATCTCAATTATACTTATAATTTGGATAATGAACAAGGACACAAAATTAGAAATACCAAGCATTTTTGGTATTTCAAACTAAAAATGGAGACAATTCTTGATGTTTGAGCGTTACTACTTTATACAGGGACCCGAATAAACAACACAAATTCTACATCTTAAGTGAGAATAAGATCCCAACCCAAAAGTTTAACGAATTCCTTGTTTTTTATTGCACAAAAAATCTGAAGAATGTTTAAACCTAAAAATGTTCTTACAAAGAGGGGAAAATTGAAAAATGTACAAAATCACCAAGTATATCGCTATGGTAGTTTTAGTTAATGATAATTTCAATTGAGGGATCTGAGTGGGAAATTTTTTTGCTTTTGTAGAACCAGGATTCAGTGTGATAAGAAAGGAGTTTCACCATTTCAGAATTGTTTTCTTTTCAATTGTTGATGGCAGTAAACTGTTCATGAGATAGTGTCAAAGAGAAACCTACGTATTAAGCACAGTTTATGAAGTTAGTCACAGATTCTGTAACTTTCAAAGAGAATTTTTAATTAAACTGCTGAAAATGTCAAAATTTCTTCAAGATGTGAAGAAATAAAATATGAAAACTTATGTGCCCTTTTAAGTCCATTTAATCCTTCCATGGAAGGGTTGTGGACGTTTTGCACTTCAGATCAACTCTAGTCCTTTTCTCATATAAGGAAGAGTCATTTCAAATATTTCCCACATGGCAGGTCCTTTTGGTTATTATTGGCTCATTACAGAATGGAAAAAGTTTCCCTTGATCTTGTCACAGAGGAGTACCAATTTAAAGCACAGTTTGTAAAATTAGTCACAGCAAATCTAATGAACAAGTAAATCAATCACAATAGATGAAACTCAGAAAAATGGTGTAAAACTGTGCAAAGCATGCATCAGTGCTCAATATCCCAATGAGGGTGAATAATTACAATACAATACAGTAACAATGATTGAGCAATTCGAATTTCCTAAGGAGGTCATTCGAATCACTGAATGGAATAGCTTGACTCCAACTAGGAGTCCTCATCATCAATCAGTGGTGGTCATCAATGCACAAGAACCAATCATCCAGGTGTCAATCTGAGTCTAACAAAGTGTAACATGTGTAATTGAAGTGTGTAGCATTGATATAGGGAAGTGGGCTTAGTGGAGGGCGTATGGGAGGCTAACTGAAGTCAGAACAAGTCATCTAGTCAATATAGAGGTCCAACGGAGTGAAACAGTCAGTTGGGAGTGAAACTAGCCTCAAATCAGGGAGAATCGGAGCTAACTGAGTGTAAATGAAGTGGAACTGCAGTGGTAGGTGAAGAAGTGCGCCCTTCTCTGGAAGTACGTGAGAAGTGGGTGCCTTCTTGACTAGGAGGGCTAATGAATTGATGTAAGAAGCTCTCGGGTGCTAGAATAAGGTGGCTAAGGTGCTGGAGGCATCAACCTGGTGACTGGGATGCATGCAAAGTGCATGCAAACCCTAATTGCATGCAAGATCCTAAAAAAGATGATGTGGATTTCCGAACACCCCCCCTCAAGCTAGACTATGATGTGCAAAAAAAAATAATGTGGGGCCCTGGTAATAAGACCAAAGGTCACCCCAATACAATAATCCAAAAAATGCTGAAAATAAACTAAGTGAGGAAAGAGGGAAAACCCAGTGGGAAGAAAGCCCCCCCTCAAGCTAAAGCATAATAATGGATCAATTTGTCTCCACCATGATGGAACTCACCCCCAACAGTGAACAGAGGTAAGAGAACTTCTTCTCAGTGAAGCTCTTGGTGAAGATGTCTGCAATTTTCTCATCAGTAGGGCAATATTGCCGAATGATGGTGCGATCATGCACCAACTGTCGAATGTAATGCATATGAATCTCAATGTGTTTGGTCCTCTGCCGTTGAACTGGATCTATGGAGATCTTGATATCACTTTGATTGTCACAAAATAGGACAGTCGAAGTAGTGCCACCAAAACCAAACTCGGAAAGAATACCCTATAACCAAACTGCTTGAATGCAGGCATTGATTGCCCCTCGATACTTTGCCTCTACTGAAGAAAGTGCAATGGCTTCCTGCTTTTTGCTGGACCAGCAAATAGCACCATGATCAATCATGAAAACATAACTGGAAGTGGACTTCCGATCAATGCTATCACCTGCCCAATCTGAATCAGTAAAACCAATGAAATCAAGCTCAGAATCTGCAGCATAATGTATGCCAAAATGTTTCGTACCTTGCACATACTGCAAGATCCGCTTGGCTGCTCGCCAATGAAGCTCATGGGGCTGCTGCATATACCTTGACACGGCATTGACGGCATATGAAATATCATGCCTTGAGTGTGTCAAATAAAGTAGTGAACCAATCAATTGTCGATACATACTGCAATCTGCAAGCGGTGTAGAATCTCCCTTCTCAAGACTAATTCCTGAGAGGAATGGGAATGGGGCTGCCTTACATTCAGCCATATTAAACTTCAATAACAGGTCTAAAGCATATTTTTGTTGAGATATAGTGATCCCAGCAAAATTTTGAGCTATCTCCAAGCCCAAAAAGTGACTCAGCAAGCCCAAATTGCTCATGTCAAAAGCTAGATTTAAGGCAGTTTTTAGCTTGTTTATTGAAGTAAGAGTGCTAGCAGTAATGAGAAGATCATCAACATAAAGTAAAATAACCAACAAATTACCTTTAACTCGCTGAAGATACACATTTGGATCAGATTTGCATATTTGGAAATTCTGAGAAAGAAGGAAGGAGTCCATCTTTGTGTACCAAGCTCTTGGGGCCTGTTTTAACCCATACAAAGATTTCTTCAATCTGCAAACTAATGATGGATCTGATGTGTAGCCCTCTTCCTGCTGCATATATACCTCTTCAGCAAGGTCTCCATGTAGAAATGCACTCTTCACATCCATGTGGTGCACTTCCCAGTGCTTGGATGTGGAAATAGCCAAAACAAGGCGGATGGAATCCATCTTTGCAACCGGTGCAAAGGTCTCAGTGTAGTCCACTCCTTGGACTTGGTAGAAACCTTTTGCCATCAACCTTGCTTTGTATTTGCTGATAGAGCCATCAGCAGAAACTTTCGTGTAGTAGACCCATTTACACTTCACTAATTTTCTTCCAGGTGGAAGAGAAACTAGCTCCCATGTATTGTTCTTTTGAAGAGAACTGTACTCTTCATCCATGGCACTTTGCCATCTCAGATCTCGGTGGGAAGAATAGTATGATGTGGGATCTGAACTAGTCATCAAATAACAAATCTTAGGAAGTAATGGATCAGAAATAGAAAGAGCCATACATGCTCTTTGAAAGTCTGCTCTTGTTCATCTCGGATCAGCAGGATTTCCAAGGTTCGAACCAGCAGATTGAAGAGTGTTTTGGGCCCACTTTGGTAACTAAGGAGGATCATAATGGTTGGATTCTGAACTTGATATGTCATGATCATCATGTGCTACTAAAATATCAGAAATATCAAAACTCATACCTTCATTATCGCTCCACGGATTTTCTTCTGGTGAAGGCGGTGAAACGGCAGTTTCTTCCTCAACTAGTTGCAATTCTTGAAGCGGTTCTTCAAATTGCACACCGTGCTCTATGAATATCTTTTTAGATATGATATCCATGAGTTTATATGCTTTTGATTCTTCCCCATATCCTATCAGTATGCACTCAATACTTTGTGGATCCAAAGCTCATCTCTTCTTGGAAGGAATTCTAGCCCATGCAGTAGAGCCAAAAACTCTCAAATTTGACACATCCGGTTTGTGACCAAAGAATGCTTCGAAAGGAGTCATACCTTTCACGGATGAATGTAGAACACGGTTCTGTATGTATGCAACAACATTGATTGCTTCAGCCCAAAGATTTGCAGCCAAACCTTTTGATTCAATCATGCATGTAGCCATCTCTTTCAGTGACCGATTTTTCCTTTCCGCTACACTGTTCTGCTGGGGTGTGTAGGGAACTGTATGTTGGATCTGAATTCCGCTTTGGGCACAAAGTTGAAGCAACTTGGCCTTAATATATTCTCCACCATTATCAGATCTAAGAGCTTTGATCTTGCTCTCAGTGGCGGTCTCAACAGAAGCCTTAAAATCCTTGAATTTTCCAAGCACTTCTGACTTGTTTTTGAGAAAAAATACCCATGTAAAGCGGGAAAAATCATCAATAAATGTCAAAACATACCTTGAACCATTTAATGACGTATGGGGCAGCGGACCACTGATATTAGAATGTATCAACCCCAAAACTGTAGAAGCTCTGCTAGCTTTGCCGTGGTCGAATCTGTGCTCGGGGTGCTTCCCAATAATGCAACAAGTGCATATTCCCTTCGAGGAACGAAGTTGTGGAAGACCATCTACCATGGAATTGTTTGATAACAGCAGCAAATACTTATAATTAAGATGTCCAAATCTTTCATGCCAAATACTGCTAACCTCATTACCATGTGTGCGAAGAGCAATGGGATTTGCAAGCGGAATAAAGTGTGAAAACTCATAGCATTTTGCAGTGTGGTTCGCCTTTCCGACTGCAACAAGTCTTCCACTTTTGATATCAGAAATTTCAACTATATTAGGGATGAATGTAACTTGCTTCGGTTCACCAGTGTGTGTCATTTGATACACAGAAAGAATATTTGAAGCCAAGGAAGGCACATAGAGAACATTCTGAAAGCTTCCATGATCTACATGAATTGTACCTTTGCCCTTTGAAGAAATTTTTGAGTCATCTCCCAAATGGATGGGGATGGAGCTGTTTGTATCGAATGAAGAAAAATAATCAATATTTGCAGCCATATGATTTGATGCACTCGAATCTATTAAGATAATAGTGGGCTTCGAAACAGTTGCCATGAGTGCTTGTCCTCTTTCATGATCATCATTCCTATCCTTCTTCCTTGCATCGTCAGGAAGAGTTATGTTGTTCTTTTCCAAAAGGAGGGCCATTTGATCTATAGTCTTCTTCATACATGAACTTTCGGGATGAAAGCCACGGTTGCAATAAGTACATTTAGATTTTTGGTTACCTTCTTTGCCCTTTTGCTTGAACTTCGAACTGGATGGTGCATCTGTTTGTTTGCCTTTCTCTCTTTGCTTGTGAGGTTCGAATTTGGGCTTCTCCTTCTTTTGCTTTCCTTTACCATTCGATATCTTGGGTCCTTGAACATATAGGGCTGAATCTTTGGAGCTTATGGATCCCATTTGAATCAACTTATCATGCTCTTTTGTGACGGACTCAATGAAGGCATTCAAGGTAGGCATCTTCCGATTCGGGGTAGTTAGCCGACCGGAATTGAAAGTAGAGACAAATAACGAATAATCTTTACCAAGCTTACTGAGAATGGAGAGGATCAATTGCTTATCCTCTTTGATAACTCCACTGTTCTTCAACTGCATGTTCAAGTTATTGAATTTTGTGAAGAATTCATTAATGGTCTCGAAATTCTCAGCACTAAGGGCCATCAATTCATTCTCTAATTGAAAATCCCTAAGCTCGTCCTGCTTGCCAAATAGTGTTTCAAGTTGCTCCCATATAGCTTTTGGAGTCTTCAATCTGCTGAGATGGAAGTGAAGATTTTTGGAGATGGAGAGACAAAGAAGACCATAAGCTTCATCAAGCTTGTTGTAGTGTTTGGTTCTATCTGACAAGGTGTTTGGCTCCAATTCAAGACCAAGAGTGACTCGGTAGTAACCTTTTGAACGTAATATGATCTCCATATCATCTTTCCAATCAAAATAATTGAATGGGGTGAGGATAGGTTTTGAAGAAGAGTATTCCATTGCTAGGAGCGAGTGCACACTGATGTAGAAAGGCTTGCAAGGGCAAGTAGCGAATGCAATTGATGGAGACAATAACCTGCAAATCACAATAAAACCAAGAACAATGAGGTCGAACAATCCACCCTTTTAAAGTTGCATCACACATGGGATTGGAGATCAAGCAATGTTGAATGGGTCCAATGTATCAGTTCCAGGATTTATGTGGAAACTCAAGCTTCTGGAGTGGTATTGGAAGTATTTTCAAGCTTTGCATGCACATGAGCGAATGCCCTTGAGATCTTTCATGCCAAAATTTTTGTAATTTTTTAGCAAATTCACTCAAATCTTCTTGTAGAAACACTTGTAGAAAAGAGATCTTGTCCCTGCAATGGCTCTGATACCATGTAAAATTAGTCACAGCAGATCTAATGAACAAGTAAATCAATCAAAATAGATGAAACTCAGAAAAATGGTGTAAAACTGTGCAAAGCATGCATCAGTGCTCAATATCCCAATGAGGGTGAATAATTACAATACAATACAGTAACAATGACTGAGCAATTCGAATTGCCTAAGGAGGTCATTCCAATCACTGAATGGAATAGCTTGACTCCAACTAGGAGTCTTCATCATCAATCAGTGGTGGTCATCAATGCACAAGAACCAGTCATCCAGGTGTCAATCTGAGTCTAACTGAGTGTAACTGAAGTGTGTAGCACTGATATAGGGAAGTGGGCTCAGTGGAGGGCGTATGGGAGGCTAACTGAAGTCAGAACAAGTCATCTAGTCAATCTGGAGGTCCAACGGAGTGAAACTAGCCTCAAATCAGGGAGAATCGAAGCTAACTGAGTGTAGCTGAAGTGGAACTGCAGTGGTAGGTGAAGAAGTATGCCCTTCTCTGGCAGTAGGTGAGAAGTGGGCGCCTTCCTGACTAGGAGGGCTAATGAACTGATGTAAGAAGCTCCCGGGTGCTAGAATAAGGTGGCTAAGGTGCTGGAGGCATCAACCTAGTGACTGGGATGCATGCAAAGTGCATGCAAACCCTAGAATTTGCATGCAAACCCTAGAATTTGCATGCAAACCCTAATTGCATGCAAGATCCTAAAAAAGATGATGTGGATAACCGAACACATTTAACACTGATGGAAAAAAAATTGCTCCAACTTTAGAGGTGGGTCATGTGGCTCACTCTTTTTTCAGTTATCAAAATTTGGCATGTAATGATTTAGAGGTGGGGCGTGTTTGATATGAAACCCCTTTAACAATCAAAATTGTAGCTATACAATGTAAAATCCCAGAGAGCATGAGCAAAAAATCCAAACTTGTACATGAACTAAATAGCATAGCCTTGTTGATATTTATAAACACACTGCCTGGTATCATGCTTGTATTTTTATGTAAAATGGCTTAGTGACACTAACAAACTCTCCTAAAATTATTGCTATTGCTTGCTAATACAGAAAATGGTTAACTTGGATAACGTAAATTGACTAGAGATATTGCAAGGCATTCCCTTAGTACATATTTTTTTTTCCAGAGATACTTTATGGGGCAAACTAGAAGTGTCAAAATCATGTTGTAATTGAAAATGATAACATGAGAAACAAGATTTATGAAGATCGAATTAGAAAGACATTTTAAGTCATTTACATTCAGTGTCTCTCCAGAGATATTAATCATATACAGATACTAGAGCAAAGTAGCCACATCTAATACATGTTTGTCACACCCACAATTGTTGTCAAATCTCTCAGTGCCTGGGTTGTTTTCTTAATAGACTTGTTTTCCAATACTCTTGAAGTGATGGGAGCCATTGATTCATATATAATTTTTACTATCTGCACAAATAACAAAGAGCAAGGAACAACCAAATGCATATCAGTTAACGAGATATAAATTTGTTTCCTTGAGACGCTGAAAACTTGGGAAATATGGATTAAAAAATATTCATTAGCTACAAAAGCCACAATTAAAAAAACAACACTCAAGGGAACCTCACAATTTTTTATCCTTTACAATTCTTAAAAATAAAATCTTCATATAATCTATAAGTTCAAGCTAAAATATCATAACTGGGAAGGGGAAATATCTCTATAAATACTGAAAAGTCTTGAAAGTCTTGAATGTACCAAAATAACTACCATAAGGTGAGTGTGTCTCTCAAATTAGTGTGAGCCACGGTGAACCAGATGGAACACAACACTAATCTAATTTGTATAGTAAACAATTTCTTAATGTTTAATGTATAATCAAGAAAAAGCAGTTTGAATTACCACTATAAGTTGTAACTGTAAATATGTGAGAATTGGTCCCAAGTGTGTATCTGAAAATATAGTGACTTCCACTCTTCATAGGCAGCAAATCTGTTATTTATAATATGTGAAACCCTAGAAGGAGGTCTACTTGTCAACTTGAATAGCAGTCTCCTTTTTGTACTTAATAATGAGATGTGACTGGTGAAGATAAGAATCTCATTTAGGGTGTCTTTGTTCCTATGATATTACAATGAGAATTCAAAAACATAAGGAAATGACAAACAGAGTGAAGGATTTTCCTTTTTATCAAGGATGTAGTACCTACAATGTTTAAATGCTTGATTCATTGCATAAAACTCTTTATGATATATATTATAGTTTTGTTTTGTTTAGCTGCAGAAAGTGATTTGCAAATAGGAGGCCTCCATGCTTGAGAAAAATCCCTATGGCATAAACTTAGGTGTCGATTTCTATCTCAAAGAAATTATGCAAATTAGGAAGATCAAGCATTGCTTCTAAGCAAAGGGTATCCTTGATCTATGAAAATACCATACCTTAGTTGTTGTAGCATTCCATGAGCAATGATTCTAATTGGACAATGGATAAGTGCTTGGACAATGTGAGAGAAATGCTAATTGAATTTCTTATAAAAATTCATACAAACTCTTCAAATATGGGGTTCCCTTTAATGCTAACAAATGGTTCTCTTTAGGTTTCCTTTAACACTAAAAGATGGTTCTCTTCATAATACTATAGTGAAAGTCCCAATTTTTTATGGATAGAAATCTTTTTAGAAATTTAGCAGGTCGGATATGGTTTTTCAGGCCATGTGTATCATTCATGGGAGCCAACAAGATCAGTTCCTAGTGCAATTCGTCATCCTTGCATATATACAAACATCTACATCATGATAATAATAAAAATAACTTATATGATAAGTTTGTGGCCTCAAGAAGCTAGAGGCTAATCCTCAACAACATATTTTCTTAGGTGGTATGGACAATTTCTTCATCACCAGCCACAGACCCTCACTCTCTAAAATTCTAGTAAGCCATGAAAATCAACAGACAACCCCTTACAATGAAAGATGAGAACATGTGAAAATAACAAATCTATTTCAATCAAAAGAAGAAAAAAACAAATTACAGACATTAAATCTACAAAAAAACCATGATTTTAATAGCAAACACAAATAAAAAGATTGGAACTTCCGTGGACATACAAAAGCTAAACAGAGCACGACTAAATGCCATCTTACTTTTGCCATTTTTTTCTGTTGACAATAATTTGGTAATTATTACAGCCCATAATACGAAATCGATGTCGGGCCCGTTGAGGGGAACTCGGATAGTTTCACTGATCCATCTCCCTGGGATTAAGGAATTCAGACACCAAATTCTTTAACTTGAATGCAAGCTCTAATTCTGTAATATAGTCTGTAAGAGTTAAATTAAGCACTAAAATACATTGATGGGGTAAATTGCGATTGTTATGTAAAAACTAGACATTGTAGGACTGGATCTCTGGCCCAATATGGTAACTAGAACTATAACTGATTAATGGTTTTTTTTCTATGTAAAACCAACTTTCTTACCAAATAGTGAGTGAATCAACAATAATGTCAGTGTTCTTGATTTGTACTGTTATCAGAACCAAATCCTGTAATACCAAATCTCCAAGCTATTGACAACAATGGAAAACGTTAGTCTAGATCCTAATGCATAATGGATAATGGTTTTGCAGTTGGTAAACATTGATTTCCTAACGATTTTTTTAGATAAGCTATTCACATAAAAGCATTATTCAAAGCTCAAAATTACTAACCATAACATGACACCAGATGCAGCAGATAGTTTTATAAATGGCCAAAGATCATAAAAAGCTTCCCTTGAGAATCCAGTCCATGTGATTAGACACCCTCCACAGGTAACATATAGGAATTGGATAATGAAAGGTATCCACCACCCAATGTCTAGTGATGCAAGTGCGTCGTTGAGGCCCCGATTCCACTTCAAGACAAAGAGACAATTTAACGGAACGGAGACTAGTGTTTCAACTGCAGCTGACCATGCTATGATCATGCTCTTTATTTGTGAAATTAAATATCTCTGAATTGAAAAATAGAATGGAAATGAAAAATGAAGAGGAATGCACCACAATGCTACTCTCCCTGATAGTTGAGAAACATCCTCAGGCTGTCCCAGGAGCCTGAGAATAAGAGTTGTAAAAAGATAAAGGGGAAGAAGAAGCACCACGAATCCCAGTAGTACAATCCAAGAACGTTGGATATATATTCTAAGCATGTGGTGTTTATTTGCGTCAAAGGATTGCCCACATAGTGTCCCAAGCGCATTCCCCATCACTATTTGATGAAGCAAAATCAGAGGTATAAAACGTTACAACTTACATTTAACAACATTCTAACTCAACGAGAACTCTCAAAATACAAAAACGTTTCTATTATTACTTATATAAAATGAATTGGACTTATGAATGCTTATCTATATATAATAGAATCATGAAAAACATAGAAAAACATACTCACCAAAATGCCAAAATCGAACCCAACGATAAGACCGACCACTAAAGAAAACGTTGCGAGTTGCAAATCACCGATGTGCCCAACGAATGCCTGCGTAATCACAGTAACTCTAGAGGTTTCTATTCGACTGGCGATGGTCGCCCCCGGCAATGCTCCATATGGATTTTAACTCCACCCAAAATGATCTGTTTATGCTTCTGGTGGTGATAACAAAATCTAGGGAGAAATCTGAACAAAATCGTTTCCATTTTGGATGAGAGGACTACAGAGATGCCCTTCTTCCATACTAGAGGACTATATGTACATACAAGCTTGTCGACTCAAATCCCTCTGCAGTCTACACTACTACGTTAAATAATGCTGCAATTACAGAAACAAACTCATGGGATGGGATGGATACAACTCTAGAGCCCTTACAGAAATGAGATGGAAGACTAGATCTATACAGGAATGTATTGATAAGCAAACCATGAAGAAACTACTAGCGCTCTCTACTATCTACCAAATCCAAATATCTATTTTTTCAAAGAGTCAAATTATTCACTTGTTCATTACCAAGGCTCCTCGGTCCCGTCGATGAGAGGGAATGTAGAGACTTATAGTACCCTTCACGCTCAAACTCCAATCAAACACTGGATGAAGGTTCCATAACTCCATTGAAGGAATGTGGAAAGTAACAAACAGAGCAAGTGAAGGTTCCAGAACCCATTTAAGGAGTATGGCATGCCACAAACATACCAAGTGAAATTAAACATTGAATATTCGATGAGAACATTAGCAAGCAATGAAGGTTCTAGAACCCAATCAAATAGTGTGGCAGGATACCCTACCTACACGTAAAATTGTGATATAATTTGGTGTCTAAAAAAACTCAATGACAGATAAGAATTAGATGTCAGATTGGTTTTAAATGTTTGCTACAAATCGTAGACCATGTCAAATCACTGAAATATTTACATGTAGTTGGTATGTAATACAATGTATTGTATTTTTTTTTTTTAATTTTAACTAATCCGAACAATGATAAAAAAATGTCCCATCAATAGTTATTATCCAATAGAAATTTAGAAAATAAGTAATAAAACAAGTTGGAAAATCATATTATCTTTGTTCACTTTGGTAAATATAATGTTTTTCAATAAATTGATGTTCATCTAATAGGAAAAGACACAACATATAGTCTCTGCCTACGGCAGGGACTAATAAAATAATGAATGAACCAAGAGTTCTACTATGCCCGTATAGATTTTGGGAAGCTAAGTCTCTATAGGTAACTATGGCAGGATAAAAAGGAAACCAAAAAGGAAATATCTATCTAAATAAGAGCCCCCTTAACAATTAGTGGCATGATCAACTAATAAGATTGCATTAGGCATTGCAATTTCATTTTACTCCTTCAATATCACTTTTTTCCATACTCATTTGCTTTGATGTTTTATATCAAATGTGGATATTGTAATATCATACATCATAATTTATACACATAAAATAAAGCACAATTATTTCCATTTCATAGCTACCACAAATTATTAGACTATCAATGGAAACCACATGGGAAGGCATAATAATATTTTTTTTTAATATAAACAAGAAAAATCCTTTATATATTAAAAACAAGATTTATAGAAGCCCCCAAGGCATCAAAAAACACTGAACGAAGGTTTGAACATAATACTTCCATGCAGGAAAAGCCCATAGTCTGCTTAGTCAGATATAGATTTTTACAAAGCTTTCCAAAATTTGTTCTGCTACTTCTAACTATGTAAACCTTTATATATTGTCCATTAATATAATGGCAAAAAAACATAGCAAAAAGTAGAGAGTAAAACCATAAAATTCATTCCTAGGGAGGGTCTTCATCTATAGCTAGTTGGGAGGTGGAGACTTCGTCCATTAGAGATGATTCATCCTTGTCATGAGTGTGGCCACCATTTCCTCTATACAAGCCATTGATATCCGCCTTTACTTCTTCCAGGATTTCCTTCAACTGCACAAAACAACCTCATTTATTTCAGAGGCATTCATGCCATGTTCCTCCACTACATGCTTCAAATCTGCAACCATCCCACGCATCCCTTCGTTCCTGGACCTCAACGTCCTCTCCGTGTCGTTCAAGATTTTCTTGACATCTTCGACCTCTCCAAATTGGACATGGTATCCTCCTTCAATATCTTCCACACAGGAGTCAAGACATGAAATGTCCAAAGAGACTCTCCTTTTTTCTTCCAAAACCACCTTCGAATCTTAACATCTTCTTGTAGTCCACCATGACATTTTTCATTCCTCCAATTTCATCCAGAACCTGTTTCAAGGTGATACCCTTAGCAGAAAGGGGCTCTTCCATCCTTTTCTCCATTGCATTGTCACTCCCATTGAGCCTTGGGTGCCTCTTGGAAAACCAACCAAATTATGTAGTTGAAACGCCTAGAAATGTGCATAAAATGAAGACAAGACTAGAGACTTCTAAAAGAATGTGGTTCAAACACAAGGGAAAGATCCTCCATATCCCTGTAATTAACCAAATCATGCGAGCTTTTGCAAATACACGAGCTGAAGGTATGGGAGTAAATGAGCTCTAGCGGAGCCATATAATGCCCACACCAAACCACCATCACAATAGGCCACGTAGTAGAGAGGTCAGACTGATGTCACCATTGTCCTGATTCCAAAAGCGCTTGGGCAGAGGGGAAATAATGTTAAGTATGGAGGGCGCATAACCATTTGTAAGATGAAATAGTATTGTCAATCCAAATTTCTCCTTGCTTTAGTCTTAAGCCAACATTAGCAATTTGATCAAGTACTTCATGATTATTCTGGTGATTGACGTGAAAGAAATTGATTATGGAAATGTCTGGGAAGAAGGTCAAGACTCTTTTTCAGAGTACCCCCCCTCCTTCTCTTTGCTGGACAAAAGGACGTGCATCGATTCAATGAAAATCCAAGAGTTGCCAAATATTTTGAAATCATATATGTTTAATTCATATAAAGATTCCAAACCTTGCATTAACGTGACCCATTCTGCTTAATTGTTCATTCGCTTGCCTAAACCCCAAGCAAAAGACTTGATATTTTTTCCTCCAGGGTTAAAGATGACCCCTCTCCCGCCCACATCCCCTGGGTTTCCTTTCGAGGCACCATAAAATAAAAGGGCATATTTGGATTGATTCTTCTGCCATTTTTGAAATTCCTTAGGCTGAAGGTCAATTGCCCAACTCTTTTTCTTAGAGAAACTGTTTGATTGAATGGATCTAATCCCAATAAATTGAGAATCCCACAAAAATTTCAGGGGGGGTAATCTTGCATGAAGGCTTGATCGACCAACCTTGATCCTTAAGAAATTCTTTCATTCGAAGTTGGAAATTCATGGCGGTCCTGCTAGAGGAGGATTTTTTCCCTTCGAAAATCTCTTTATTTCTTGACATCCAGATATTCCAATTGATAAATTTAGAAGCCGCACACCAAATATTTAACAAATATTTCTTATGCAATAGATTCCTAGGGTATTTTTTAGTCTAGCCTCTAAAAAATCCTTCAACCTGGTCAGGAAACCTGAACCGTACCTCAAGATCCTTCGTGAAGGCCTCCCAAACCCCTTTGGAAAAGGAACACTCTATGAACATGTGCCTTATGGTTTTTTCTTCAGCTTTTCATAGAGTACATATGTTTGGCCCTTCGATGCCCCTTTTCCTATGGTTTTCAGTAGCAAGAATTTTTTGATGGACAAGTATCCAAGAGAAGGCGTTATTTTGGGCGGACAGTCAGGCTTCCAATCATTCTTCCATACTCCAGATGAAGGTGAAGTGGGGAGATCCATAAGCACGATCCTATAGCCTTATTTCACACTATAAAAGGCTTTGGGACCCAAACCTCTGGAGTCAATGTCCCTTTTATTGGAGGTATATTTTCCATTCAACTCTAGGAGAAGCAAGTTGAAGTTTTTGCCCAATTGGGTAGGAATTTCGAGTTGTTTCCAGTCTTTCCAACTCCTATTATCATGCCATACAGAGAGGTCATAAAGCTTAATGATTCCTTCTCCTTCAAGTCAATCCTTTATTTATTTCAAGTCTTCGTTCTCCTTCAGGGGTGGTATATTTAAGATCCTATATTCCCAGATATCAATCTTATTCCCATTTCCTGACACCCAATGTAGATGGTCTCTTAAAAATTTGGATGCCACTTTGCATAGATCCCATATCTGGGACCCCTAGAATTGAATATCATAATCTAATCATCGAAGCCTAGGTCTTTTTCAAAGAATTTTTGTGAAGGACTTCCTTCCACCATTCAGTCTTTCTGGAGATGAGTCTCCACAGAATTTTAGATCCCATTGCTAAATTCACCAGCTTTGGTTCCTTGATAGCTAAACCTCCTTTCCCTGTTCATTGCGAATAGTTTCCCATTTCACTAGGTGAATTTTTTTGTGGCCTTCCTCCCCCCCTACTAGATAAAATTCCTAAATGCTTTGCTCAAACTAATCATGAACCTGATAGGAGCAAGAATGGACGAACAAAGAAAGATAGGCATGGAAGAGAGGACTAATTTTATTAAGGTTATATTCCTTGCTAAGTTTAACCATTTTATGCCCCAAGATTGAATCCGCCTTTTGATTTTTTGAAAAACATTCCTTTCAATCCCCCACCTTTCTCTTCTTGAGGGAGATGGGAGTTCCTACATATTTAAAGGATGTCCAAATGCAGACATCTTTGAAACCAAGAATCCTTGATATCTTGAAAAGAAGGGGAGGAGGACAGTTCCAACTATAGATGCGACATTTCTTCGCATTAGTATTTCCACCTAATGCCTTCAAAAAAGAAGATGGAGATTGGTTGAAGTTATTTACAATTATTTTGGAATCACTTCCAAGCAGGATGGTGTCGTCAGCAAATTGAGCATGGTTTGCAGCTCTAATCCCTCTAGATATAAGGATTCCATGGAGGAGACCATCATCAATTTTCTTATTAAGATATCTGCTCAAAGCTTCCACCACAATCATATAGAGAAAGGGATACAAAGAGAATCCCTGACGAAGGCCCCTCGAGGATTTGAAGAAATTTGTTGTTTTGTCATTGATCAAGGGGGCGATCCACAGGTTGTTGATGCATGAACTTATCCATCTAACAAACTCCTCATAGAATCTGAAACATTTCAGGACTTTAAAAAGAAACACGTGACTTACTCTGTCAAAGGTGTTAGCCAGATCTAGTTTTATGGCCATAAATTTTTCTTTCCTTGCATATCTAGAGTTGATAGCCTCTTGGAAAATGATGATATTGTCAGTGATATGTCTACCACCAATGAAGCAGCCCTGATTCTCAGAGATGATTTTGAGAAGAAGCTTTTTGAGCCTGCAAGCAATGATTTTAGTGAGGATCTTATAAGAAGAGTTGCACAAATAAATGGGTCTAAATATTTTCAGGGAGGATGGTTATTTCCTTAGGGATCAGGGCGATGAAGGAAGAGTTTGTTACTCCCCCTATATTATCTCTCTACTTAGAGAAATTGATCATTTTGCACAAATCCACCTTTATAATATTCCAGAACTTTCCGTAAAAACAAATCGAGAAACCAGCCGACCTAAGAACTTTCTCAAGTTGTAAAGACCAGACCGTGGCCTTGACTTCATCTTTTGTAATTTGATTGAAGAGGAAGTTGTTTTTCTTCAATAGTCACCAAAGCAGGAATTTTTTTACATAAAGTATCGAAAGCATCTGTATCTTCCTCCCCTTCCTCTTGATACAAAATTGGAAGTGCCTATGAGCCTCTTCTTTGATTTTTGGGAGAGAAGATATTTTCTCCCCCTATCATCTTCAAGATCAAATATGGTAGTTTATTCTCATCCTTTCCCTCTACTGGTTATGGAATAACTTAGTGTTTTTATCACCATCCTTGGGCCATAGAATCTAGGACTTTAATCTCCATTAATCTTCTTCCTTTATTTCTAGTCTAAGGATCTCTTCCTCCATTTATTTTTCTCTTCTTATGATTTCCTTTTTTATCTCACAATTTTCCATTTCATCTTGCAATTTCCCTAGATCAGCTAGAAGCATGCGCTTCTCTTTGATAAGATCCTTGAGTTTTTTTCCCAAATCTTTAGAGTAGATTTGGTTGCTCTCAACTTTGCCTCCCAGATAAAACTTGAGGTGTCAGTGATGTGAACCTTCCACACCCGTTTGACTATGTTATAGACTTCTTCTTCTCTGGCCCAAGCTGAATTGAATTTGAAGGGGATGGGATGACCATTTTCAAGATTCATAAATTCTAACAAAATGGGTTTGTGATTTGAAACTGAAGAGGGGGGAATTATGGATGTGGGGATACTGATTTTTAACATGAAATGATCACTTACCAGGAACCTGTCAAGTCTTACCGCAATGTGACATGGGTAGATTCTTTTGTTGTTCCAAGGGAAGAGTCCTTTCTTTGGCTTGATATCCGTGAGGTTCCAGGTTGCTTGCATGTCTTCGAGGTTCTCCCTGAAAGGGTCTCTAACCTTCTATCCCACTCTCCTTTATGAAGGTGAGATGGTGTCGTTAAAATCACCAGAAACAATATTGCAAATATGCAGATCATGACTTTTGAGGTCATCGAGAGAGCTCCTGAAGTCATGCTTCTTTTGATGGAGAACCGACCCGTAGACATTGCAGATTCTAATTTTTCATTCTCCTTTACGTCTTCTAATTACAACATCATCCAATTTGAGTTTTTCCATTTGGACAAGAGGAAAAACCTTCTCTTGTGCCACCAAAATTTTAATACCCCTCGAGTTTCCTACAGATGCTACTGAGATTCCGTCATCATACTTCCATACATTCTTCATGATCTCCTTGATTTCTTCCTCGCTCATTTTGGTCTCCTGGACAAGAAGGATGGATATTTTTTCCATTCTTATCATAATTTGTATTGCTTCTGTTTTTATTTTACCTCCCAATCCTCTACAATTACAGGAGACAACTTTCATTATTTACAAGGGTTTATAGGGGTGTTCCTAACATTCTGATCCTCAAAATATCCCATCAGTTGCTTTCCTGAAGTCAAAAGCTATCATCAGATGCTTTCCTGAAGAAGTAATAATTTTTAACATGCTGATCTAAACTGGCTTGTTTCCCTTCCGCCTTTTCTTTCTCTTCATGTTCTTCCCGATGAGTTATGTTTGAATTTCTTCCCCTTCTTTTTTGGGAGGTAATTTTCTTTCTCTCTATACTCTGATGTTTCTTCTTGCAAAGTTTTGGATTTGGATCTTGTGACCGACCCCGAAACTTCATATTGGACCTTGATGATCGGTTATTCTAGAAGAGTCGGTATGTAATTTTCCTCTTGTCCTATTTCCATCAACACTGGCTGCTCATTTACTTCTCCTTCTAGCCTCTCCTCTCGTATCTCCTTCTTCAGCTACGTCCGGTTCTTGATTAGTTAAAACCTGAAATATATTTTCATAGGGTCCTTTCGCTGGAGGAGGTAAAGGTTGGGTCTGCTTCTAAGGGGCCTTTCTTCCCTTTTTAGAGTTTATGTTCTAGTCTTCTTCCTTGTTTGCTTCCTCATCCCGTGCTTTCTTTCTGGCACATTTCCTGGAAAAATGCCCGTATTCATGGCAGTACTTGCACTTGAAGGGGATTTTCTCATAGTCAACTTTATGAAGGTGATTCCAACCCTCCAAAGAAAGCTTAATCTCCTCCAGTATGCCCTTTTCAAGGTCTACCTCTAAGCAAATTCTAGAACATGAAAAAAGGGGGGGGGGTTTGGCTCTACTCTGTCAATGTACTTTCCCAAAGTGTTTCCAATGTCCTTCAAATCCTCATCCCCCCAACAATGAAGAGGAAGGTGGGCAAGATTGACCCATACAGGAACAACTGATGGTATATCTTTGTCAGGGTTGAAAGAAGCATTCCAATGGTTCAAATGCATTCCCCTTGGGCCCATAAAATAAGTCCCGTTGCAAAAAATCAAGTCTTTATCCTCCTTAAACTAAAAAAGGAAGACATAGAATCCCTTACCACATAAATTCAGAAAAACTCACCTTTGATCAATGGCCTCCAATTCTTGTTTAGCCATAGTTTGATTGCCTTCGGGGGCGACAATAGGCTAGTAAATTTCCCAATTAATCCCTTTTTCCGAAAGAGAAAAAATCTTATTATTTGTCGTCGAAGAGGAGAGTGATACTTTAGGGGCTGTCGCGAGCTTGACGAACCTGACATCTGAGTTGGAATCTAGTTTAGCACTAGTTTCTATAGAAGTGAAGATCGCTTGTTTGAAGCGAGAGTCAAAGGAGTCGACCTCCTCTGATGAGTAAACTGGAGGAGAAACCATGACACCACGGAGAGCAGGAGAAACCCTAAGCTGAGAAAAAACCTAGCGCATAGCTGAAGACCAAGTAAAAAACTTATGTAATATATGTCCCTTATTACTAGCGAATGCATAATAACATGTTAGTGTTAAAGGATCTACCGTTTTCTCAAAGTTTTGTTGTTTAGTATGAACATTGAATTCATATATTCTCACTTCTTTAACAAATATTGGACATCTACATTCATCTTTTTTTAGCACTATTCTAAAAGGGAAATTACAATCTAATGGAACAAATCTACATCACAAATTTGAATGGGTAGAGATATGTTTCCACTACTTTTTGGGATACATTAATGATTTGGATAGATGGCATGGTCACATAAATCATTTAACTCTTTCTACTAATGTTATTGAGGGTAACTAACAAACAACACGCTACTAGAAAGAACTTGATAACCAAATATGAGATGCATGGTGGTATTCATCACTCTAAGTTGAACATCCCTTAAACAACAATTTTGCATTATCTATCTACTTATACATAAAATTTCATCTCAATCTAGTTTTCCTAGAGCTTGTCTTATACATCAACAAAGTTCCCAAGGAAAAAAAAAAAGACAAATAATGGTTTTGGATAAATATACTAATGCTACTAACTGTAAATAACAATATCACATAGTTGGAATGAACTTTCTAACCAAAAACAAGATGAATGATGTTATTCATCCCTATAAGTTGGCTCCCCTTAACCCTTTCTTTTAATGCTATGGAGAGTAACTACAAAAATTAGACAACTAGAAAGAACTTCTTAACCAATACAAGATGCTTGGTGGTATTCATCACTCTAAGTTGAACTTCAAACAATGATTTTGTAATATCTTGTCTATTTATACATAAGGTTCCATCTCAATTTGTTTTTCGCATGGCTTGTCTTGTACATGAAAAAAGTTCAGATGAATTTTTTTAATAAAGCAAATAATGGTTCTAGATAAAACTTTACCTAATGTTTGGTTAGAATAAATTATCCTAATTCAATTAATATTTGACCCTCACTTTTCCTGGAAATGTATGATTTTCTTTGTGAGGCCCCTTTCTGCAGTAGGGACACAAGGGAATCTCCTCCTTTGTATTCCCTTCATTGGAAGTGGTATTATCATAAGACAACGTGGACTTTTGCTCCTTCTTGCCAGTGTCTTGTTCTTATTAGCTTTCTTTTTGTCCTCATTTGATGTAAGTGCATGAGAATTTGAGGAAATTTGTAGGCCGATATGAGAAAGCTTATCCTAATTTTGAATAAGAGAGGCATCAACGACATATAAAGAAGGCATGGTGAATGATGATCCAAATGCTAATCTAGTAGAGTTAAATGAAGAAACATAAGTGTTGAATTCAAGACCCAATTTAGAAAGGATAGAAAGTACCATTTCAGTGTCCTCTTTATTAATGTTGCACATATTGAGTTGCAAGCGGATGGATCTGAACTTTGTAAATAATTCTTGTATGGATTTGAACTCGCTCAGCCTCAGATTCATTAACTCTACCTCTAAAAGATGACCCCTCATCTCATCGTGTGTACCAAAGAGATTTGATATGGTGGTCCATATTTCATTAGGGGTCTTCTTGGATTGAATATGGTAAATCAATTCAGGAGACACATAATAACATAACAAACCATGTGCTTCATCCATTCGGTTAAGGTACTTTGACTTTTCAATAAGTGCCATAAGTTCCATCTCATTTCCCATGGTTATTCGGTACAACGCCTTCATTCTTAAGAGCACCTCCATTCTTGAATTCCATTCAAAGTAATTGAAGGGGGTTTAGAAGCTAATTAGAAGGTAATTTCCATGATTGCAAAAGTCTTTTTAATGGATGCAAAACCTTCCTTGATGGCTGCAAAAGAACACTTCCTTGGTGGTACAAAAAAGAGCCTTCTTCAATATGCAAGAGTAGTGGCTACAAGGCCTTCTTTAGTGGCTGAAAAAATCCTTCTTTGGTGGGTTCAAAATCCTTCTTTATTGGATGCAAAAGCCTTCTTGATGGCTACAAAGTCCCTTCTCAACCTGCAAAAGCTTGAAAAACAACACTAGCACACTAGCTAGTTAAGCACCCCTACTACTCCAATACCATATAAGATTTGGGCATTCATGGATCTAGGTGCATAAGCTAACAAGATATAGAGTGAAGATCAAATCAAGCATGAAAAATTATGCAATAATTGAATAAAATTACACAATAAAATTTTGGAGAGAAGAGAGAACAATAGTATAATTCACAATAATGAATGAATGGAAAAGGCTACAATATATAGAGAGTGATCCGGGAGGATCCATAAAGGCCAAATATTTTAAGTCCTAAAATATTAGCAAAAATGGTACCATCGCAAAGGGCTCGATGAGATATTTTGATCAATGTTTGTTTCTCCTCAAACGAACTCTGAATAGCCAAGATATTAAGTTCTGAATCCTCGGAAAAATAGTACTTGTACAGTGCAGAAAAGGAAAAAAAAAGGTACCACGTGGCACCACTGAAAGGGTGACACGTGGAATCCGCACAAGTGTACGACACTGACGTGTCAGTCCA